>CM052445.1:32014219-32130068 GCA_028533085.1 Varecia variegata
ACAAAACTTATGCACAAACATCAACAGAGAGACATACTTCACTTTTTGAAATTGTCAAATATATATGAGATCTTTGCTTTACTTATTAATGTTAAAAATAAAATTCAAACTTTATTAATTGAATCTGGAAAAGTGTAAATTAATGTAGATAAATTCTGATACCACAAGTTATAGTCCAAAAATAGCCTATATTTAATGGCTATATTTAATATATAGTCTGATTACATGACAAAAATTACTTGTTTAGGAATATTTCATTAAATGTAAAATTCATCATCTACAATTGTGATCATAAGCTGAGAAATACATTTTCTAAATTAACAGAAATTTTATAGAACATCTATTCTATTCTTCTAAGCATCAGATACTTAAAGTTCTCTATGCCATAGCAGTGATACCAATATATTTTAAGAGATTTTGAAGTTTATGGTTTTGGATTGTTTTGATAATCAGCTTGCTATTTTGCACAGCCTCAAGGTGCCAACATTTTGCCTTTTATGATCTGATTTTATTTTTTTGAAAGCGCTAAAATACGTTAGTAGTGGTGAACAGTAGCTTTAAAAGAATTATAAAGTAATATGGTACATTTTCTTGAATTGATTAAAAATTATATTTGAGGACTATTACAAAAGTAGAATTCCAAAATATTTTAAGAAATGACAATATTAAGTGTAGCTACAAATGAGGGCAATTTGAAGGACAGCACTCATCTAAATGCATAATTGCTGTTCCTTAAATAAAGATCAGTCTCAATTTTATTCTCAGCTTATATGCAGGAATGTTCTTTTTTGGATCATAAATTTAATATTAATAGTGAACGCAGTATGGTATGAGAAAATGAGTTGAATGGCAATGGACTTCGTAAGGGGTTTTATAGAAACCTGAGAAACAGCTTATGAAACAAGTTTTCAACATACAGATTGAACAGTAACACTTGGATATGGAAATAATACCAAGATATGTTTGAAAGTATTAATAAGCTTTAATCAATAGATTATAAATAAACACTAATGTTCTGATAGATTGAAAGAAAATATGTAGTAAGCCTTTCTTGCTTTGAAAAATGTAATATGTATCTACCTATTCTGCTAGAATCAGAGCCCTTATAATCTTAAGAAAGTAGAGAAACTAACCCAGTTGGAATAAACATGAGTAAGATTTTAGATCTCTTTTCTCCTGGGTAGAGGATTCTTTATTCTGAACAAAGTAGCTGGACTTTATTTCAAAAAAAATCCACCTATTATTACCGATAGTCACTGTGACTTTGAGCCTGATATTTGAAACAAAAATCACTCCTACATCTCAGTGATAATCACTACTTGCCCTGTGGCTTTTTAGTCTTTCCTTTGAAAACATTACTGAGTCACCAATCTCAGTTATTTGTGCACTGGAGATAATTTGTTCTCCCTGAATACAAATACAAATTTCAAACATGTCAAGAACTTCTATATGTCAAAAATTTCTGTAAATTTAGGTAGTGTCTGTAAAATACTGAGCTATACTCAGAAAAATGTAATTCCTTTAGAAGGTATTGCACTCTCAAATATTATGTTCTGAATGTGGACACAGCAATCTAGAAAGTAAAAATCCAAAAGTTTTAACAATATTTTTTGAAGATAAAAACAGAAACACTAGTAAGTCCACTTGACTTTAAGATCTAACACGTGTGCACAAAAATGCCTTCTAATTTTTGTTTAGGGCAGAGAAGGGAAGATTTTTTCAGAATAAAACCTGTACAACATTTCCCACACCTGGAGGGAATTTACTGTATGGTACAATTTGGCCCAGGCATTAAAATTTAGGAACGATAAGGCAGCATACAATTTGAAAAAAATATATTAAATTTTCAAAGTTTTATATTTAGGTTCTCAAAAATCATAAATGTAGTATCCTATGTACATAATGTTAAAAATGGTGGACAAATTGCTAGCCTGGAATAACCTTTTCAATGAAATTATTATATTCAACAATTGCTTAAACGTGTACATAAATAAAACCTGGTTAAAGTACAATTGGATATTTGAAAGAAAATTTTCATTATCTAGGGTTTGAAAAAAATTAGAGCACAATGAGTTAATGCTAATGTAAGCTATGGATTCTATTAATAAAAATGCATTGATATCGGTTCATCAGTTTTAACAGATACCACATTAATGTAAGATATTAATCATAGGGGAGACTGTGTTCAGGAAGAGAGTGTAGATGGAGAATTCTTTGTACTTTGTGCACAATTTTTTTGTAAACCTAAAACTTACCTAAAAATAAAGTCTATTTAGGCCGGGCGCAGTGGCTCACGCCTGTAATCCGAGCACTCTGGGAGGCCGAGGCGGGTGGATCGCTCAAGGTCAGGAGTTCGAGACCAGCCTGAGCAAGAGCGAGACCCCCGTCTCTACTAAAAAATAGAAACAAATTATCTGGCCAACTAAAAATATATATAGAAAAAATTAGCCGGGCATGGTGGCACATGCCTGTAGTCCCAGCTACTTGGGAGGCTGAGGCAGAAGGATGGCTTGAGCCCAGGAGTCTGAGGTTGCTGTGAGCTAGGCTGACACCACCACGGCACTCACTCTAGCGGCAACAGAGTGAGACTCTGTCTCAAAAAAAAAAATAAATAAAATAAAATAAAGTCTATTTAAAACAAAAAAAGATTAGACAGAGAGAAGAATTAGGCAGACTTTTATGGCAGAAATCAAGGGGACTTCAGGCCCTTTTCAAGGAATTTGAATGATAGCACTGTTCTATATTATGCTGAATCTTATTTCTGTTGGGCACATGTGTGTGTGTTCTATGTTAGTGATATAAATAATCATTGTCATCCTTATATTTACCCCTGATTGGGCCATTTTAAGTCAGTCATAAAGGCTCTATATTTATATAAATTATATGTATTTCAAACAAGTATTTCTGCATCCACACATTTGTGATTGTTGTCTACAATTGTCCTTTGCTTCTATTTTTTAAATTTTTGAAACAGTGTAAATTTTAGAGGTTCTTTATTAAATAGACATTTTAATTCCTGTTAATGACTTAATATGACAATAATAATGACTTAAACCAGTCTCGCTGTATCTAGAGTTAATTTCATGACGATAAAATGAAATGCTACTGATAGAAAATAATTCTGATCTAGTCCATGTCCTTGTCTGACAGGTGGAAGAAGATAGATGATGGCACTTTGGGAATTAAGGAATTACCTTTCCTGGAATAGATCATAGACCTTAATGTCTGTAGAAGGCATCTTATCTGAGGCTTCACAGACATAAAGTACACAAAGAATGCAGTTCAGACATCTTGTTTTACCTCTAACTTTTTATACATATGAAAATCTAGAATAGTTTCACCAGACCTACCATTTGGGTGTTAACTGATCAAATAAAGCAGCTAACCGATATTGTTTACTAGGAAACTCTAATAGAAACAAAGTTCTTGTAGAGCAAGGATATGATCTTATGACACCTCATTTTTCCCTACTCCCCAATTTCCCCATGTATCTCTCCTAATGTTTGTAGGACAATATTGTTTGAAGAAAAAAGCACCATCACGGTGTTTCTGGTGAAAGAAGAAATTGGAAATTAACAATTTGCGATATAAATCTATTTTACCAATATGTTTAAAAACTTCCAACTTAGTCTATTTAATAATTTCACCGAAAGACTTATGTATTAACAAAATAGAGTAAAAGGAAAACTATCTAAATTATGAGTCCCCATTAAATATTAGAAGGATTTGTAAATGTGAAGAATGCATGCTAAGATAGGAGAGTTTGAGATATGTATTTTGTTTTCTAAATGTGGAGAACATATGTTAAGATCGAAATGTTTAAGATAAAGAGATTCCCTCTAGAGCTCTTCAGTCAGCTATTCAACAGAAATTGTTGATCATTTACTTTCTGTCAGGGATTCTGTTAGATACTGAAGAGACTTCATTGATTAAGAATGGCACAGTCTAGCTGGGGCATGGTGACTCATGCCTGGAATCCTAGCACTTTGGGAGACTGAGGCAGGAGGATTGCTTGAGGGCATGAGTTTGAGACCAACCAGAGCAAGAGTGAGACCCCATCTCTACAAAACCTAGAAAAATTAATCAGGCATGGTGGTGGGCTCTGGTAGTCCCAGCTACACAGAGGCTGAGGCAGGAGGATCCTTTGAGCCTAGGAGTTCGAGGTTGCAGTTAGCTGTGATGACGCCACTGCACTCTAGCCTGGGTGACAAAGCGAGACCTTGTCTCAATAAAAAAAAAAAAAAAAAAAAAAAGGCTTGGCACGGTCTATCCATTCATAAGGCTTATAATCTAATAAATGAAATAGACTGGAACAAGTAATTACAAATGAAGTATGTGTTATCAAGGAGAAATTCAAAGTACAGTAGAAGTAAATAATAGAAGGACCTAACCTACTCAGGGAAATCTTCCAATAAGGGATATGGCAAGTCATTTAGGACCATGTGACTTACACTGAGAGGCTACAATTCATAGTCCCACTAACTTATAATTATATGTAAAAATGTGAAATGATAACTCTACAGAAGCAGTCTGTAGTCCGCTTTGTTTGTATTTGCCTGTGGAACACAAACTCTACATGCCCCAAATAAATTACATTAACGATTCTTGATGTTATTTAAACATATTTCCCAAAGCTCCTGAGGATTTCTTGATTCTTTACTGTATCCATCTAAATACATTAATATAAACATAGATGTAGTTCTGTTTACCTTTTCAGGATTTAATTATTAGGTCCCAATAATGCTGGGTGCTTAAGAACACCCAACTTGATACAGTCTGCCTTGTTTTTTAGGATTTCTCGGGATAGCTGGTATTTCAGCTTATTTTCTAAAATTAGTATCAAAATCATACATAAAGAAAATTATGACCAATTATAGCTAGAAACAGAAATTTCTCAAAGGTAAGGATCATGTCTTATTTGACTTGATATATCTAACACCTAGTATCCTGCTTAGCACATGACAGGTGCTCAAAATGTTTTGAATGAAAACATATAACAATTTACATAATCACAAAGCTTTCTTTTCCTTAATGACAGTGTCAAAATGATAGAACTAATTTTAATATAAATACCAAATACTTATCTGCTCAACAAAAAACACTGAAAATTCATTTGAGTTGACAGATGGAAAAAACAAAAGTCAAGCAGATATGCTTGGCTTTTTATAATAATTAAAAAAGTATACATAAATGCAAGTGAAAATGTATTCTATAGAAGCGCTGATTATATCAAGGGATTTTTTTCGCCAATTTAATTCTGAAAGTCATTCTCAAGTTATATTCCTGCCTACAATGTCCTCTTCTCTGGGAACTCCAGGGACTCTGTCATGGATGACCATTGTATTATAAAAGAAAATACAGAATCATAGTCTGAATTTCAAGAATGAAAACCGCAGTTAATCCCAAAGGAGTACTGCCTGACAAATGATGAAATGCAGTTTCCTGATCACAGTTGAAATAAAATAAGACACCAAATAACTGTACAGAATAAGGACTAGAAAGGACCTAAGTGTCTTCCAAAATGTATTTATTCTCACATGAGGAAAATATTTAAAATGTTAAGAATTTTATTATTTACAATTTTATTATTTAAAATTCTTAACTTTAAAGATTCTTTTCAATGCAATGAATGCTGGAATAAGGCAGTTTTGGCTAGAATATTTTTCATGTAATCTTCTTAATGTGCTTTTTCGTTACATAAAGTCAATCCTTTAAAATATTTAGTTAAAATATATTTTAAAAATTATAGTATGTAAGGAAATTTAAGGCATTTTGACTGTAAAGTGATTTATCAAGGGAATATATACTGATGATAAATATTAAGGCAAATAATGCTTGGGAACAATATAGAAATCCTAAAGTTTATTATTGTAAAAGTTATTTCTTACATAAACCTTTTCTGTAGGTGAATAATTGGTTTCAATGGTAATTTGTAGATACAATTTGAGACAGCAATGAAAGTAAATAATAGAAGTCCCCAAATTATGCAGAGGAGGGATGATGACTTTTGCTGGAATCAAAAAGCATCCTAAAATGTATCTACTCCTAATTGTGTTTAATTTCATATTACAATGATTAATCAGAGTGAATGTCTTTATTTTCTGCTATTTTAACTACAAGAAATGATCTCTCCTGTTTTTATCCTATTATAAGGATCGTTACAAAAATGGGAAACAATTAACACTGGGTTTAATGCCTGAGTGCTACAGAGCTGAAGTAATTGCACTCAAGGTCTGCTAACTTTTTAATCAGGCATTTGGTTGCAAGCTGCTCGCAATTGATTCTGGGAGAACTAACACTATCGAAAGAAGAAAGCAGGTGTGCCAGAAAAGCAGGCATGTTGGCAAAACAAATGAAACATTTTAAAAGGAAGGGGGGGAAAAAAAGCAAAACCAAAGCAAAGTGCTTGTCAGCAGGCTATTATTTTTTTGGCAGGGCCTATTACTGAACAGGGCCAGTGTGTGCACAAACAGTGGTGGAAGCCCCACTGACCTACTGCTTTCAAAGTGTGATACTAAAGCTTAGCAGTGAGGAGCCCTGTCCATCCTCATGTTCTCATGTTCGGGAATTGAGTTAATTAACAGAGGAGGCTTGAAATTTCCATATTCAGGAGAGTTAAGACACCATGAGAGGTTTCTGGAATTACATTCTAATTAGAAATGTTTCCTCTTTGCATTCAGGCTACTCTTTGAAAAACAAATTTGGTTAGGTACTTTGTTCTCTCTTAAAGAAAAAAGAAAATCTACAGTTTTCCTCTGAAAGCTAATGATTTTTTTTTCTTTCTTTAATAAGTGGCATTCTTCAACTGTGAAAGTAACTCCTTCTAGGCATGTTGCACACATTTAAAGGCAAATATATTGCTTAAGAGCCTGGGGGGAGGAGGTTTAAAATCCCCTCTTCTGTAGTATCTTAAAAAGGGAGGTTCTAAGAGTTAATACTCCTGTAAAAGTGCTTTACACTCGTAGGAGAATATTCTGACAACAAGTGGAGGGATACTTATGAAATTCCAAGCTTGAAATTTTTTTAATGGTGTTTAGGTATACTGTTGATCTCTCTTTATACAGAAAGAGGAAACCAAATGAAAGATTTGGCTATTTACCTGGGGAATTCTAACACAGTTGATATTATTTTCTTAAATCCCCAGAAGAAAAGAAGAGCACTTGAACATTTTAAAAAGAGTATAAAGCAGAACTAGCTCTTGAGCAGAAGAGCATGTTAGAGCAAGAAGAACAAGAAAAAGAAAACAACAGAAATGGGTGTCCTCAGACAAAATCCTATGTACATTTTAATTATACTTGTTTGCCTAGGCCACCAGGCAATCTATATTAGAATTCATTAGGATGGCTCAGGGTCCAGGATAAGGTACACAGAGATCAATGGATCGAAAACATTGTAGACAATTACATCAGTTTCTACTCCAGCTGCAAACAAGTTATAGAAGTCTCAGGTCCTTTGTGTGCATCACTTTAGCTTCCAATGAGCTCTCCTTTAGCCTCTCCTACTGTAAACAGCTCTCCCCGAGTCACCACGACATCTGTTGTTTCTAGGTAAAGGGCTAATACAAATAAAAGGGAGGCACCTGGCATCTGGCCACCTGCACACAAAGTCGCTTAATCATATGGGACTCTCACATTGCTATGATCTCCTGCATTTCAGGAAGGATGCCAAATGGAAAACAAAGAGACTGGCAGGCAAGAAGCCCCTTGGTGGCCTGGATTTCGTCACAAGGATGGGCTTTGCCAGGTTAACATCTCTGCTGTTTCTGACTCCAAATGTGATTTCAAACAAAGTTCTCATTCTCTGTGCAGCATTTCACAGCAATTGGAAGTGGAGTATTGAAGTAGTTTTTTGGAATCCAGTAAATCTGAATGGCGGGTGTGTGTGTGTGCATGTGTGAATTTTTTTCCAAGAACTCATGGAAATAGATGCCATAATAACTTTTCCTGCCAATGGATAAGGAAAAGGCATCCCAAACTCCTGGGCATGTTTGTGGATGTGAAATGTCACCAGTTACACGGATTTCCTATTATGTTTCTATAAGCCTAATGCTTAATCTTTCAGAGCCTCCACATCAAAGAAATCTACAGTCGGCCCCCATATTCGGGGATTCTGCATCCATAAATTCAGCCAACTGTCGACCAAAGACATTCAGGAAAAAAAATTTACAATACAACAATAAAAATAATAGAAAAAAACCAATATCATATAACAACATTTATGTAGCATTTATAGGTATAAGTAATCTAGAGATAATTTTAAAGTATACAGAAGTATGGTGTGTAGGTTATATGCATATACGATGCCATTTTATATCAAAAGAGTGAGCATCTGCAGATTTTGGTCTCTGTCAGGGTCCTGGAACCAATGCCCTGTGAATATTGAGGGCTGACTGGATTAGTAAAACCTTGCTTTTGCTAGATTTTGATTGTTTGAATTTTTTGTGCTGACTGGTTTGAGCTTTCTCATGTTATTTATAATCATATTTGTTTTGGAAACAACCTTATTGGACAAGTAATTTTAATGATACCAGTATCACTCAATATATTTATAAATAAAAAATTTCTAACTTAAAAATAATGAATATAATAAGAGGAAACTATCACTTTGAGATATGTTTAATTTGCAAGTATTTCTTACATCTATTCTAATTTCCCACACTGAAATAAAAATACATTTATTTTAGCTTAAGAGATACCTTTGGTTTTTAAAGATTATTTATTCATTTGTTCCAGACTTAAACTACTGGATAAACAATACTTAAGCATAGCCATGCTCATTTATTGGTTATTTTTAGAGTACTGTGTTGTCAGCCTAGCTCACAGCAACCTCAAACTCCTGGGCTTAATCCTTCTGCCTCAGCCTCCCGAGTAGCTGGGGCTACAGGCATGCACCACCATGCCTGGCTATTTTTTTCTATATATTTTTAGTTGTCCAGCTAATTTCTTTCTATTTTTAGTAGAGATGGGGTCTTGCTCTTGCTCAGGCTGGTTTCGAACTCCTGACCTTGAGCTATCCTCCCACCTGGGCTTCCCAGAGTGCTAGGATTACAGGTGTGAGCCACCATGCCCAGCCTGGTTAGTTTACTTTTAATTTCCATGTCCTTCCTCAATACATACATGAATATATATTATTCATATAGTATATAGTATTCGGTATATAGTATATAGTATTCATATAGTATACTATATACTATAGTATATAGTATGAATATAGTAATAAATTTTATATTTTCTCTATATCATGAACATGAGTTATCTTCAAATTTAAAATGCCAAAATCATTATGTCTCACAAGCACAGTTTAAACACTCATTTGTTTATTTACAATGTTTTCTTAAAAATATATACATGAATTCTAGATTTAAGACGTGCCACATAATCAATATGATAGAGTGTTATGTTGTAATTCAGTTGTTAACATTAGTTTTTATTGGTACATACAATAATGGTACTCTATAGTTTGAAATCTATGACTTTTCAGATCTGGTGAAATACTATGTTGATATCCATGAGAAGGAAAAGATTGGCACTAAGCATTTTTGAGCTTTTACTGTTTTCTTAACATTACATTGGGAGTTTTATACTTAGGATCATATTCATCAAACTCTGACTTAAAAACTAATATTTTCTTTTGGGAAAGGAGGAAATAGACTTAAAGATATACAGTATGTAACATATCCCACATCATATTTTATAAATGTAATTGTTAGGATCAAATCCCTGGCTTATTGTTATTTGTATGCACTCTCTCCCTGCAAAAAAATTAAACACAACAAAAGACTCAATTATCACCAATGATGAAAAAAAGTGACGAAAATTTAAAAAAATAACAAAAACATATTCAATGGCCAATGCAATGTTAAATTGAGTACTCTTCCACTAGCTTATAAACACCACATAGACAGGGTCGTGTTTGTTTTACTATCAAATATATATCTAGCCTTAGAACAGTGCTCAATAAGTATTGACTAAGTCAAAGAATTTCAGTCTCAAAGGCTTATTTAGTGCATGCACTAGTCATCCATACAAAGGTGAAACATCATCCGACTTATCAGACTCAGTAATAAGTCTCACTACATTTTACATCCTTGGGGAGGACCCCTGCTCCAAGTCAGAATGACTTATGGAAAAATAACTAGTCTAAAATAGGCCCGGGGACATTTGAAAGCAGTTGAAGTTTAATGTGGTTTATTCCTCTATTTAGGATATATATTTGTGTTTGGCAAAAGCAGCAGAGAAAAGGAGGTTTGATTACTCATTAGCAAGTTTTAATTTTCTTCTCCGATTTTAAAGCACATGCATCCCGCTGCATTTTTTTCTGAAAGACTTTTTAACACATTGACTGCCATGTGAGTTGTATTTAACTGACGCTATTTTTGAGCCCAGGGCCTCATGAAGCAAAACCCAGCAATTGCTTCATGAAAATCTTACCTGTTGATGTTCTTATTATTACAATCTAATTATTACAATTAATATTTACAATTTAATTCTAAAAATGTGGATTGTGTTGCATATAACTTATGCACAGAGAACAATAAAAATAACAAATTTTTCATTAAATTAGAAAGGATCATTTTGTTTTTGGAGTTTTTATTCTATTTTCATAACAAAACACCATGGCCCCAAGGAAAAAAATTTTTTTCTAGTGTGGCAGTCAATGTGTTACACATTTCTTTTTTATTGTTGCTTCTGCCCACCCTCCTCGCCCCTGCCCCGAACTCTTCTTTCTCTGTATCATCACTTGTTCTCAACTTAACTCCACCCATTAAATCATTAAAAATGTGGTATGACTTTTGTCATAAAGGTAAACGGATTTGCGGGATGTGTGTGCATCTCTGTGTGGGTATGTATGTCCATGTGTGTATGTGTATGTGTATGTGTGTAGTTATTTTTACCTAGGACTAGAGAATGTACAAGTAGCCAAAAAGAGTGAAGTTTAACAACTAACTGCAGAGTTGATGACGACACCTTTTAAGGTGCTATTGCTTTGTCTTGTGTTGAAGCAAGACTATTAACTCCTGGGGGATTTTAAACTACACCACCTGAAAAGTGGTCAGTATTTAAATCTTTCTAACATTTAGAGCCAGATGAATGCCTAAAATATTTCTTCTTCTCACTCCAGCTTTTCACTGTGAGTTGAAAATTATAATATACCACCACACGGTAAATGAATTATAACTTGGGGCTTGGAGTGTGGAAGAAGAATATTGGAGAAAGAGAAACCTTCCAGCCTGGTAAAGTTCCCGTGGAAAAGTGAGACTATTTATTTTCTCCAAATGCCTTAGCACCAGCTCTCACCCACCTGCAGAAGCAAGAGCTGTCCTGGCTACTTGCAATACATGGGGTTGAACTGTTTATTTCTTCACTCCTTTCTACCTGAGTTTCCTTTTTGGTCATCATTGACTTTATAATTAGTCACTGCATTGTCTGATTAATAAGGTTGCATGTAAATAAGGTGGCTTGAGAGTATGAAAGAAGAGGCACGTTCAGATATTGCATACCAACATCCAGCTGATTATAGTGACCAATCTATTTGAGTATCTGATTTCAAATGCCCAGTACATTAACTTGTAAAACCTCTTTGAGGCAAAACCCCCAAATTTTTGGTTGACATTTTTCTTTAATTTTCCATTTCTAAGTAGAGCAGTAATTTTAAGTTTACACAATGCAAATATTTTAGTGATGCTTCTGGAAATACATGTAGCAATTTATTATTCATAATATACTATTAGTATTTTATTATGAAGAACTGAAATCTAAAACATAACTCATGATGAATATAAAAAGAAAATTATACTGTACTTGAAATTAGAAGTGAGGATATCAGTTTAAAAATCAAAACTTAATAATCTGATATTTGTAAACAAAATAGTAAAAATAAATAAATCCCACGTATAAATTTTACATCTTTTTTTTTCTTTTTGAAGATTATGATTTGGTGATATGCTGGTTTAGCTATAGCCATAATTATGTCACCATTTCCTATTTCCTTTAATAACTAAGAATTTCAAGATGAAGAATCTTATTTCTTGTAGATAGCTAAGCATTTTCCTTCCCCTTGCCGGAACTGCAGAATTGAGATAACTCCTAAACCTGACACTTTGATATGAGTTCTAGTGCTAGGAGGATGAGTGTCCTTCACTTTGATCTTTACTAACTTTAAGTGACACTTCTCATTACCCCTCACCAGCTCTTCCCCAAAGCTTCCTGCCTTTTCACAAGCTGTGAATGAGAACTCTGACTGGCAGCACCAACATTGTATGCTGAGTAATAGTTTGTTTTCAATGTGCAGCTTCAGGATCATTTACTAATTAAAATTGCTTTACCACTGAGAGGTCCCCTGAGGTTTGCCCTTGTTTATCTGGATTAGTCCATGAAATCATGGTTGAACCAATCTTTAGACCATAATTTGTTGCTAATGCAAATGAAAAAGTTGGAGATAAAATTAGCTTACAATTTTATCCACACATGTACACAATTAGGTTCATTATAAACCAAATAAATGCACACACAGACATATAGTCTGACACAGGAAGACAAGGCCTATATATGCAGCAGTGGAAATATATGGCTAACTTCAAAATATGCTATTGATAAAGGGGGAAGGGTGAACTTCGAACAAACTGCATTTTATGGTTGATTTACATTTATAACCATAAAGTTCTGGAATTATAATATCATAGCCTTTTGGCTCTAATTAACACATACACTCTCTAGGATATAAGTACTCAAGTCAACCAATAAAATAGCTTAGGCTCACTTTCCCATGGAAGGTTAATGTTGTGACATGCTGAGGTTCTCATTCCCACATTTGTTTAATGCTATGACATGATGAAAAAATTATTGTTTATGAGTGTGTGTGTGTGTGTGTGTGTGTGTGTGTTGGGGAGGGGAGATAGGAAAGCCTCAGTTACTTTGATTTCTTCAGTGCACTGGCAACTTTGAGAGGAAAATATCAAGTATATAAAAGATGACAGCCTAAAGAACTAGTAAAATAAATGATTCAAAGGCAATGTGGAAAATAAGACTTAAATATCAAACAACCAAACAATTCTCCTGATTTATATTCATTGTCTACGATATTGCATATTGAGCATCCAGCATAGGAACTGGCATGCTGCAGATTCCCAGACATGTTTGAGGAGCTATGTGGAAAAGGATGGATGTGCAGATGAAGGACCACGGTGTGGAGGAAGCAGTTGGTATAGGGCTGGGATCTTGCTCTTATCTTAGTTAATACCACTCAACGGCAAATAAGAGAAGACAAAAAAGTGAGACCTAAATATTTCAATTTTGAAACATGGCATGTTATATGAGAATTAGTAAAAAAAAACTATGATAAAGAGAATTAGTGGCTAAGACATAACTAATTTTGAGTTGAAATACTTCTATTATGGATTTTCAATGGTCCATTTTATATTTTATAACCATGAAATATCAAGAGTTCAATTATAGTTTTAAAAATAAATAGGTAGCAATGTTGTATACATAATGTTAAATGACACAACTCAATATCATATATTTTCCTTTATCCCAGAAAACACTATGGCAAACTAGTCTCTAGAGTAGAATCTTAACACTATAGTGTAGATGATATGAAGGGAGACAAACAAAAATACAAGTAAGTTGTCCTGTTCCTAATTAGGTTATACCACTTAATGATATTGCCTTATGATATTTCATACATTTTTTGGCAGATTTTTCATTTATGTTACCTAGGAGATTGATGATATCCTGGATATTTAAAATAAAGGCTTTTATTTATTCAAAGCAACAACAACAAAAAAGAAGAGAGATTTCTTTAATCATTACTATTATTCTAGAGCTACGAAGGCAGCAGGATTCTCCCAAATGTCAGAGAAAAGAAAAATCTGGGCAGCACAAGACAGCATAAGAGAAAAATGCTGCTGAATTAGCACTGTCTGAAAAGGCCTTGGGGAATAGAGCATATATCATCATCTTTGGTAGTCAGTGACAAAAAGAGATTTGAGAAATAAACATGAAAGTTTTCATAACTAAGCAAGTATCTTTGCTAACATAGTGAAGTGACCTATATTCTAAAATATTGTTATATTTTCAAAGAGTAGAGGAATATCTACATGCATTTATCTGCGTTTACCTTAGCACTACTGACCTGTAAATTACTATTATATCTCTGGACACAAGAACTAGATACAAACAGTCCAGATATGAAAAATTAGTTAATCTTTATATATTTTTAATCCTAATATCCTGAGTCTCTTTCAAATATAAGGTTCACTCTGGTTTACCCTGTGATTCATAATTTCCTATTGTGAATTAGAGATGTGTACATGCCTTGAAGCTTCCATAGAATCCTTTTTAGATACAGCCTGATCTAAAATGAGGCATATGTTAAATCTTCTTACACAGGGCCAAACTCTCGTCTTACTCTGCACCCCACAGTGCTCGTTCGAGTGAAGAGTCATCTTTGAAGGCAATTGGAGCTTCTTGCTTGGCTGAGCACCATGGAGCTTGGAGCAAGATTAAAAAAAACAACCACAGACTTTCAACTATAATTCTGCTAGCAGGGCACACTAAACCCATCCAGCTGGACCACTGTGGGATAAGTTCACTAGCCCTTTAGCCACATATAAAATACGATGTATACTAATTGGCCAATAGTAATTTCCATCAAACAATAAAAAAATGTGTTTCCAATCATGTTCAAGATTTATTTTATTGAAATTCTTTTCTGTATAATTTGCCTGCATGCATACATAATTATGCCATTTACAGTCTGTATAATTTTATCTGTCTTGGGGTACATACAAACAAGGCAATCATTGTATTGGTTTTCCTTAAAATAATTTGTACCAAAGTAATCAGGTTAAGAGTGCATTAGTAGCAGTTTGTTATGACTTCCGGGAAAAGATGGAGGTTGAAGATGGACACTCTTTCCCCATAATCAGCAACTTGCAGATCCCTTACCAAATAGCTATTTGCTTTTTTCAAAATAAATATTCAAACTCCTCACCTAATACTACTAAATATGAATAAGAATTAAGTTCTTCACATGATTATGATACATCATCAGGTTTAGGACACTTTATTAAATGACATTACGATTCCTAAAAATGTCAATGAAATTCAAGAAAGAATTCATGATTAAAGTTTATTTGCTAAAAAAAAAAAAAAGTGACTATTTCCTCTTTAAACTATGATCTACATTTCCCATAGACAATAATATCCTTAGAGAGGCAGGCATAATATAAACATTTTAGTATACTCTGTATACTAAAATACATACATAGTATAAACATGTATGTGTCCACTCCATGCACTTTATCTCATACCCACCATTTCTTTTATATTCACCCCTTTACTGCTTTCATTAGATTAGATATTAGATTAGGGTATGGAAGTTTAGGAACTTATACCCTCTTATCTAGAATATTTATAAATCTTTGTCCAATCCTGTTACCTCACTCCCAGTCTCTCTTCACTGCAATATAAACAATAATCTTTCTAAGGTAGATAAAACACGTACCATCTTACCAGTCCCTACATAATAAAATGTAGCCTACTCATACAAACTTTGAAGCCCTCAGTGGAAAAACCCAGTCTAACAGTTAACTTTGTTCTCCTGTTAATTTCCTATACCAATAACATCCTTTTGCCAAAATAGAAAGCTAACCACTTTCTTAAGAACATTCCATATTTTACCGATTCCATGCATTTTGCCTTTTTGTTTTCTCATTATATTAGGTTCACATATTTACCAAGTTTCTGACCAAATCCTGGTAGTTCATTAAGGCCCATATCAAATTCTACCTCTACAAGGAAGACTTCTTTGATACCTCCAACATACATCATTTCTGCCACTTATGGACTCCCTTTGTTCTGCTTTCATTATTTTTTAATATACCTCTGGGGCACCTGGTATATTCTGGCCATTATTTATGTGGTCATCTTATGTCTAGTACTGTCTTCTGTCCATGATTTCCCATTGTATGAGCTCAATATAATTTTAAATTGAATTATTGAGATATATTCATGTAAGCCTAACACTTGTATCATTCACAGAAGAGTAAACACACGCTGGCAGGATTGATTTACTTATGGCTTCAAGAGATATTAGATTAGGGTATGGAAGTATTCCCCACTAAAGGTGAGTAATGAAATGCTTTTTCAAAACCATCCACTCAAGAGGGATGTGGACAGGACCCAAATGGCATCAAACCATCAAGCTGAAGTGTTCTCCTTCGGGCCCATTTTTGAGACCTTGGGCTTAGACCTCAGATTCTAAAGCTTGAAACTCAGGAGCTTATGGCTGAATTAGAGGCCTGAAGTGAACGGATAAATACTGTTGCAAGTGAATTCAAAGCTAGAAACTAAGCACTCCGCTGTGCGTGAGTGTAGGAACTGTGACCAGAAGCCAGGCTGAGCAGAAACCAAGGACTGGTAGTCATGGCAACAGGGGCACATCCAGAATTAGGAGCTGGAAAACAGAGCGGGTCAAATGTGGAACAGGCTGTTGATTAGAGTAGAGAAGAGACGGCCAGAGAACCAGACTAGGTAGGAGCCAGAGACCGCTCCATGGTGCACAGGCAGCAAAGGGAAACTCTGGTGCCTGGTCCAGATGGAATTCTGTTGGATGTCTGGTCCCGCTTCCAGCTGGCTCAAGGTCCCATTCACTCCTCATGCCACAGATTCCTCTAACTGGCTTCGGATAATCTGTGGGGTTTTATTTTTCTTTTTTTATCTTTTGGATTCTCTGGAAGCAGCCACATAAAGCTATTTTGCCAGAAGCTCTGTAAGGTGACCCCATTTGTAGAAATGCCAGAAGTAAGTTAAAAGTTAGGTTTTTCTTTTTAAACTACCTAGAAGGATACAATATATCTTTCTGTACCCCAGTGAAATAGTGTAAGAATTTTGACCACACTGTACTGGTAGACCCTAGAATAACCTTCCAGAAGAAATGTTCTACAATGTGTCAGATTCTCTATGGGGGGGGGGGACACTCATTTCTTTATTGTTATTAATAATGATAATCAGAGTTGCTGATTCAAAATAGACCATACTCTGTCAGGGATTTTTACATCCCATTAATTACTTCCCAGTGGCTAACACTTATTGATCCTTACTTTCACTTGCTATATTTGAGGTGTTAGGTGAAAATATTTAAACATATGAAATATTTTATCAGTTTTATTTATTATACCAGCTCTGTGACCTAGGCTAATATTATCACCCTCCTCTTGTTTTATGGTTAAGGAAACTGAAACTTAGATATACTTGTGAACCAACTAAAGGTGGAGCAAAGATATAAAGAAGGAAGCTATAATGCTAAGCTTAGATTCAGAATATAAATAATCTGTTTAGGGACATCAAGCTTTAGCACTAGTAGGGTCACTGTCAGGGCATTTAATCTAAAAATGTGAGCAGGGTAAGTGGAGAAAAGAAAAGCGAAACGACCTTTACAAATTGATGAAAGAGTACAAGGTGAGAACCGTGGTAAGGGCATAGGTAAAAATAAGGCACAGGCCTAGTTAAAAATAATGTTAATAATTAGCCACTGTCCCCCTGTTTGCTTCATAACTGGTTGCCACATAGCTGGTTGTCATAAAGATTCTTAGCTTTCTCCATAAATAACATCACCTTTTTGAAACCTAGGAGTAGTTTCTGAGATATCTTCCAGGTCCCACATTCCAGTGGAACAGCTGACCCACCCAGACCAGTGTCCCATACCGAGGAACTGACTCAACTGGTCTTGTGACCCCCCTGACCCATGAACCTAGTCAACAAAGAAGACAATTTCTACAACTCTCTGGTTCTGACCTGAACCCAACCAATTAGCAGACTTAATTGCTTAGCCAAACTATCTTTAAAAACCCTGTCTCCCAAATTCTCCGGGAGGCGGATTTGAGAAATTTCTCCCATCTCCCCACGTAGCGCTATGCAGAATAAACTTTCTCTGCTGCAAATCCTGCTGTCTCAGCATATTGGCTTCCTCTTGGGCAGCGGGCAAATGAACATGGCTGGGCTGGGCAGCAACAAAAGCAAGAAAAAATCTGGTGAAATGGATCTAACAGGGACACAAAATGCCTGTGCCTGAGACAGTACCTGGCCTGAGGATTGCGGAAGGAGGAAGGGAAGGGAGGTGTCTGGAGGGAGGGAAGGAGAGAAAGGAAGGATGTCAGTGCAGAGCATGCCATCCATGTGAAAACTCTTTACAATCTGTTAGGCACTTGCGAATGTGGTGCTGTATTATTTATAAGAGCCTTTTTATTCCTAAATATTTGGATATTTTATGAAACATCATAGTAATTAAAATATAAATATACTGGAATAAAATTTTACAAAATGGATGTTTACACAGATCTTAAATTCTGTTTGTTTCTTTTTCTTGTATCTTTTGAAAATCTACTGGACTTTTCTCTAGCAAAATGAAAATGAGCCTATACAAGTTGGTGTCACAGTGTAAAGGAAAAATAAAAATCTCAGGATCCCCACCCCCCAAAGTTCATGATGCCAAAAGGGAGAGCTGAGCCTCGGGACTAGTCACACAAGCACTGCCATCCTCTCCCCGATGTGGTACAGGGGTTCTCTATTATGAAATAAAAGGGCTTGGAAAATGACTAAATAGGTAATTTTTTTTTCTTCTTTTTTTGGGGGGGCGGGGGTAGATACTGGACATGGGAGAGAGAAAGGAAGCCTGGCTGGCAAGGTGGTCTTGTTATGCAGATAAGCTTCATGATAAGATAGCTCTAAAGGAAATGTTTTTATTCAGACCTTTAAGGGAGTCAGACTCAGCAAACCTGTCCCAAATCAAACAGGCAGGGCCTGGCTGCGTTTAACAGATTTTCTGCCAATGCAAATCTCTCCCTCCTACCCCTTCCTCCCTAGACAGCCTTACAGCATATTCCTGTTTGCCCTCACATCTCAAAATATGACAAAGAAATGTATTTGGGGTTAAAACATTTCTTATTTCCTTCAGACCTAGAAAAAAAAAAAAAAAACTTCAAGATATACAGCCCCTACAAAACAAGTGCCTATTATAATCTTAGGACTGTAGCCTAAATAGACTCTTAAATGTCCATTATAAGTTTATCTCCAAAGACGCAAATCAAGGAAAAGATGTGATCACTCTACCTACCCGGAGAAGATTCATAACATTGACTATTTACTCCCGTTTTTTGAATATTCATCTTAGGCAGATTTATTGAGCACCAAGAGAACTTGACAAGAATACCATCAATTGCCTCACTGATCTCCTCTTTCACCCCTCTGGTTTTCCTGTGGGTCCCCTTTCCCCTTTAAATGTGAAGTTCTCAACCTCTTCTACGGAGAGTCTAGTCCACAACAGATACTTTGTGGGCCATGTTTTTCCTGGGTTTATCCTTAACATCTTGGTTTAATAAACCTCAATTAAGTGTGACTCTCTTGTTTTCAGTCACTTATTATTTAAGTTAACACCAAAAACTCTGAAGTATTGTATGTAGGCCCATGGACCCAGTGGAGTTTATGGATCATAGATTAAGAACTCTAAATTTATAGTATTTTATTACTTCTCAGCCTTTATACCTCCTTTTGAATTATGAAAGTTCTAGGGTCTGTCTATACCTACAAACGTGTATGTTTGAACTTACTATTTTTGGCATAGAGGGTTACCATTAAATTCCCCTAACTGCTTAATTTATTTCTGACAAATAGAATACACATCTAGTACTATGCACAGTGTTGTATTATATGTTATTATATTTCACCAATATAATTTAAAGGCAAGCTATATTTAGCTTTACAACTAAATGAATCTTAATAAGTATCTGTGTAAGTATTATTAACTAAGTATTGGGGGAAAAAAGTGCAAATGTGGTCATGAAGCATAGTTTTAAATAACTGTAGCCTAAGCTTGTTCTAAAGATTTATAACCAATAACAAATACAAGAATTATGTATTTCTTTGTACATCTAATTTTACAGTGGAATAAGCACAATGAATAAAATCCACTGAATGATTTGAAAAGATATGAGTTTCAGGAGCTTGGGAATTAGATTTCTTATTTGTTTCCCTGTCTCTGTAGATTCTATAGCTTTAAGTCCTGGAATCCCATGTTAAGTAAAGCGGATTAGGGTGATTATTTTCCTCTGCCTTTTCTTTTAGAATGGTTTGGAAAGGTGAATGACAAGTATATGACTGAAATATTGGCAACAATTTATTATAATTAAGGACAAGGCATTTTTGGTGGCATACATGGTTTTGGTCAACAAAATTGATATGCAATAATATTTATTCGAGAATTTGTCTAATCCTCCTTTCTCATTATTCTCTCTTACCCTCAAGAGTCCAAATCCCACATGATTTCCTTTTGTTCATCAATCCAGCATACATGATGTCAACTATGAATTGCTCCCCACTGAGAGACACTGAATCCTGAAATTAATCCAAACTTCATTTAGAAGTGAATTCAACTTGTTCCCTTCATTCACTCACTCAAAAATAAACAGTCTAAGTAGCCTATTTGTTTGATTTAAGCAATTCATAGTGAGATATGAATTTCTTGGTGAAATATAGATGCTAATAAGGGGTGATGATGAAGATAGCCCTCTAAAACTTTCCACAGCATCTGGCCTTTACAGACCAAACTTTGGGGAGCAACTTATTGAAAATCATTCCTTCTCTGAAGAATTTCTCTCTCTCCCTCACTTCTTTGCAAAGACATATGTTGAGGGTTTAGTATGCACGAGTCAGCTCATTACTAATGATGAGACAATTTCTATTCTTAGCCCAGTTTTTTTTTTATTAATCTAGAGTATTTAACAGGTTTTACTCTTTCAGTCTAGTATTATGGTCTCATAATATTTTTAGTAATTTCTGCCACACTGCTTTTAAATAAGTGATTTGATAATCATAGCACTTTCATATTCACTAGGGAAATATTTCACCTATATATAAGAGATTTATTTAATCTCATTTTTCACTTGGTTTTGGATTTGATTTTACCTCATGGAATCTATTTCAGTTGTTTTACATCCTATAGTAAGTGAATGGAATATCTACTTGTGCATCTAAGACTTCGTGAACTTTGTTTCCATCATTTCATCTTTAGAGTCAAAATTTATCTAATAATTGGTCTGAAACACAAAAAATTAAAATAATAGCAACATCTATTTCTCCATTTCTATTTCTCCATATTTTTTGTTTGTTTGTTTTTAATATCCCACAGTAAGTTTTCAACCTCTGCAAACAAGTATGGAAACTCAGGTTTGTTTTTACTCTGAAAATACACCAGTTTCTCAACCATTGTGTTTTATGTCTGAATTGTCTAACTTAAATTGCATGTCCTTGGGGCAGAGAGCAGCCTTATATCTTTTTTTTCTTTTTTTCCACAGAGCCAAGTATCCTGTCACTGTTCTACAGAACAATAAATAATGAAGCAAATTGAAGATGTGTGAATTGTGCCAGGTTGACAGAAATGGAGCCAATGTTCTTGGAGGTGTTACGGCAATATTTCCTAACAAGCAGCCCGAGGCTCTCTGCAGCATCTTTGAAAACCCAATAGCAATGGAGGATAAGAAAGTGGAAGTAAAAACAAAAGAAGATATTAATTTGGGATAAACTAGTAGTTACTTGAGCTGACACACCTACACTAAATGAACAAAGATAATGATGGGTCTTTTAACCCTCAGGCATATTTTACCAACATCATTCTCTCCACACTGGAAAAAAAAGACACTTTTCACAAAATTTTTACATTATATACGTAGTGTGTTAATGAGAAAACTAAACATAGGTGATCATATTTGTTCAAAGTTCTTACTTGGCTTCTCTTATAAACAGCAGAACAAGAGTTTTGTGAGCTGTACCTTCAGCCAAAAGGCTTAATATCCTAAGAAAGGACTGCCCTGACCACAATGCCATATGTAAACTAGCTCTGATCCTCCCCAATGTCACTCTGTCTGTGTCCTGCATTATTTTCCTTATCTAATTTTCCTCCTTTGAAATTATGTATTTGGTTTTTTTTAATTATCTGTCACATTATGAGATTATAAATTCTGCAAGGGAAATGACTTTGTCTTATTTTGCCAGTACCTAATAGAATGCTGCGACATAGTAGCTATCCATGAATATTTGTTAAAAAATAGATAGAACTTTTAAATAAAATAAGTGATCTAAGAAATCTATTACTTTGACATTCCTAATAGAATATGAGTGATATCACTAATATCAGTGAGATATCCCTTATAGAAAATATGGCACATAGTAGGTATTCAGTAAATATATGTGAAAGAAAAAAATATTTGAGACTGGAGATAAAAGCTATATGAACACTATCATCTTAATTAGGGGTTGGGATCCAAAAATTAATAGCAGCACCATTTAAAATATTGAACCTTATGCAACTTGATGGCACTATTTTTTTTTTTAATATTCCTTACAGCAGATGATAGGTACTCAGTTAAATGAGAAGAGAAAGGGAATTGTAAAGAAAGCTGAAAATTATAGGACACTAACTGTAACCGAAAAGCACATTCTACAGAATTTTGCCTATTTTCATACATTCACAGATATTAACCTCTATTTCTGAAAAAGCTTCATTACATAATGAATTTGAGTGATGTCCATATGTAATGGGTTGAATTGTACCTGCCCAAAAATATCGCAGTGGCAGCCCTCAGTACCTGTAAAATGTGACCTTAGTTGGAAATAGGGACTTTGCAGATGATCAAGTTAAAGTGGGGTTATTAGGGTGGGCCCTTATCTAATATGATTGTGTTCTTATAAAAAGGGGAAATTGGGACACAGAGACAGACTCACACGTGGAAACATGCTCTGGAGGAAGATTATGTGAACCCACAGGGAGAATGTTGTCCAAAGGAGAGGCATGGAGCAGATTCTCCCTCATGGCCTTAAGAAGGAACCAACTCTCCAGACACGTTGATTTTTGATTTCTAGCCTCCAGAACTATGAAACAGTACATTCCTATAGTTTAAAAGGCCCAAATTCAGTACTTTGTTATGGCAGCTCTGGCAAACTAATACACCATTCATTCTCAATGTCAATGAATGAAGTCACAACAGAGGCCCAATGTCTAGATATTGGCTCAGTTAAGTGACTTATTATACTCCACAGCATCCATGTAAATAATTTACATTATTTAATATCATTTAATTATTTAGTTAGTTAAATCATTACATAGTTGTAATTAATTTGTCTTGTATCATTCTCTTGCTATAAAATTAGTTTATGATATCATTCTGTTTACTATCAGCACATTTAGGGAATTATCATAAGGCCTAAAATTTGGAGATACTATTTTTAATTTTATACACAGAGTATATAAAATTAAATATTAATGCATTTATTCACATAAAATATGGAGTTATTTTATAATTTTGGGATCCCCATCAAATAGCAGATAACAGATCTTTGTACCATCAAACCAGATGTTTAATAAAAGGAATACAGATAATATAATATTTCCAATTCAATGGAATTAATTTTATGAGAGTGATCTAAAAATGGTTGCTTATATCCATAATAAATGAATATTCTAAAGTAAACCTTGTCTGACAAAATTATTGAAGGAATAATCACTGTTATTTTGCTTTAAAATTAAAAACATGTTTTTTGGACTCTCTATAGTATAAATTAAAAAAAAAACTATTTGCCAACAATTTTTATTGACAACACTTATGCATACAGAAATAATTTCCACTTTACATCTTATTAAGTAAAGAAGTGATTGAGTGCAGATGGAAAACCAATTAAGAGAGTTTAATGCTAATACAAGTGATCTCTGTGAGGAGACTATTATGTTAACTTGTACTATACTCTGGAATTGTATAACCAACAAAAAAGCTTCCATTTGTAGTTTTCTTTCTACATATTGTAATGTTGAATATAGGAGCTTTTCACTAAATGTGAAGACCATCAAAGGAATATAATTAAACCTAAGGATTAGAACAAAGAGATGAAATTTTTCATCATCTATTCCACCACAATTGTTGATGTTTAAGTCAATCATCTATTAGAATAAATGTTTGCCTTTAATGTAATTCAGCTTAATTTAATTAGTATTCATTTGATTTCTCTAAGATACTCTAAACGTGACAGGAAAATAAATCACAATAAATAGATTTTCTATTATGTAGATATGAAAATCCAGATTGAGTTTAGATGTAAAAGAGTGGTTAATTTCTGGTTCAGGTGCAGTAAGGGGAATTACCATTAAATTATTTTTCTATAAACATTTCCCAGTATATTTAATTTTAAATCAGTCCTGATAATCTCTTAATTTAATTCTTGTCATGATTGGGGCTTTTATCTGCTATTGCAATCTTATATATTTTTTGGTGGGGTCTGTTTAAAATTACTTGAAAATTAGATAGCGATTTTGTGAGAATAAGAATTTGAAGCTTCTTTTTATGTCTTGGATTCCTTATCTGTAAAATTAGAGTGAAGATTTTAAGACAAAAGCCTACACTTACATTTTGTAGACTTTTAATGGTTTCAATTTTTTTAAGCTAAAGAATAAAATTCAATAAACACAAATGACAAATGACAAAGAGCTGTGTGTTCTTTTCAGAAAACTGTTGCTTGTGCTTTTGCCCATGGTTTGATTTTTATTCAAAAGCTATATTTGAAATCATGAACATCACTGTCACACAATTTAGAATAATATTATTAAATAAACAAAAAAAATGGAAATACATCTGACTTTCAAAGTTGCAAATTTAACAGACTTCGCATAGAATTGTGTTGGTAATTTCTTTGCAAATTATTGTTATGTTTCTGATTACAAATACTGCTATATCTCCTGCAAAACAGAGTAGTCAAACATATTCACTGTAGCTCAGGATCTTCATTCTGGACCTAGATTTGGATCCAGGATCAAATCTTTTATCCATGAATTTGGAGTAACTCATGTGTTAAAGGAACCAGTGACTTAACCAAATAGAGCCTCCTGTGCCTTTTCCCTAAAGTGGTCACACTGCTGTCTACTTTGTAGGATGAGTAAGTAGTTTGAAAGCATCTAGTACTGAATCTCTAACTTGTGCTTAGCAAATATTACATTTTTTCTTAACCTATCCTTCATCTTTCTTCAGAATGGAAAGAACTGGTACCAGGATGCTTGCACTTGGATTGTAGCTCTGTCAACAAGAAAGTCTTGCTCTTGCTAATCAGTTAAGCACTCCGTGCCAGCTTTTGTTTGCTGAAGTAGAGGTTTGACTTCTTAGATCTCTTTCCTGTAATTGTCATTTCCACTTTTATTATTCTAGTCTACATTCACATATTACACAAAATAATTTGAAACCAGCAGATTGATCAACTTCCTCTCAACTTTGTATAAATTAGAACTGCATCTAGACAACATTAACATACACAAATAAGTGCTGTTTTGTAACCCTGGATTTTGTTAAGGGGCATCTATCATCTGTCAGTCTCTGTGTTATTTATTTTATGTATTTAATCCCAATCTTTACAGCATGAAGATTCACAATTTTAATAACTTTCATTTCATGCTGTTTAACATGGCATCCTCAAGTAAACTCTTAGCTTAGAGTTGTTACTTTTGAAAAATAGTGAAAAACTATTTGCCCCATTTCAAATTGATTCATTGAATAACTCATCTTCTACATAACATGATTTTAGTAATTAAATTCTATTCCATAGAACTAAGCTTATTCAGTGGTTATTTTTAATCAGTATAATAGAATTTTTTTGGAATATTGTGAAGATATTAAAGAAAAATTAAATATGCCCATCCAATAATATTGCCCATAATTCTTAAGTGACTAAAGATATATGTTTAAAACTTGGAAAGTTGTGGAGATATTAAAAATTTGCTTAAGGTCACATGACAAGATATTGGTAAATCTGTGCTCTTCACCTAACTCTGTTACCCCAAACAACAGGTCTCCTCATATATTGTCATTCCTCTTAAAAATAACTTATTGATATTGAATCTCAGGAGTTATACATAACACCATCTATCTATCGACCAGTCTCATATCCAACTAAAAAGATCATTCTGTATTTAAATATATGCAGCTTGTTCTCATTCTATAACTGTTTCATGCATGTTTTAGGGTGCCAATCGTGTGTCTTCTGTTGAAGTTATAAAACTATAGATCCTCAGATGTACAGAAGCATCATTTTCTGTAAAATATTATTATAATTAGCAACCATAAAAATTATATTTGTTTTCCCTTATACTATAAAATTTTTAATATCTATTTATATGTCAATATTGATTCATTTTTCAACTACTCAAAGTAGGTATGTGGATTAAAAGTTCTTTTAGATCAAACTCAAGAAGATATAGATAGTGATACAGGAATGTCATGAAGGTTAATGGATTGACCATGGTTAGAAAATCATTAAAGGGTGTACAGTCATCAGGGTACCTGTCATCTTAAGTTCTTTATAAAGCAATTTAGAAAACCATAAACACAATGCCTAGACAGCAATTTTAACATAATAGAATTTTATAAATGCTACATAATCAATGTGAAATTTCATTTTAAGTACCTTGAAATGAGAATAAATGCATGTCTAGGTTAACTTATAAAAAGCCACTTGTCAACAGTGTTTTTATTATTTGTTTAATGTCATATAAATAATAACTCTGTTGTTTCAAAATCTAGTATAGTAAGTAGGTTGGCTTTAAATATATATAAACATGTTTAAAATTTTTTAAAAGTAAATAGGCTCCACATATAATATTGAAGAACTATTTTAAAATATGTATAGGTTAATAATCTGCTTCAGTGGTTATATTCCTTTTAAAATGTTTATTTTACATTTGAATACTTGCTATAAAAATAATTTCTGTTTTACTTAAAAATTAGCAATAGTAATTTCCCTTTTTATCTGTAATTCAACATCATGAACAGAATCCTCTAAAGAGATGTTTTTAATATTATTGTAAGTTATTTCTAAAATTTTAAAAATTTATGATTATTTTATAAACTTATTACAGTTCT
The DNA here is from genome assembly GCA_028533085.1 of Varecia variegata. NCBI lineage: Eukaryota > Metazoa > Chordata > Mammalia > Primates > Lemuridae > Varecia > Varecia variegata. The sequence goes on from CM052445.1 coordinate 32,041,170, forward strand.
CATTTTCTTTCTGACCTATTCGTGATATTACTGTTCAAACATTGGCTTTAGCTTACTCTCTTGGTTTTCTTTATCCTTATATTTTTTTATTACAGTTTTATTTTTGAAGTCAATTAAAAGCTGTAATTTTTAGTCAACAGTTGTCATGGTAAATCATGTGCTTTTAAATATGTATATAAATTAGTACAATTAATGAAATGAGCTTCAGAAGCACATAGAACATATAGAATTTAGATCTTATCTCCATTTTTCTAAGACTGGAAAATCTTTCTAGATTTGGTACTAATTTAAAATGCATGAACCAAAATTGAACACAAAAGCTTTGAGGTATTACAGAAGAGTCACAGAGGTTGATAATATATATTATGAAAGACCCATTTTGCAGATTTAGAAGCCAAGTTTCAGAGTGATTGAGTAAATTAATAATGGTTAATATTTTCATAAAAATTTTTATGGACCAAGCACTGTTCTAAACTGTCATATATACATAATATACTTAACAATTTATTTATGCACAAAACCAAATAGCAAATAGCTAAGAAGGCCTTGATAAACTTGCTAAAATATTCTGTTGAGGTTGCTGTGAGCAATTGTAGAAAAATAGAGAAATATTCAAAAACCCTCTAAGGATTTTATACTCAGACTACTGAAAAACAAACCAAAAACTAAAATTCATACTTAATACACTGCTTTGGTTGCTTTTTGCCAGAAAGAATGGGCAGTGCTCCAGTGAACACTCAAAGAAAATCCTTGACCTGACATCAAAAATCGGGTGACTGGATATATATTATATGTTCCAAGTAAAAACAAAAATTCTAAGGAACATTTTCATTATATTTAACCTATCTGCCATGATTTCAGATAATACATACCTTTTTAAACAAAGCTTAAGTTAAACTAATTGTACATTTTTAGTATTCTCTCAATCATTTAAATGCATTTCTTGTCAAAATCTTGACCATATTGTACATACAATTCATATGCTGAAAAACAAATTTATATTTAAAAATTGTTAGATATGGTATTTTAATAATTCTTCATTAATTGTTGAAATTAATAGGATAATTTATAAGATAATAATAGAGTATCATTTATAATATAATTATAGCATAACGGCCATTATGCTATAATTCAAATATCTGCATTATTATAACATCACCTTGGTGAAACTGAAACCTTGAGAATATTGAATTTAATTGCATTGTGCACATGGTAGTAACACATGTTTTCATAGGCACATACACGCACACAAGCAGAAGCACTAGATCCAGTAATGGGCTTTCTGAAGCTTTTAGGATAAAGATTATACTATCCTTTCAGCTCAGTATAACCTTCTCATGTGTGTTTTAAGTTTAAGAACTTTTTTGTTCCAAATTATTTTTGCATTGTTCTGAAAGATGAAGAGAAGAAAAGGTTTAGATTAGAATTAATGTATCTGAAACCTTCATTTTTGTATGAATATAGGAATGTTAATGTTACAGTAATTTAATTTGAAAAGCAAATCCCCAATAGATTATTTAAATATGTTATCTAGGAATATAGAGATATAATTGCTTTAGTAATATAATAAGCATAGATTTATTTCCAATGTTGAAAAGAACAATTTCTATAAATTTTTATGCAAATGCTTTTGCAAATTAACTCACCTGATACATGGCGATGTCTTGAATGCATCTAATTAGATGATCTTTTGAAAATTCTATTTAAATAAAGGCAGATGATTCATGGGAAAAATCATCAACTTAAATTGCTTTTTTAACATCTTCTTTAATACTACTGAAGAATTCTGATAACCTAACTATAGTTTCATGTTTTTCTCCTTCTTGTGATTTATTTTCATAAGAGCAGGGACTTGTGTTTAAGAGTTTAGATTCCAATTTCAACTCCTATATTTCACTGACAATTATTTATGGAGGCTCAACTATGTCCAAGGCACTTTGGAAGTTGTCACATGCATGCTGTCATCTAAGAGCATTGTAGTTTTATGTTGCATCACCTTGGGATTCTGTGAAATTAATCTAAGTCAGAAAGCAACAGAAATGATATACAAACATTTTGATGCTGATTCAGTGTTTCCTCATTTTGTAATTAATGACCATTCTATTCCATAGGTAATTTAGGAAGTTTCTTTTCACTGAGGAGAGACAGAGATTAATGAGATCTTGCCAGTTTAGAATGAAATCAATCAATCAACTAATTTTGCAGCCTATTATACTTAATGCAAAGTTTATTCCCTAGATGACCTGAATAGTTTTATTTGGGTTAGTATATTTAATTTTGTTTTTTAGTATTGTAAATTTAAAGACAACACTTGTATCCATTTACTACTCTGTAATGTTCTTTTTTTTTTCCTGGGAGTTTGCTGTTTCACAAAGTGTTTTTGGACAAGCTTACAATTTTTCAGACCTTACTTTCATTCATGAGTTACTGCTATAAAATAAAGTTGCACTGTCAATTATAATTTCCTTTTTGATTAATGGCATTTCAAAAGTTCTATAGCTTTCCAAATGAACCCAGAGGCCACTACCAATGAGCAATAGTACACAATATACAGTAATGAAATAAATTTCCCCAAACACAAAATCAAAGGAGAATAACACAAGTAACCTAATTCAAGGAAATATGATTAATATGAGTGTAATATTTTATAAGTACTGCTGTACCCAATATCACTCAACAAAAAAGAGAAAATAGCAAAATTAATATACTATAATAAATGTTATACATATGTTCATAATAACTGCATGAATACAAAAAATAGATAATAAAAAGACATTTTTAGGCCTTTACTACAGTGTATTTTTATATTCATATATGAATTATTTATATCTTAGAAATGTCCTAGCTATTAAATTCTCACATTTTGTCACCTGCTTTTGTAGAAAATATTTTGAGGTAAAGTTTTGTTTTTTCATTCACTCTATTTGTGAAAAATTAAAAAACATTGATAGGGCAATGGCATCATTTCATGAATTGTGTATCACTGTTAATGAAATAGTTTAAAATCTTTAACTTCTTTTAACACATTAACTGTCGTGTGAGTTGTATCTAACTCACGCCAATTTTGAGCCCGAGGCCTTGTGAAGCATATGTAACTCAAGTGTCTTCACCTGGGGAGTCGTGAGAACTATTTTTCAAGTTGCACATAACTCATTCACAGAAAACAATAAAATATAACAAAGTTTACATTAAACTAGAAAGTATCATTCTGGTTTTGAAGTTTTTATTCTATTTTCATAATAAAACAGTGTGGCCCCAAGGAAAAACGGTTTTTTTTTCTAGTGTGGCAGTCAACGTGTTAAACTTCACTTTAACAAAAAGGCATTTGAAAGATACTTTGAATACAGATCGAAGAGGCCCTTCCATCTGTCCTCCATTGCCACAAATAGGCGGAACCCCAACTGCTCCATAAGGCTGTTGCAAATAAATTGAAATCATATAGGTCCTGGGAAACCAGCTTAGTTATATTCAAATATGACCACCCTTATTCAAAATCTGTGTGAAGTTATTCCATCCTTATGGACAGTTGCATTCACTGCAAAAATGTGAAGGCATATGTCACAGATATCTTAATCCAAAAGGTCCCACATGCCTTGGAAAAACCTGTCGCAATAATTTTCACCCCTCACAATCCACTATTTGTATATTTGATTAAATAAATCATCACATTATTTTTTTCTTTCCTCCAATTTCCAGACAGCATATTGCCAAGCAAAGATTCCAGCTTTCAGTTTTCATTTCCAACAAGAGCATTTTATGGTTGCAAAAGTATTCATTAGTTCTTAGTAGGAAATCTGTTGTTAAACATTTACAACAATATAAATGTTTCCATTTACATTGGCAAATTAACTTGGTTTAATCCAGTATTTTAGTCACACAACTCCGATCAAAGGAATCATTCATTTTTTTTTTTAATTATAAAATGCGTTCCCTTTTCTTTGGGGGAAATAATCCAAAATGCTAAATATGACTTATGTGGCCTCCATCTCCATCTGAGCTGTACCTCTTCAGTCCTACCAACTTCTACTGGCCTCTTTGTCTCTAGATCTCAGCACTCCTTATCTCCTTTGTTTATCTGAACATGCCTCACTGCCTCTAACTTCTGGGCCTTTAAACATGCTAGTAACCTTGCCTGGAACACTGTTTCCCATCACCTTTGCGTGGTTGCTTTCTTTTTTATCATCAAAGTCTCATTAAATTCACTTTCCAAGGGTTCCTCTGCTACACGTTCCCACAGCATTATATTTCTTCTTCCTTCCCATGTCATCTCTGCAAGTGATAGTTTGATACCTGTTTCCATCTAATGTCTATTCTCCTTTAGAGCATATTTCCTGTTGTACCTCAGAGGCAGTACAATGCCTGGCACATAGTAAGCACTTCATAAATATCTATGCAATTGTACTGAAGGTAAAAGTATGTTTACCAGTCTACATCTGGGTAAATAGATATATGTGTGTGTATATGTATACACACACACACACACACATATATATACTCACACATACAACAGTTTTTGAGTTTTGTTTGTTTTAGTGTTAGTTTCCATGATGCTGCTATCCTCTGACCCCTTTCTCTGTACAGTTAGAGGGCCTGAAAGAAAGTTATTTATGGCTCAAATTCCATATATCTGTATCTGTGTTTCTCAGGCTTTTTCCCCCAATTATCTCATCATTGAGTCTTTTGGGGGATTTTTTTTCCTAATCATTTCTGCTCCATGATATTTTGATACCACACATATGTTTCACAGCTATTTATATATTGTGGCCCTTCAGAGGGCCTATCACCATTAGAACATCTGAGATTTTTGTGTCTCTGATAATGAATTTCCAACCCTTGGGCCATACTGCCTTTTTGAGAATGCATGTTCTATCTCTATGTCCATGTCTGCAACTACATTTATCTATCTATCTATCTGTCGTCATCATCTATCTTTTTATTTAGAGAGGAGAGAGAGAGAGAATGCCCAATTGAGCACTCTTTGATGTATTGCTTCAGCAGTTCTTTGCAGAATCTTTTCCTGTTTCCAGCTCAGTCTCAGAGTTTGAGTCTGCCCAAAGGCTTTGCACAAAAAAGAACATCCTCCTTTCTGATGGTTGTATTGGTCTCCTGGCTATTGAGTACTTTACTGAGTGTTAACAAAACATTAATTTGTATGGAAATATTAAAGTCAGAGTGTATTGTAATTTTAGAATTTCATATTTTATATTTACCATAGTTATAATTTTATTCATGTCAGTTTCCAAATGAAATGTTTTATGTGTTCCCAACTGGAATTAATTTTCTTTATCTAATTACTTTCAAAGCTGTATCAAAGTTGAAGCTTTGAAAGCTATTTGTGGCATTAGGATCTATTCAGTTTCCACAGGCAGCTTGAAAAATAACTCTGTATGGGCAAACATCTCAGGTGCGGGGAAAACAGTGGTCTTACATGAGCAGCTGCAGAGAGAATGGGATTGCAGCCCTATTTCTTGCTTTCTCAGGCTTTTATTAGTCCACAGAGTGGTTAGAAACAAATGGCAGAGGTTTGCTGGGAACATTTTATAGTGCCTCTGGGGACCACTGCCTTGTTAAATCTACTTGCAGTGGCAGTTGTCATTTAAATACAATGTTACAACCTGGTATGACACAGAAGGTGAGTAGCTTATAAAGCCCACGATCAAGGAGGCTTCAATGACTATAGCAAGTCTAAAAGACTCTTTTTATTTGTATTTTTTTTTCTCCCTTTTGCCCAGCAGACACTCACAAACTATCTGCCTAACACCAGTTTAGCCCAGATACACTGTCAATTTACATGGTTTAACTGACAAGTCATGCTTGTCACCATTCATTAGCTGTTGCCCTCAATGGAGCCATCCAATACCACTTTGGCTTCAAAAACAAACAGGTATTAGTTACAGCAGAATTGAGAAAAAGTTCCAAATGTTCTCAATTCCCTTTCCCCACACTAAGCACTAAACCGCAGGGATTACACTGTCTCATTTCGCTCCTGCAGGAACCCTCTGCTCCAGTCCAAGGGACGCATTCACAGCCCACATCTCGACAGCAACAGCTGGCACTCACTGTACTGGGGGGCACTCTTTTGAGGTGCTTTACCTCATTTATCCTCACACCAACCCTATGGTATAGGTGTTATTATTGTTCTGCTTTTACAAATGAGAAGCTAAGCTAAGGGGGGGAAAAGGGTTTTGAGTGAGAGTAAATATCTGGAAATGGTAGATCATAGGTTTAAAATTGAGAGCATGCATACAGAGCCAAACAGCTTAATCTTTAAACTGTATCTCGTTGCTTAATATCATAAAGCTAAGCCAAGTGCCTTTCCCTGTCATTGCCACATACCTAAATTTTAGACATTTCTCAAACCCAAATTCAAGCCCTTTTTCTTATCCAAAGTACCTCTAAAGGAAAGTGTTATAGTTCATGGTGATATTTTCAGTGCAGTCCCTGATTGATTCATTTATGAAATAATAACATCAATATTGTTCTGTGTAGTACTATTAAATTTTTCAAGATTCAATGACTTCTCACCCCTAAGTAGATCATAACCTTATAGGGAGAGGGACTATTTCTAATACTTCTAGTACTTTTTTGTGACTATTTGATACGGTTTGGATGTTTGGCCCCTCCAAACCTCAGGTTTAAAATTGATCCCCAGTGTTGGAGATGGGGCCTGGTGGGAGGTGTTTAAGTCATGGGGTGGATCCCTCATGCATGGCTTTGTGCCCTCCCCTTGATAATGCGTAAATTCTAACTTTATTAGTTCACTCTAGAACTGGTTGTTTAAAGGAGCCTCCTCCTTGCTCTCTTGCACCTTCTCTTGCCACGTGACATGCCTGTCCCCTCTTCACCTTCCACCTTGATCGGAAGCTCCCTGAAGCCCTCACCAGAAGCAGATGCTACTGCCATGCTTTCTTGTACAGCCTTCGGAACCATGAACCCAATAAACCTCTTTTCTTTATAAATTACCCAGCCTCAGATATTTCCTTTATAACAATGCAGAATGGACTAACACACTAGTACAATGCCTTGCATATAATTTGAAATATATTTTTTAAATCCTTTGATTTAGTCATAACCAAGAAATACCTGGTGTTATCATACACTCCAAGAAAATAAATGACAGCTTAGTCTTATATTTACTTGACTCCTACAGGTTAGTCAATTAAGAGTACTATATTTTAATTACAATTGCGCTTCTTGAGTGTTTTGAAAAACTGATCATATCTCTCATTTACCCTACCTATTGCTATAATCTTACTTTTTAATACGTTAAGAGCATGCCATCAATTTCTTAGTATTTCAAGTTACTTAGAGAGGTCATCCAACATATTCAACCTGCAGCCTCAATAAAATGTTTGCAACTAAAATAACAATTTAATCCCAGTTTCTCCAGATGCCGCAAAAAAAGAAAATAATTGGACAAAATAAATATTTTATATCCTCTATAAAGAATACATTGATTTTATCTACTATATCCGTGTGAATAATGATGCAAGGTGGTAGTATGACTACTTCTTACTACTTTGCTACATTTTCTAATAAGTGTGTAATTTTCTGGGTGAATAATTTCCTAATAAGCAGCAGACCCAGGATTTGAACAGAGGCCTTTCTTGCTCTCAAGCCATCATTCTTTCCTTCAGTGGCCACATTCCTGGGCAGGGCACAGGACTAACAAAATGGATATTACTCAGCTTAGAAAAATTCTCTATTTTTCTAAGAGAAAAAATACAGATTTTAAAAATTTTAATTATAATTTCCAAACTTAAATCTGAGAAGAAGACTGAATACAGAATGGAACTTGTATAAAAGACTACTTAGAAGAAAAAGCATGAGTCCTAATTGTGCCCAGAAAAGACATGTAGATTTACCACATAAAATAGGAACAGATACAGTTTGGACAACTGCAAAGTACACTATGAGTGACTAATGAAACATAGGGTTATTATGGGAGAAGCATGAATACTTCTTGTGAGACAATCACAACCTCCAATAAGCTGAGCTTTTTTTAAATGGCCAAACTGAAGAATATACTTGACTCCAGCTCAGAAATACTAGGAAAGGAATAGATGATAACATCCACAAGTAACCCTCAGAGTTTTTTAAGATAAGAATTTTCCATTCTCTAATATTTGCAAATGTTAAGTAACTACTTTTTAAAATTCTGCCTCATTGATGTCTATTGGTTCATTACTTTTTCTATTTTTTTCTTACTCCCTTATGTTTTACTTTTTGTCATAGAAATTTTTTCTCCCAGATCTTGCAAAAATACATTTCATGTGGCTGTCTTTCATTATGTCTTTAAATGTTCTCAGACTTTGTGTCTACTTCAAGTTCAAACAACACTCTATGTCAATCTCTCCCAATTTTAGATAACTAGTTTTGGCTTGTTTCCATGTTTTAGACTTGAATTTCCAGTGACCTCTTGGACATCCAATAACATTAGTATATATTCTCTTGGCTTATAAAACTTTGGTGTATATTTAGATCAATGTAACAGAATAGAGATACCAGAAATAAAGCCATATACCTACAACCAACTGCTCTTTGACAAAGCAGATAAAAATACACACTGGGGAAAGGGCACTCGATTCAATAAATGATGCTGAGAAAATTGGATAGCCACGTAAAGAAGAATGAATCTGGATCCTTATCTCTCGTCATATAAAAATTAAATCAAGATGGATTAAAGAATTAAATGTAAGAACAGAAACCATAAACATTGTAGAAGAAAACATAGGAAAAACTCTTCTGGACATCAGCCTAGGCTAAGAATTTATGACTAAGACCCCAAAGGCAAATGCAACAAAAACAAAAATAAACAAATGGGATTTGATTAAATTAAAAAGCATCTGCACAGCAAGAGAAATAATCAACAAATTAAACAGACAACCTATAGAATGGGAGAAAATACTTTCAAACTATATATTCAAAAAATGACTAATATCCAGAATCTACAAGGAACTCAAAGAAATCAGTAAGAAAAAAAAAAAAAAAACATTAAAGAGTGGGCAAAGGACATGAACAGACATTTTTTCAAAAGAAGTCAGAAAAATGCCAAACATACATATGAAAAAATACTCAACATCATATACCAAGGAAATGCAAATTAAAAACCACAATGAGATATCACCTTACTTCTATCACAACAGCCAATCACTAAAAATTCAAAAGACAATAGATGTTGGTGTGGATGTGGTGAAAAAGGAGTGCTTATACACTGTTGGTGGGAATGTAAATTAGTACAACCTCTTTGAAAAACAGTATGGGGATTCCTTCAAGAACTAAAAGTAGACCTATCATTCAATCCAACAATCTCACTACTGGATATCTACCTAAAGGAAAAGAAGTCATTTTATCAAAAAGACACCTGTACTCGAATGTTTATTTCAGCACAATTCACAATTGCAAATATACGAAATCAACCTGAGCACTCCCATCAACTGAGGAATGGATAAAGAAAATGCAGGTGTGTGAATACCACGGAAAACTACTCAGCCATGAAAAAGAGTGAAATGATACCTTGCAGTCCCAACTTGGATGGAACTGGAAGCCATTATAAGTGAAGTAACTCAGGAATGGAAAATCATGTTCTCACTTATAAGTGGAAGCTAGGCTGTGCGTATGCGTAATCATATGGAGCAGTATAATACACATTGGAGACTCAGAAGGGAGTAGGGTGGGAGGGATGAAAAAATTACCTATCAGGTACAATGTACACTATTTGGGTTATAGGGAAGCCCTGAATTCATCACTATACAACTCATCTATGTAAACAAAACCACTTGTACCCCTAAATCTGTTGAAATTTTAAAAAAAGAAAGAATGAGGGAAAATCATATCCTCATTCAATCCCAGCTGGCCCAGTGTCTACACAGCATGAAAAGCTCTTGGGGTTGCTTTCAGACAATCCTTCTCATTGCACCTCACTCCATCCTCATCTCTCCCAGCTGATGACATTGTCTCCTACTTCACTGACATAGCTAAATCCATCAGAAAAAAGCCTCCATAGGTCCTACCACAGTGAATTGAAGCCCAGAGGCTCTGTCTCTTCTTTTGCTGTATCAAAGTATTTTATTTTTAATAGCTTTATTGTGGTATAATTGCTATGTAATAACTACACATACTTGAAGTAGACAATTTGGTAAGTTTGATGTAAGCATGCATCTATGAAGCCCTAACCCCCAACAGTTTTCCTGCGTCCTTTGTAATCCCTGCTCTTCTCTCCCCTCCCTACCTTCACCTCAGCTCCCCAGGTAACCACTGATCTGCTTTCTGTCACTAGAGATGATTGCATTTTCTAAAACTTTATATAGACAAAATCATATTGTAGGTAAAATAAGTAAATACAGCTTTAGTGTCTAGAACTTGCACAATAAATGAATTAACAGAACCATAAGCCCAAATAAAGTCATACACATTTTTACCCCTTACTTCTTAATTTTGGTCACTTAATTCCCATCCACATCTACTGAAACCACCTATTTCCAAACCTAATTGTGAAATGAGGTTGCAAAGTGACCCTGACTGCTCCCCTTTTGTACCTTTCATTTTATATTGTAAAATTATTCTCTTTAAGAGATGTTGATTTTCCTGCTGCTTATTGTCTATACTGTAGTTCTTAGAAAATAAAGTTCAAAAGTTTTTATGTTGAATCCAAAGTTTATGTTGTGGAAGTGAGTGAGTATTGTTTTTTTCTACCTGGGAGACTTTGCCCATGTTTTTCTTTCTCCTTAATGGTGTTTTCTTCATCTGTACTTTTCAATGTTACCCAAATCCCAAGCCCTTCTTTCAAAGCCCACCTTATTTATGAGGGATTTTCTAACACTTGCTTCTACACACTCTATTTTCTTCTTTTAATGTTTTCCTCTTTTAAGACATTTGCCGTATTCCACCTTCTTTCACAACTATTGGTGTACTTAAGTTTATACACCCCACTCAGTTGATTTTGCCTCATCCTTCTCTGTCCAAAGTGCCTGAAGCTTATTGAATTCACCCCTATATCTTTCTTCCTTCTCATTGATGTAATCTTATCTGAATAATAATTAAACAAATTGTTTAATGTTAAGATCATGTGTCCCATTTATTTGCCTTTGCAGACTGATGTGGCTCAGCATTCTCTCTCAATTTTTACAGATGAATAGAGACCACTTTAGGGATATGTGTTCAGCTGTCTTGTGTAAAGTGTTTTTCTACTTTTTGAAGAAAATTTAAGTACAGATGCGTACAAAGTGTAATATCTACTTCAAGTGAAAGTAGAAGTGAAAAAGCTCATCATAGCTTGTAAATAACAGTTGACATATATAAATATTAAAACCAAAAAGAGTATGAGAGAGTTATCCTCATTTGTGATGTGGTTTTGTATCAATTGTTTCACCAAGGCAACTTTACCTAATCTAATTCAGTTTATTATTGTTACAGAAACCATCATCCGAGAGTCATTATATTATAGAAACTTAGTGACTAATAACTATATATATATATATAGCCACCTTATTCTTATATAGCACTTGCATATTTTCAAAACGTTTTTTCAGCTATCACCTCATTGCAGCTTCCCACCTGCCCTGTTGGTATGTATATGGCACATATAGTAACACCTTTATTGTAAGTACATGAAATTTTTTTGTATCGTGCCATTAATGTGCTCCCTTAGAAACATATTAATTATGTAGGAAAATATATTACCTTTGGTGGCTGTGTGGGAAAAATCTATGGTCATTTAAAATTAAGGTGAGATTGCATTGAAGACCAATGATTCAATAAACAGATGTTCTCGAGTACAGTAATTATGCTTTGAAATATACTCTATTAAGGAAACACAAATGTATATCAAGTCACTAGTATATGCTATCCTTACGAATTTGGTTTGCATTTTCAAATATTGAGGTTTGATTTTGATTTATAATGTGAACCCCATTTCTCAGGGAATCTAACACTATTACAGATTACTAAAAAAAGACTTATACAGCCCTCTAGTGTTCCAAAGCTAAAGACCCCCAACAGGAAGTACATTCAAGCATGGCTAAACTCATCCCCACCCCCCACCTCCTTTATTGTGGATTCACTGCTGACAATACTACTGCTAGGAGCACATATTATTTAAACTACTAAAATTACAGCGTTGGCAGTGGGAACTGAACTGTTCTCACTCACTTCACTTGGGAAAGAGCACTGAGTACATGACAGCTTAGAAACTGCCTTCATGGGGGGATATTTTCAGATAAATCAATTTTTTTAAGAAAAAAGGAAAAAATAATTTGATGTGTACTTTGTTAAACAGCTGACTGAAGAGTTTATTATGCTTGATTGCAGGCCTTCAGCAATAGTTATTGCTTCCTTTCCCTCCCTCCCTTTTTCCGAATGAATTTCTATTGACAGAGCCTACAGCTATCCTCTCAGAAATCATATAAAACCTGACATTGCTAAAAAATTAACCCCAAAAAGGTGTCTTCGAGTGTTGCCTTTCAAATCAAATTTTAATAGACGACTGCAGGCTGAGGGCTCATTCTTCATAATCTGATCACTAAGCAAGATTCACGAGCTGTCCCTGGTCTGCAGATGGAGCTGTTGACAAAACAGTACTATCCACTTGAGAAAAAGCAGGGCACAGACTTGATTTTGACTGAATGTTTCTTTTCTTCCTTTTTATTTTTATTTTTTAAAGACTATGCCTCGAGATATATCTTAAGTATTATCTTTTCAATTAAAATAAATCCATCCTTTGAAAATTAAATACAGCTACAAATTTGATGAGCATTATCTCTCTTGCTGACAGAATTGGACCACATAAAATGTATATAAATAAAAGTAGAGATATATGCCAGTGAGAGTGATTCATGCACATGGATAAATCATGCATATCAGAAAGAATAGTACAGAAATAAACTCTATGCATTATTTCTTTCTCGATGAACATAGCACACTAAGTTAGTTAACATTTAGTATTCAAACAGTAATTTTTGATGCAATACAAAAAATTATTACTGTTTTATTTTTGCATTCAAATAGTTCATCACCACAATACAGCAGGTAGGTGACGTAAGTCTCTTAAGAAAACCTAAGCATTATATAAAACAGGCAAATGTAGAATTGTCTAATTTTAAAGTTGGAAGAAAACTTCATGATAATCCAGACAAGAACTGATAGATTTTCAGAGTTGGAACAGACTTCAGTGACTGTTCAATTATTCTTTCAACAAATACAAATATAACCTATGCAAATGGTTACATTTGCTTGGTATTGGGATTAAAGAATCATCTAAACTATCTCTTGCTCTCAGGAAATTTACAGATAAGGTATATAACAAACATATTGCAGGCCTTCGGACAGAGTAAAAAAGGCTATGAAAACAGAGGGAAAGGCTCTGACCACAGTGCAGGTGATACATCAGAAGAGGCGATTTTATAAGTTACTTAAATGGAAGTTTTAAGGTCACCTAAGAAAAACGTCATCATTTTACAGGTACGGAAACTTTGAGTTGGCAAAATATTGCAGCTGATAGATGGCAAAATCAGGATCAGAAATGAGCTTTCCTGGTTTTTCTTTCCCAAATTCCTTCCACAACAAAACATATTTTTAGGTGAAGTATACATTAGTATCTTCTCAGAGTGAAATTAAAGAGTACCAGGCTAACTTGATGCTAGAATGCAAATGAGACCTCTGTCCTCAACCATATCTCATGAACTGCACCAGGAATGTCATGGGTGTGAGCCTGAGACGTATTGCATGAAGTTTTAAATGTTTTAAAATATTTCCTTAAGTTTTAAATAATATATTTTACCTAAATTTAAATCATCTTCAAGTGCTGCATACTCTATTGACATAGCTAGACTAACAGAATACTGAATCCTTGTGGTATGTTGTGCTTAAAGTATGCTAATATATAACACCTGGTCCGGTGTAGCGTCAGAATATCCTTTCTCTTCTGTTTTGTTGATGTAGGACTTAAAAACATTAAATTAGAAACTATAGCTGATTTTTCTTGATTATTTAAACTTTTAACATGGTAAGCGATAAAAAAAAAATTAAACATGGCTGCTTTTGCATCTGAAGATTACTATAATACCTGTCTTGATATCTCGGAAGAAAAATAAACTTAATCACTATAATCAACACTGAGAAAATAAACCCACATCTTCTATACTCATTGAAACTAGAGTTCTTTAGAAGAAAACAGAAATAAGAGAAAAAAAATACATGCCTTATATTTGTAAAAATATGTTGAATGCCATAAAATACTAAAAGTATAATAATGATGTGTTCTCAAGTTTAATATTATAGTCATAACATTTATAATCATGGTCAGTACTTTTATTTTTTATCTCCAAAGAAATGTTCATTATATATTAGTTTTGTTGAAAATATATTTCAAAATAAAAGTAAGACCTTCCACTGGGGAAAGAAAGGATGCTGTGCCACATACATAAACCTGGGCAATATTTGATACCCATGTTAAAATACATTTTAAAAAATCCACTGTCCTTCACCCAAATCTCTTGTTAGGTCATTTTGAGCCATAGAGCACTGTGCTTCTGAGTTCTATTTACAATTTTACACATCGGTATATAAATCAATAGCAAATACCCTCGATGTAGCCCATGCTACAACAAGGTTTATTTGATATTAGCTGCCATATGGCATGAAGTAATTTTGTGAATCTTCAATTCACCTTCTAAGTTATAAATTTGAATAAGACATTAATTAGGCTTGAAGGAAATTTAAAACTATAGCTTTATCATCAATGTATAAAATGTTGGGATTTCAAAGGGAAAATATTTCCATGATCATGATATATACATTACTGAAAAATAAAGAAACACTTAATTTTGTTGGATTGAAAGCATTATATTTGCTTTTGAAGGACTTTACATAATTTAATGTTCTTTATCTATAATAAACATTCAAGAAGAAGTACTGAGATGAAATAATATAATTATATCAACTCTATAGCTGTTGATTAAAGTTCATATAGTAGGTATGTATAAAAGGAAATAACATTATGAAATTTTATTTCAGTTCTGTAAGATATCTGGTTACAATTCCAGTGTAACCAATATATTTGTGAGCATCAACACAAACTCAGACCAAGCCATAACCATCCATTTAGTCGAATCCAGTTAAGCTGATTCAAGTTAAGTTACTATGTAACTTGGTATTTAACACAAATATCATTAATTGTGATACAACAATATAACTTAAATATTACAGATGTTACAATTACATTTAGAATTACCTTTAATTTCGTTGTAAAATATTCTAATCATGGTACTATTTTTTAGAGATGTACTTACAAAACAATTACATACAATCTCTAATCAAGAAGAGTAACATTGTAAATGAATATATTACCGGACAGTTATTAACATGACACTGTAGTGTACTGGGGATACTTGGTGATATAAACAAGGAATTGCCTATTTGAGGAGAAATTTACAAATATACCTACAATACAAGAAACTAAATATGAAACAATGAGTATAATATGAGTAGTACCAATAATACCTATCATGAAAATTCAAAAGAAATCAAGCTCTTTGTGTTGGACTTATTAGAAGTTTCAGGATAGTGTATTATAAGGTACATTTATACAGATAGTAGGAGGCATACAATCTAATCCAGGTTCTAACACTAACCATGTCATCTTGTCAAAATGTATTACTCCTTATGAATATAAATTCCTTCATCTCTAATTAAGGTAGCAACATGTTTCTGCTTATATCCCAAAACTGAGGTATTTTACTTATTTTTATAATCATTGAATAGTTTTAAGATTGTCAAGTCACATTCAAATATGTATTAATTATAAGCCATTTCTCAGATTTTACTATTTCTTCCAGTAAGCTTTTTATATTATTATACTAAGAAAAAAAAAAAAAAAACTTTCATCTAAGATTCTTACAGAACCCATAGATAAGAATAGAAAGTAAAAGGAGTTTATAGGTAGCTATATATCATTGTGACTTGAATATAACAATTACCTATAAACATTTGGTAATAAAATTATTAAATACCCATAATCATGATTTTATTAAATGCATTATTTTTTAAATGAAAAATGTCAGGATTTTTACTGAGATTGCTCTCCATGGACAATTTGCCAATTGTTTACGTATTCAAGTTCCCTAGAATTCGGTTAGCTGTTTTCCCAATGGCAAACAACAATTATTTTAGCAAGCTTTAAATTTTTCCCAATTATATACAGAAGGGGTCAAACTGTGTCCTACTAAATACAAATATGTAGTATACCCACAAGATAAAAGACAAATATATTATTAGGTGAGTCTAGTTAATTAGTCTTGATATCAGTAACACAAAGTGGAAGTGGTGGTTAGGAAATTGAGCTTCCATCTGTAGGACACTTTTGCATGCCAAATGGCAATGTTCCAGTTAACAGTTTCTGAAGAGAGAGTAGAATACATTGATATGTCTCCAGCTACACATTACCTCACAACTATGAGGTTGAAATACACAAAAATATTAAAAAGAAATGAAGGTGGAATTTGCAGGTGGCATTTAGCAGCCCTGCTGGTTAGCGTATGGGATACACCCATAGGGATATCTCAGCTGAGAAATCTAGTTAATGTCCTGTTGTTTTCAAAATGCTTTTATACCATCAGTTGAAAATATTCCATAAATGCAAGAAGTCATCTATGTATGGGTGACATTGCAACTCAAAGCCGAAAGGAACTCATCTGAATTTCTATAACGGATGTCTGTAATAAAATCTTGTATATAATGTCATTTCAAGAAATGCATTACCAAAAGCATAAACACCTTGTTAATAGTGGCTGTGCACAGCATTGGCCTAAGGGGCTGTCAGATGATCAACATCAACTAAAATATCAGAACCCAACTGTGAGGGTTGCAGGCAAGTTAATTTATAAGGTCAGTTAAGGGAAAAACATTATCACACAACTGAAGTTGCAGTTACTCCTCAAGAGAGTATTTTGGCTTATATTGATTGCATCAGGGACACCCTCAGGTGATGTCAGACATTAATTTGTGGTTACTCTCAAACAAATGTAACAGTAAGTTATAAAATATGGCCCATATAGGAAAAACACCATTGCAAAAATCTGTGATTGCTACATGTTAAGTAATGATTTTAAAACAAATATTTTAGTAGAAATTTGAGTGAAAGTTAAATAGGCAAAAAGATTATAGTCTGTACATATATATGTATATAGGTATATATATTTACGTATATAATATCATACTATTAAAACAGTTATTTCTCATTCATCTTTGCCTATCCAGAACTTCAATGTCAAGCACAATTCAGATGTTCAATAAATATTTGCCAAATTAAATATGTATCTGTTAAAAATACATATTAACCATTTATAGAAATATTTTAGTAACTAATTGTCATATTAAAACCAGTTTAAGTCTGGAATCAAAATATGTTGGTTCTAGTTTCTGTAACTAAATCTGAGTATTAAGGCCCATGATATAATTCATTTTCAATCCAAGCTCTTTCAGCAATAGGTTCAATGAAATCTGTGTCTAATGTCTAACTACCATATCCTCAAGACTGAGATATTTAAAGTAAGTCTCAGTAATAATAGTTCATCTCATGTGAGTGTATATTGAGCACATATAACATATTCATGCTTTCTCCTTCAGTAATTATTTTAGGTACATTAACTAGTAACTTGATGGTAATTTTTAATGCTAGAAGTAAATGTAATTATATATTATACTATAATCACATTGTAAGAGAGATTTTGAAAGCAAGGGTAGACATTATGCTAGTTATTAAGCCATTGTATTTCAGCCTGAACCTACTCTATCTTTTTTTTAGGATACAGAGGATGAATTGTCAAAACATATTTTTTTTTTGTCCTAGCTGGCCCCTCCTGGGTCCTGCCAGTATGGGGAACCAGCTGACTGGAAGGCAGGCAGAGATGTTTTCCTTTGTTTGTTTACCTATTGCCTGGCTGGTACATTCAGGAGGGCCCCTATGAAGATAAAACCCATACCTTCGAGGAAAGAGTGTTCCTGTCACCTCTTGACAACACCCAAGCAATGATACTACTGCATCTGGGTTGGGGCAGTTGGTTCCAGTTGCAATTCTTTTCAGATTCCAGCTTCTCTCTATACTTCTAGACCCACCATGCCTCATAAGATGTGCTATTAATGCTACCTCTTTAGAATTCCAACTCCATTAAGACCCCTCATTTGGAGTGACTGAAGTTTGGGTTCTGTCCCTAGGGAGTATTACCTATAAGCTCTGAAGAGATCAGTACTAGCCAGGTGGGCCCCACTCCTCAGAGATCTGGTCTCCGCTATGCAGGATACCTACCTTGTCCAAACTTCTAGGTTCTTTCTGATAACCCCCTTTCCTTTGTCTCCCCTGCCCTCAGCATGGCAACTGTTTCTGGTAGTTGCTATTTCAGTATTTCCTCAGTGTTCTCACTGTCATTTTAATATTCCAATATCTCTTTAACCATTTCCCAATATTAAAAACTCTGTTAAAATAACCAGATAATTTTTTTAAAAACTTTTTGCTTCATAAAAATATTTTTAATTAACTGCAATATAAATACGAGACTACAGGTGCCAGTGTTAATGTTCTTAACGGAGCTTGAATGTGAGATTAAATATATTTAACATAATATTAGCTTAATTATGAGGTGATTAAGTTTGGTTTTATGTTGTTATGGCCACTTTAATATTTTCATAAGTGGTTAAATAATCAATATCATGGTTTTGCAATCTGAGAATAAATATTAAAAAGCAATTAGTGGGCACGCTTGAAGTTCTGACTTTGGGGGATGGGGGTGGGGGAGGGGATGGGTGTATACCTACAAGAAGAGTGCGATGTGCACTGTCTGGGGAATGGACACACTTGATGCTCAGACTCGGGGGAATGGGAGGGACATGGGCAATATATCTAACCAGAACTTTTGTACCCCCCTAATAAGCTGAAATAAAAAATAAAAGCAATTAGAACACAATTTCTTTTGCATTGTCATGTAATCATTCCATTTATCATGACTCATAAAATATAAACATGATGAAGAACCACAATAGATTTAGTTATCTATCTTGGATTTTAAAAAATCTGTATTATACTGAAAATTATATAAACTCATAGAATTATGCCTGATGATTTAAAAGCAGAACATCGTTCGCTGATTAAAATTCACTGGCAATTAGAATTATGCTACAGGTGATATAAATATGGTGGATTTTTAAAAAATAATTTTTCTTAAACTGTATAACACTGAAAAAAGGAGAAATAATTTTCAGTGGCACTAAATTAATGATTGTTGAAACTTCATTTATGTTACAACTCAATTCCTCAGTATAAATCATTGATGTACTTGTCTGATAATTATTCAATCTTTGTAATAAGAGAGATAACTGAAATATTAACTTATCTGTGCAAAATCTATCTTAAAAAGAACATAAGGGAACCATCTTACAATAATTTCCATATTTATAGCAATGCCAGGCAAAATAAATATTCTCTAACTTTTCTGTAAAGACGAGGCCATTATGCTTCTTCTTCAGGCCTTGTTCATTCACTGGGTCTTCCCCTCTATGTTATATCTTATTTTATGTCTACACAAACCATCACTCTTGTTGGGAAACATAATTGACTTTCTAACAGCAAAACTAGATTGCTCTGGGAAGATGTTTTGATTAATCAACACTGTGCAACTTTACTTTTGTGCAGTCAAATGTTTGTAATCACATTATTTTAACTCTAAAATAATGTGACCAAATGATCTAATAGAAGCTTCCATTTCCAACACGGAAGGAGAAACTTCACTGGCTGTCCAGGCAGGTATGACCTGTTTGGCTAAGAAGAGCTGCCAGTTAGCCTGGATTGATCAGTGGATGGCTGAAAGTCTAATGATGCATAGACCAAATTAAAATTAAACTAAAATAGAAGAAAACACACAAGATTGGAAGCTGGGCTTAGTCCTCGTATGTTTGGCAACTTTGGCCTCATTACAACTCTTTGGGTCTCAGATTTCTTATTTGTAAAATGAAGGTTGAGCCCGGGACTTGAAGGGTTGGGACAGGATGAACCTTTCCAGCCAGCAGAGACAGTTTCACTCTTGACCCCACCACCCACCAGTGGGATGCCTTTGAGGAACAAGTGAACATCAGTTTCTCCATCAATGAAACAGACACTGTGGATTCAATGCAGTAATAGTTACAGAGTTCCATGCCTGTACAGATCCTCTACAATTTCAAGTTTCTTCTAGCTCTAAAATTCTATGACCGGTATAGATTTTAAATTACTTCTTTTCCAAAAAAAAAAAATAGTTTCCTTCTAACCACTGGTTGTTAAATTTTTCCTTCAAGATTTTGAAAGTCTGGCCAGGCCTGGTGGCTCACACCTGTAATCCTAGCACTCTGGGAGGCCGAGGCGGGTGGATCATTTTGAACTCAGGAGTTCGAGACCAGCCTGAGCAAGAGCAAGACCCCTATCTCTACTAAAAATAGAAAGAAATTATATGGACAATTAAAAATATATATAGAAAAAATTAGCCAAGCATGGTGGCGCATGCCTGTAGTCCCAGCTACTTGGGAGGCTGAGGCAGGAGGATAGCTTGAGCCCAGGAGTTCGAGGTTGCTGTGAGCTAGGCTGACACCATGGTACTCACTCTAGCCTGGGCAAGAGAGTGATACTTTGTCTCAAAAAAAAAAAAAAAAGATTTTGAAAGTCCCTGATGTGCTTATCTTTAAGAATACACTCATTAAATAAGATAAAATAGATGTTTTAAGATATGCTCTTGGAAATGAAAATCTAGTAATAATTTTAGGACATTAATATTAGCAGTCCTTATGCATGATGTCATAAATCATTTCTTCAAATTAATACCTTACTCCCCCCAAAATAAGCCTGAGGGAAAGTAATGCAGTTAAAAAGCAAACTTTTTCAGTGTCTACTTGTTATATCAATATATATAGTAGAACTACAACAGGAGATATAGGTGCAGGCCCTCAAATAGGTAAAGAGAAATTGTATTACATAATGTCTAATGGTTGGAGCATTATTTAAAAACTTTATAATGTAATATTCCATATCTTCTAATATTCAGAAGAACGAAAGTAATATCATCAAGATCATTATTATTACTATTTTTTTGAGACAGGATCTCACTTTGTTGCCCAGGTATGAGGGCAATGTCATGAGCATAGCTCACTGTAATTTCAAACTCCTGAGCTCAAGAGATCCTCCTGCCTCAACCTCTGTAGTAGCTAGGACTACAGGCACTCACCACCATATCCAGCTAATTTTTCTATTATTTGCAGAGACGGGGTCTCACTATGTTGCTCAGGACAGTCTTGAACCTGGCCTCAAGCAATCCTCCCACCTTGGCCTCCCAAAGTGCTGGGATTACAGGTGTGAGCTACCACACCCAGAAACCAAGATCATTCTTAATTTAAGACTTCTTTAAAGCATACTTTCTCAACAGGGACATTATTGACCCTTTGGATCAGATAGTATTAATACTTTGTTTATGGGGAGGGTGCTGCCCTATATTTTGTGGGATATTTAGCAGCATTCCTGGCTTCTACCCACTAGATGTCAACAGCACTATCATCCCCAGTCATGACAGTGAAATTGTCTCTACAATATGATATTTCATCAAAAAAGTAAACATAGAATTACCATGTGATCCAGCAATTCCTCTTCTGAGTATATAGCCAAAAGAATTGAAAGCAGGGACTTGAACTGATTTTTGTACACCGATATTTGTAGTGGCATTATTTACAATAGCCCAAGGTGGATACAACCCAAATGTCCATCTATGGATGAATGGTAAACAAAATGTGATATAGATGTACAATGTAATATTATTCCTATTCCATCTTGAATGAAATTCTGATGCATGCTGGAGTATGAATGAACATCAAAAACATTATGCTAAGTGAAATAAGCTAGATACAAAAGGACAAATGCTATGTAATTCCACTAATATGAGATTCCTAGCATAGTCAAATTCATAGAAATTAGAATGGTGGTCACTAGGGTCTGTGTGGAAGGAGAAATGGGAAGTTATTGATTAATTGGTATTGAGTTCTAGTTTGGGAAATGAAAAAGTTCTAGAGATGAATAGTGGTGAGGATTGCACAACAATATGAATGTACTTTGTGGCACTGAATTGTACAAAAAATGGTTAAAATAGGCCAGGCGGCGTGGCTTACGCTTGTAATCCCAGCACTCTGGGAGGCCAAGGTGGGAGGATCACTTAAGGTCAGAAGTTCATTTAAGACCAGCCTGAGCAAGAGCGAGACCCTGTCTCTACAAAAAACAGAAAGATTAGCTGGGCAAGGTGGTGCACACCTGTAGTCCCAGCTGCTTGGGAAGCTGAGACAGGAGGATTGCTTGAGCCCAGGAGTTTGAGGTTGCAGTGAGCTATGATGACCCCAGTGCACTCTAGCACAGGTCACAGAGTGAGACTGTCTCAAAAACAACAAAAAACATGGTTAAAATAATAAATATATGTTATGTATATTTTACCACAATAAAAAAATGCCTCTGGACATTGTTAAATGTCCCCAAAGAGTGGTTGGAGGTGACAAAATCACCCATGATTGAGAACCACTGCTTTAAACATGGCTTGCATTTGAGTATTTTAAAAAATTTTAAGCAATTCATCTGTTTTATTTCACATAGTGCCAGTGCTGTTTCTTTCATATTTCAAACTCTTCCCTTTTGAAGGAAATCATTTTCTCCTATTTTAACTGATTAGTGCTACTTTTCTCTCAAGTTCTTTTTTGATGAGAACCAATTTTCATTTTAAAGCGAATTTTTAATCAGTATAACAGAAAACAATTGTTTAAAAACTAGCAAATATATGACAAAATACTAAACACACTGACATTGGTATGTCTGTGATCTATCAAGTTGAATGGTGGTTCCCCAAAACATATGTCCGTGTCCTAGTTCTCGAAATCTGACTGTGACCTTATTTAGAAAAAATATCTTTGCAGATCGGAGTTAAATTATCTTCAGATAAGATCATGCTGTATTACCCATGTGGCCCTCAATTCAATGACAAGTGCCTTTGTAAGAAACACATAAAGGAGAGATGCAGAGACAAAAAGGCAATGTGAACATGGAAGCAGAGTTTGGAGTGATGTCACTGCAATCCAAGGAACACCTAGGATGCCACAGCCACCAGAATCCAGGAGAGAGACATGAAAGATATTCTCTGCCTAGACCCTCCTGGGGGAGTTAGGTCCTACATACAGCTTGATTTGGGACTTCTGGCCTCAGAATTGCAAAGAAGTAAATTTCTGTTATTTAAGACACCCAGTTGATGGTAATTTGTTAGGGCAGCCACAGAAACCTGCTACAAAAGGCAACTATAATTTGCAATTAGAAATGCTATACTGACTCTTCTGTAAAAGAAAATTTAAAATATTTAACCATAGATCAAAAATAAGGTCAATAGTGAGAGGCTATGTTAGGCTGATGTTTGTTTGTTTTTTAAGGAACCATGCTATACAATGGGTCCATTGTGACCTAACGATAAAAATGTCATACAGCATTCTCTATAACTATTCTAAACATGCTAATTTAGAGACATCAGAAATATGTACAACAAGGCATCTGTTCCTTTTCCAGTGCTGTTAGGGCCCTTTGACTGTAATGCAGGGAGCTAGTTAACATGCACCTGCCATAGCAGACCCTGGCACCTGTATTGCAGACACTAATCAAAGTGCTCCTTCATGGGATGAAAGAATCGCTGTTTGTAATGCAATAATTAGGCTGGGTAGAAAGGCCTGTAAAGTAAATCAATCTAGTCTGCTCTTGAGATCTGACTTCATTCTCTTGGCAGATTGTTAACATAATGAGACAGAAGCCGGCAAGAGGTCCTGAGGAAAAAAACGGTGTCACTCTGTTCCCTTCTTTCTTTAATTTTACAAGGCTTCTTAAGACATAATTGCGATTAAAACTAATATGCGCCATTGATAAAACATGGGATTCTGAGCTTTTCAAAGGTTGTGAAAAGGACGAGCTGGAATGCATTAGCAGTCTGAACCCATTACATACAACTTCAGCATTGTTTTACTGCAACCTCTCAAAAGACCAAGAATTCCCAGTAAGTAGCTACAGTTGAAGGAAAAACAGAGAAAAACATTTGAAGGCCAGCTTGAAAATACTAGGTTGATTAATCTGAAGTTCAACAAAACGAAACAACTTAAGTGTTCTTTAGAAATCAGGAGGAGACTTTCAAAAGCAAACTTATTTGTTCTGTCAAACATGTGCTGAATTGGCAAAATGTGCCGTCCTACCGCAACAATGAAGCTCTTTTGTTATATACAGCAAGATTCTCATGCAGACTTTAAAAATACATGTAAAATGGAAATAACTCTCACACATTGATAAATTATATTCTATCCTTTTCTATGCTTTGAAAATCCTCTTTCTATGAAGTTTAGTACATACATTTCCTAAGCATAGGAAATTAGGATCCCTTTTTTTTCTCTACTTATATATTTTAAATTTTTATAGAATTCTGTTTTTAAGTTTTGTCTGGAATAAACAAAAATAAACAGTAAGAAGAAGTAAAAATTAGAGATATTTGCAGATTTGATACCTGCATCAAAAAGACACATTTATGTGGGAACTGGCATCAGAGTCAGATGGTGAGCCTCTGAATACATATATACATGTTGTCAATCCTCAGGCCACCCAATACTTGAGATTAATTCAGCAGAAGTTAAGGAATCATGAAATTCTTAATTACTGTGTCCATCTTTTTGTTTGACCTGGATATTTATGTTCAGCATAAAATTGTGTTATTTTGAGGGCTGCTCCACGAGGATTCATCAACTGAATTTCCCATTGTTTGTTGCTATTGCTATCGTTTGATTTTATTTATGTTTTTTTTAGTGACAAGATAATTTCCTAGGCTTCTCTAAGTTGAATTTTATTTCTTTAATAATCTATGTTGAAGCATAATGGTAAATAATATTATAGTGACAATAGCAAAAGTTTTTATTTACTGCTGATTAACTATGTGCTCAACACCATGTACATTTTCTCATTTAGCCCCAATAATTTCCCTTCTTGTGATACAGGTATTGTTACTCCCTTTTTTTCAAGTGAAGAAACTGATGTTTAATACAATGAATGACTCATTTGCCCAATGTCAGGAGTCTGGGAAAAGCACAAGTATCCAGGTCTGATTGTGAAGAACATGTCCTTAATTAGAAGGTTGTGCTGCCCAGAGAGCATTTTCATCTATACTCCCTTTTGTATTTATTATGTTTCATTTTCAAACAGCAACATAGGCAACATGGACTTGCACAAAGTTTAATAATATAAAGAAAGTTAAATTTTCAAGATTTGTTTGAATAAGTACATTTTTAAAGAAATGAGTTCACATTAAAAAAACACATTGTAACAGGGAAATGTGGAGAGTATGAAGCACTAAAGATGTTTAAAATTAAATTTCAGCACTAAAATTTCAACCACTAAATATATTTAAAAGGCAATTTACAAAATAAGTCTTCTAGAACACAGGCTTTTAGCTTTAGAAAACAGATATATGTATATGTGGAATTTTAAAAAAGTTGATAGCATAAAAGCAGAGAGTAGAATGGTGGTTGTCAGGGACTGGGTCGGGGAGAAAATGGGGAGATATTGATCAAAGGGTACAAAGGATCAGTTATGTGAAATAAATAAATTCGAAAGATCTAATGTACAGCATGGTGACTATAGCTAATAATACTGTATTGTATACTTGACATTTGCTAAGAGAGTTGATCTTAAGTGTTCTCACCACACACCCACAAACATACATACACAGACATAAAGGTAACTGTGTAAGGTAATGGATATGTTAATTAACTTGATTGTGGTAATCATTTCACAGTGTATATGTATAGCAAAACATCCTGGTGTACAACTTAAATACATATAATTTTTATCTGTCAAGTATATGTCATAAAGCTGAAAAAAGATATATGAACATACTATGATTAAAGGAAATATGAATCAAAACATTAAACTCATATTGATAAGGCTTCCAGTATTCCAAGGAGAACGTAAATTTAGAATATACGGCATCTGAATTCCATTTGAATGTTTCTATCTCCAATATTACCACAATCATAATGGAATGAGGCTTCTAGTGATAGGAAAAAAATATGAAAAATAAAATGCCAAAATACATATTCATCTCCTACATGTATATAAAAATATGTGTGTGTATATTTTTCAGGAGAAATTTACAATAAATAATGAAATTATACATTGAATGCAGATTAATACAACCAAGTTATTAGAATTATTGTTACTTAAAAGTCCTAAAATAAATACCATTTTAGATTTCCCAGAACTAAAGTTTATTAGTCTCATGAAATGCATATTATCATTGAAATTTTTTATTAAATATGCATCCATAATTCTATTCAACACCTACCCTTGAGCCAATTACTTCCTTCTGGAAATTGTTTTTCGCTTTTACTAGCTCATACAAGCAACATCACAAATAACTCTCCGACTTTGACTCTACATTAATATAATGGATTATATCCACTTTGTTTATGTAATTAATTGTGCCAGTTCTAGATTTTTAATAATTGATCTAATGAACAATAAAGTTAGAATAGATGAAGTTTATTTTATAGCCTTCAAACAATCATATTCAAATCTCTCTTAGTGTTGCCCACCTCCGAATCCAGAAGAACACATGGGATTTAAAAAAACTTTATTTTCTCAAGCTAGTCTATATAGATTTAATAGACAAACACTTTAACTGAAATTAAGAAAACGATTCCGTTTGGTAAAACCTTTGTGTACATACATTCTCAGTCACTGATGTTGATTTAGTCCATTAAGAATAAAAAGTGGGCAAAAGTGGGCTGGCTGCAGCAGGTCACACCTGTAATCTCAGCATTTTGGGAGGCCCAGGTGGGTGGATCACTTGAGGCCAGAAGTTCGCCTGGGTGACATAGCAATACCCTATCTCTACAAAAAATCAGAAAAAAATTAGCCAGGTGTGGTGGGGTGTGCCTGTAGTTCTAGCAACTCTGGAGGCTAAGGTGGGAGGATCACTTGAGCTCAGGAGTTTAATGCTACAATGAGCTATGAGTGCACCATTGCACTTCAGCCTGGGTGGCAGAGCAAGACCCTATCTCTTATTTTTCCTTTTTTTTAAAAGGAAAGTGATCAAATTAAACATGTCTGCCTGGATTATTCTTGCCTTTAACAATACCAAAAATGCTTCATTTTTGTTAAGATACCATGGTACAGAGGTAAAATCAATTATTGAAAAGATTTATTTTTGTATACTTAGGAATGTAACACTTATGCAGAAACAAAATTTTGAATGTATATGTAGCCTTCATTTAAACAAAAAACGCTTGCTCATGAAATAAGACTTGATATGTTCAATTATGAATGAAATAAAGCTATGATACATTTAAAAAATTATAGTTTCAATTTTGTAACATGCCTTCACTTTAGTTAAAGCTGAAATTGATATGATATATGTGACAAGACAGTTTAGTTGCCTGAGGCTAAGCTGATGTGAGCCCTAAGACTAGACATTTCTTACTGCTGTTTTCTTTTGGTAACATTTCTGCCTTACATAGATAATTCATGTTTTATTAAGAGTCTAAATAAGACAAAATTTAGTTGGATTTATCCTTTCCTAAATATCAAATGAATAAATGACAATAAGGCAAGCCTCTGTCACTTGAGGAACCTAAAGTAAATGAAAAAAGTGGTAAAGAAGAGGGGAGAAGAAGACTTCCAATTTATTTATAAATTATAGGAAATTCTTAAAATATAACAAGACAGAATTATGACAATGAAAATGATGTCATGAAAGAAAAAGAGACTGGAAAGTATAACTTTTGGCAAAGGGAAATAAATTTCCATTGTAATAGATATGTTGTAAAGAAACATGTTATAGAGAAACAATTCTCTAGATACTGATTTAGAAAATGCAAGCAGCATAATGCACCTAATTTGCTCACTTTTGTTCTATTTAGAGTCTCTTAAAATAGACACATTTCTTCATTTGGCTAAATCTTACATTGGTATTGAAATATTTTTACACTGAACATATTTCTAATGCCAAACCTTTTATTATTGTATAATTTATAGCAATTGTGTTCATGAATGCATAAATATAAAATCATTAAATTTAAACATTTTATTTTTTTTTAATTTTAATGTAAAAATGTTGAATTAAAATGTATGCTTTTTCTCTAATCAAATAAATAGTTTTCCTAGAAATGGTTGCAAAGGGTTAAATTTATAGTGATGGTTTATACCATAGAGCCTTTATGGAAGAGAAAACTCAGTTGTTTCTATTCATGAAAATAAATAAGTTTTCTTGGGATAATTTTACATCATAGAAATATTATACATAGCACATGTACATGCCAGGAAGGATATCATTTTCTAAAATGAAAAACAAAGACAAA
Organism: Varecia variegata; assembly: GCA_028533085.1. Classification (NCBI taxonomy): domain Eukaryota; kingdom Metazoa; phylum Chordata; class Mammalia; order Primates; family Lemuridae; genus Varecia; species Varecia variegata. The sequence continues at coordinate 32,069,586 of CM052445.1, forward strand.
ATATGTAGCATATAACCTGCTGCTATTATAAAAATGTTTATAGGTGACATGGGAAATATTGTTCTCTTTGCTGGCATTAATCAAATTTGGATGCTAACACATTTTTCCAAGCTTAACTATATGTTGATTCAACATGTTTGTTGCTTATGTTGACTTCCTCCTAAATTAAACAGTTAACTAGAGGAAAATAACAAATCGTCCAATCCCCCAATTCACCTAAATAAAATTTATCTCATCTATTTTATTAAGAGAAGCTTGAAAGTGCCTGAGAAATTTGTGTAATGCATGGCATTTTCCATAAATAAATTTATGTTCCATATATATTTCAAAATTTCTCAAGGCAACAAACATCTTTTTGTTTGTGAAAATATACTACACAAAGAAATAAAATCTAAAATGCAGTGTTCACTCTTCTCTCCCCACATACAGAAATACAGTTTTACAAGACAAGTACATATACATATAATAGAAAAAATATATTATAAAATTGAATAAGTTAAAACTTAGCTGGGGATTTAATTCAATAAGCCATATAAATAATCATAAACATAATAGAACTATAGGAAACTTAATTTTTACATGTCATAAATACATTCCATTGTTCATTATCAATGGAAATAAGCCATAGAGAACACATTATTGAAAGGAAAAATCCTTCATCTTATGGCTACTTTTCCTTGGCCCTATAGGCATCTGATTTTAGACAATTTCCTTTGAAGTTATTCATCAGCTATTGATCATAACTCAAGTGGCTTTAATGAAATACTTTGATTGGGGGAGAATAAAAGCACACTTGGGGCCAAAAGACAGCTAATATTATGTAAATGAGGAGTCATTAATTATAGCTGATCCAACATGTGAAGATCAGAGTATGTATTCGAATGGGAAAATATTCTTTCAAAGAAATAATTTAGCTTAGAAATGCTTAGAAACCTAGGAGTTAAAGCAAGGCCATGAAACTTAGTGGCATCATCATTGTCAGCTTCAAGAACGTCCCCATGTATAACGGGTTATGTTGGGTGATAGGAATACAAAGATACAGAGTCTAGATATAGAGACTCTGTCTTCAAAGTTCTTATGAGTCAGTCTGATCTTGGTTCAAATTATTGCTCTGCCAATTACTAGCTGTGCAAATTTGGACAAGTTCCTTAACTTCTCTGAAACTCTTTTTCTTTAACTTAACAGAGTAAAGAAACACTCAGATTCTAGGCATTTTGTCAGGATCTCATCAACTGAGGTATATGAAGTAATTAGCAAAATTAGGTAAATATCACATGCTTAATAAACATTAACTGCTAGTAGCTGCAGTAGTGATTGTAGCAGTAATACATATAAGTTATTGTAAAAAAAAATCTAAACAGCCAAGATATAAAGCAAATGCCAAGTGCCAAATGATGTTCTTAGACAGTAGAAACAGGTGAAAATTGTGACTGAGAAGTTAAGAATGGAAGGTTGTGAAAGATGAAAGCCCAGACATTGGTCTTATTCTTTGCCCAGTGAAAACTTTTGAAACCAGAGTAGAGTTAGGAAGAGCTACGAAGCAAAAATTTATTTGTCAGGGCAAGGGTTAAAGAGTTAGTTATAAAATGCGCCCGGGTGCTGACCCTCCAGCCAAGAACATGGGTTACTAGAGAACATCTAGCTCAGTCATGGAGACTCATATTTCAGGACTGTGTGGGCATCAGTCCACAGATGTTGGGCTGAGTCCTAATCCTTTGGAAAGACAAATGTAGGATCACAGGGCTGGGGTCAAGGCTTTGAGTCAAAGGTAAGGAAGGAGAAATCAAAATAAGTAACCTTTCAAATTAATATGTGCTTAGGTCCTGTTGAAGTTTTTCCCCACAACAAATATTTTAATTTTGGCAAGTTCCCCTCCACACCCCCCCAAAAAAAACATGGATACTAATAGATACTATTAATGTGAAAGAGGTGAACGTAGCATGATAATACTTGGTCATCATCCAAAACATGCGGCAAAACATGGTCTAGGAAGCTAAGCAACTGCCACTTAAAACAGGCTCAGGTTGATAATTTTAATTTTATTTTGCTGTTTTGAACACTACAGAACAACTTTGACTAGGTTTCTTAATCTAAATATTTGTGCTGTTGATTCATTCATTTCACCATGTTGGAAGAGAGACAAGATGATAAAGCACTTAGAAAAAAGTGACAAATACAAAAAAAGCAGCATATAATGTTAGCTATTAAGCTACAGTAACCCTCAAGTGCTGGCAATTTAAAATGAACTTGTCTTATCTTAGCCAGCACTTAATTCACTCTACACTTACAGAGAAATGCTCATCACTTTTATTCATTCATGCCCATCAACATAGGGATAAATGCGATTACATAGGCTCTTTTACTAGACTCAGATAATAAACATTAATTAATTAACTCATCAGTGGAAATAACCCATAGAGATTATCAAGATTGTAAGGATGACAAATTAGCAGCAATGGACAAGAAACATGTTTGTGTCTCTGTTCAAGTCACTCACTTATCTTTTGTGTACAAGGGGAATGTTTGGCAGGATTTTATCTAATCACCATTAATTAATATTTATTGAATGCTTCCTGAATATACCATGCTGTATCAAATTGCCAACCACTATCTTACTTAAAATATTTATAAGATTTAATATGTTCTCCTTGATATGCCATGATAAGTACTTTTTGTTCATCCTAGAAAATTATTCTACTTCTTTATCTTTACACCTATTTCTTGAGACCAATCTTCATATCAATTCACAGAATTCTCTTTACCTTTATGAATGTGTGTTTCATTCAAGTTAAACACAAATAACTTCTCTTATTTCAGTGATTATTTTTGATGCTTATTTTAAACTTTGAAGTATACTTGATGATTTATTTCCAAGATATTTTTTTTCTTTCTAGTTTGAAATAGGCAACAACTGCAATTCCAGGAAATATTCCTTTAGACATTATTTTTACAGGCATAGTCATGTATTCAGCAAAATTAATATAAAGCTGTAGAAAACTAAAAACTGATATGTAGATGTCTCTTATTGACAATAAGTCAAGTCAATATTTCAGTTTTGGAATGTACAAAAGAGCTGTAAACATACACTATCAGAGAGTCATTTTCCATATCAGAAACACACAGAAATATTGAAGCTACATGGCTTCCTCAGTCTGTGAGTCAAATAACAGACACTATTTTCAGTGATAGGAGAATCAAATTTGCAATTAAACCACAGGCCCTGTAGCTCAAAAGTAGAGTGTTGGCAAAACAATTCCTGGCTTCAAGACCCACTAGCAAAATCCTTGACATTCACCTGCTGTTTTGATAGAGATCATTCATTCTGCCCCCGACCAAATTTTCAGAGGTTTGGTTTAGGAAGACGATTATACCAGCCATAAAGTGTCATAGTAGTTATGGTGTTCTCTGATATATCTTTGGGAAACATACCGTTTCTAAGTAAGCCCTCAGTTCAGGGACAAGATCAGAATTGAGATTGAAAGCTTTAGCCATAAGATAGTCTTCAGGCTTTTTCATTTGTAATATATAGTGAGATGTGCTGGTAGAAAACGCGACTTGACAATTGATTTACTGCACAACTTCCTAGAAGGAGGTTTTTCCAATTCACTGCAAAAATAACATAATATTTTCTACGCTGCTATTATTAACATTTACAGACTTAGGGGACCATGGCACGATGAAGGACAGTAAGACACTACACATTTCAACTGGTTATTTTACTCTAAAAATAAACTGTTTTCATGAATACATTTTACACTGTTATTCAAAAATACATTTTGTAGCCTCAACAATAACTAAATACAATTGCATCAGAGAAAATCACTATTAAGAATTCAGAAACACTTATTTGCTTCTGTTCCCGGGTTCAGTAAACCCAGGAAAAGCAATATGGTACACTATGTGGTTCTTTGCAATCATGTTGTCTTATCAGTTCAAGCCCCATTCTCCAGGCCAGCATATGAGTTAACAGATATTACAAAACAGAAATACAATATGATTAGTGAGCTACCAACAAAACAAACAAAACAGCAAACATCAATCCTCTCTCTGGTGCCTGGAAATTTCACTGTCAAGTATATTGTTTTGAGTCAAGACAATAGCCTTCAAACATCAATGTTAAAATAAATATGTTTGCAACATGGGAATAATAAGTTAAAAATCATTGGCAATGATTAATTTAATTTGTCTTCTAGCAAAGACCTCTAGGGCTGTGATACAGAACTGCCAGGTTTAATGGGATAGTAGAAAATGTGGAAGAGAGAATATATGCTTGGCAGAATCAAGGGATGCAAATTTGAGATATCCCTTCATTTAAGGAGACATATGCATTTTAAGAGAGGAATGAAATAGGCAAGGACAAAGAATGTCAAAGTAAAGTCTAAGTGTCTTACTCATATTTTCTTTGGCTAAGGATTAGGATTGAGACTATCAATCAATCATTCAGTACATACATGCATACATGCACACATAGAGAAATAAGTAACATCACTTACATACTGTCAGGAAGGAAGTATCTTCTCATGTAAAATAAATAAAACTTATCACACTGATTTAAAAATATCAATGGATTTCTCTGTGTTTTTAAACAGGTGGGGATTAAAAATTACCCGGAGCACTATAAGTCAGCTACTAAGAGAAATAACAGACACTATTAATAAAAGGAATAATCGTTACTGGATTTGACACTATAAACATTTACTACGTAGTCTGGTTTGTAAGACTGTGGACAGAAATCTGTCCCATTTAACTTATAACTGAAACTAGAATAAGTTTTATTTTTCTTACTGAAAATTAAAATATAGCTTTTTTTGTACATTTTGCTAGAATGTTTTATGTCTTCTATTATTTATTACTATAGTGCTACAATTGACTTGATTTGATTTCATTTTGAGCTCCAGAAGAAAACAGAATGCATTGCATTATCCTAGAACCATCAACCTTTAAACTTTGAAAAGAGAAAAGTACACAAGATGACAAGACAGCAATGTTCTTTGCTATGTATGAGATTTGCTTTACTATAAAAGATATGTTTTCCAACTGAGCAGCCTTAATACTCCTCTTGAAACACTTAAAACGTATTGACTTTTGTATTTCAGTAACTCTACTTCTGGAAAGGGGTATCTATATAAATGTTAATATAAGTATAATGTATTAAGTTTTCTATTGCTGCTATAAAAAATTGCCACAAATTTGTGGCTTATAACATCCAAGTGTATTAGCTTACATTTTCTATGGGTCAGAAGTTGGACACAGGTCTCACTGGGCTAATGTCAGGATGATGGAAGGGCTACTTTCCTCCTGAGGCTCTCAGGGAAAATACATTTCCTTGCCTTTTCCATTTTCTGAAGGCTGCCTACATCCCTTGGCTCATGGATCTTTCCCTCCATATTCAAAGCCAGTAAGGTTGCATCTCTCTAACCATTCTTTCACAGCCACATCTCCCTCTAACTCTCTTATTCGGCCTCTCTCTTACACTTTTAAGGACCGTGTGATTACACTAAGCCTACCCTGATGATCCAAAATAATCTCCCTATTGCAGGTTCCTTAATTTATTCACAGCTCATAGTCCATTTGCCATATAAGTCGACATATTTACAAATTCTTAGGATTAGGACATGGAGTCTTGGGGGAGAGAACATTATTTGTCTACCACACAAACAAAAATATACAGTATTATTTTTACCCATAGGAAATTGGAAACCACCCATCAATAGAGAATTAACTAAGAAAATATCAATACATACATGCAATGTAACATTATACACATGCCACAAAAAACAAGGCAGCTCCATATATAATGATATAGAAATATGATTATAATAATGTTAAGTGCAAAAAGCAAGATGTTCTCAAGTATGTTTAAGATCCCGGGCTCCACAGATTCAGATCCATGGTGAGTTCTAAGTTTGTATACTGACTTTTTAAGAAAGGGATCTATATGTACTGAGGAAGAAGAAAATTGCAAAATATATTAACCTGACATACAGCAACTGAGGTATTTGTAGTTTGCTTTTATTAAGGATCACACGGTGTCTGTGATGTTGAGAGTGCATTTTTCAGCCTTATTACTGCACGTCATCAAGTGACAAAAATAAAGAAAAAATTCAGTAGTCTTTTTTAATGTTCATGTTTCACACATAAAAGATTATTAAACCCAAGACTAGTAGACAGTGGATTATGTCAGTGATATTGGAAATAATGAAAATTAGAGTTAACATTCATTTTGAAATATGCTCATTCTTCAGGACAAATTACCTATCCTTCTTATCATCCATGGGCACATTATCTGAGATTTTTACACTTTCAGCCATGAGATTTTCGGGGTCTGATGTACGCTCAGTGTTTTAAGGATCATCTGCTACAATAGTTTCACTTTATTTTTTAGCCCTTGTTGGCTTCTGCTCCGGAGAGTGAACATACTGGTGATATTTGATTCAAACTCAAAAACAGCAACTTTACTTTTACTTTATATCTCTGTTTCCCAGTTCCCAGGTTTATGACATTGCATGATCCCTTTCCAGCTCATGAAGTTGTTCTCTGTCTTTCATTATGGTCCTCCTTCATGGGTTATAGAGCAAGAGCACTGCTAAAGTCCTTAGCTGTGAGTCTGAATTTTTAACAGTTATATGGCTAGTTACTGGGAAAATTAAAAGTGGAATAATATTTTGTTTTTGTTGACTTTCTGAACAAATTTTAGTATAAGTTAAGGTATTCTTTTGCATATTTTAGTATCTCTAAAAATTTTTTGTTTTATTATAGGCATTGTGCATGTAGTTATTTATTTGATATAATGCATTTGTCACCTTACAACTGAATGAAAAAAGGGTTATAATTTTGCAACACTGATGATCAAGTGAAATGGAAACAAACAAAAAACTACAGCACTTATTCATTTGCTAATCAGCTTAAATACGATAGGGTTAATTTTAATAATTCTTGTGAAAACTCAAGCCTGAATTTTTATTTTCCATACAGTAGCTTACACACAAATATGAGAATTCTCATTCATTTGAACACAAGAATAAACACTATAATGTGCTCAAAGAAATGAAAAACTAATACAGTTGAACACAAAATAATTTCTTGTTACAATTTTAAATTAAATTTTTATTTGAAAGGAAAATGAGCATTGCCAAGCTTTGAAGCAGAAATCATTTGGATAACCGTTGTAATTGTTCTATACTGGAAATCTTACCTTCAGATGACTGTCCAAAATTGTTTCCTGTGGTTAATTCTGAATGTAGAGTTGTGGGACTATTAATGTGGCGTAAACGTCACGTATTTTCTAGTACATTATAGCAATATAGTACCCTTTGAATTGGCTTTTCTTACATACTCTTTTTTTTTTTTTTTTTTTGAGACAGAGTCTTGCTTTGTTGCCCGGGCTAGAGTGAGTGCCGTGGCATCAGCCTAGCTCACAGCAACCTCAAACTCCTGGGATCAAGCGATTCTACTGCCTCAGCTTCCCGAGTAGCTGGGACTACAGGCATGCGCCACCATGCCCGGCTAATTTTTTCTATATATAATTTTAGTTAGGCAGATAATTTCTTTCTATTTTTAGTAGAGACGGGGGTCTCACTCTTGCTCAGGCTGGTCTCGAACTCCTGACCTTGAGCGATCCACCCGCCTTGGCCTCCCAGAGTGCCAGGATTACAGGCGTGAGCCACCACTCCAGGCCGGCTTTTCTTACATAAATTAGAAAGGCATATATTATGTTAAACACATGCAGAGAGCCAATGGGCAATTTCAGCCCTCAATTACAATCCTAAATAATTAAATTGTTTAATCAGGAAAGTGCTTGCAAAACTAAGAAGACAATTAAAATATCCTTTTAGATAATCCAACAACTTGAGCTCATATTTTGTTTACCAACAAATCTTCTGCTGTATTTATTGCTTGTTGTTACTTCCAGTGAATGTGTTATTAGTTATCCAACATTAGTATGTTTCCAAATGGCACATTAATTTTTTAGACAGCATGACCCATTTTTTTTTTTTTTTTTTTTTTTTTGGTAGGAACTGTATGGTCACTCTTGAACAATCTGACCATGGAATGAGTTTCTAAGCTTTCAGAAAGGGGAGTACAGACATTAAATACACTCACTTTACCAAGATGTTCTCAAAACAAAAAAGTCATATCTCTTTTCAAAATTATATAAATGTTTTATGTTTTCCCAGATGCTATGTTTCAGGTCACTGTGCTATTTTTCTGAATAAACATGTTTAAATGTTTGCTTGCTTAGGAGGGGAAAAAAGATTCAAACTAGTTGCCAGACATACTACTATCTCAGCTATCCCTCTTGCAATTTCTTTTTTTGTCCTCTTCATTCTCCATTTCTTCAAAGCTTCTCTCTCCTTGCCAACAGCTACATTATTATTTTATATTATAAATCACATATAAATTTAAACGTTGGAACATTTTGGATTAGTGATTTTTTTCAGATCATCTCTGCAAGAGCTCATGCAAGTATTTAAAATATTTCTGATATATACAGTTGACCCTTGAACAACATGGGTTTGAACTGTATGGGTCCGCTTATCCATAGATTTTTGTTATGCCACTGCCACCCCTGAGACAGCAAGACTGACCCCTCTTCTTCCTTTTCCTTCTCAGCCTAGTCAACATGAAGACAATGAGGATGAAGACCTTTAAATCTATTAAATGTATGTGAGGTAAGCAATCCATGCAGCTTGTAGAAGCCCTCATATCCCACTCCATCTCTTTATAATACAAGGACATATAGAGTCAGCTCTGCTGTATATTCTTTTTGTAACTAATAATTTGAACCCTTCTTATTTCTTATGCATGATAATTTAGTTTATTATTCCCTCATCCTACAATTTATTCTAAATGTAGTAAAATTAATATACTTTTTTTTTAAAAATCAAAAGTCTGTTTTTATTTGATGACTCAATGTCCTAGGAGAATATGTATACTAATAATCCAATGTGAAAAATGAAACTTCTTTGAAACAAAGCTAGGAACAAGGCTCATTCAATACAGAATTAAGAGGTAAGGAAAAAAAGTTGTCTCCTAAACATTTCTTTTTTATTTGTTTGTTTCACAATTTACTTTTATTTTTTTATTTTTATTTTTTTCCTTTTTTTATTTCAGGATATTACGAGGGTACAAAAGTTTAGGTACATATATTGCCCTTGCCCCCCCCCCAATCAGAGCTTCAAGTGTGTCCATTCCCTAGTGCATCACACTCATTGTGTATGTATATACCCATCCCCTCCCCCCACCCACATCTGCTCGACACCCGATTAATGTTGTTCCTAAACGTGCTCTTAGGTGATGATCAGATTAATATACTTTTGAAGGTTATTGCAGGATCCTAAGCAATGGCTAATTAAGTGTGCTAATGCTATAGAATATAAATGAAATTATAACTTTATGTTAAGATATAGATGTTGCACATAAGGAAAAATATATTGCTTTTCAATGTTGTTTTAAAGAAAACATTACATTTATTTTATAGGAATGGAGAGTAACTTCACAGTCCAACAATGCAATAAGGCTATGAAAGTACTCATCTTAGCACTACAAAAATGGCATATGACTACTTATCTATATATCTATCTATTATATCTGTCTGTCTATCATCTATTTAATTTGGCTTACCTAGGTGTTCATTCACCCCACTTCTGTTTTTAATTACACCATCAGTTAAATTGAGACTGTATTAATGGATACACACTGAATATTATAAAAAAGTATTATTTTAACATATCGTGTGGCTTGAGTTAGGTGATTAAGATAAGGAGTTACCTACCAAAAGACTCACTTTATGCCTAAGTGAGATTTTCTTGAAACTTAAATAGCATTCCATTTTCTTGATAACCAAGGAAATAGAGATATTCAAAAATTTTAACTCACTTTAATTCTAATAACTCATTGTTACTAACTCTCTCCAACATCAGTATGATAATTTAGGGGTTATGGCCAAGCAAAAATAGGTCAAACATCAGGAATTGACTGGGAGTCTGTTAAAAGCAGTGATCATACTGCCTCTATTGGAAAGAGCATGAATAAGAAAATATTGATAGTCTTATGGGATCACCAAGATGTAAAGACAGAAAGTTAGTACTTTCGAGCAGAGAACAATAAACGCGTGTATAGATTGTTCCTGTCATATCAAGTAAACTTCTAACTTCAGCCCCTTATCATCAGTCCCTTGGCATCTTTGTTTCTCTAGACTGGCAGAGACCCCTTGAACTTCAATCTTTATTATATATAATATATATATGGCCAAAATTCTAAATTAATTTCTATTATACAACACCTGCTATGTATAATTTCTACCACAAATAATATATTTTTCTTTCTAACCCTAACTGTTAAACTACTTCACCAAAATGATCAATATCTCCTTCTCAAAATTGCAGGATTTTTTGGTGTTTCGGTAATGCTAATTATGGGTTTACTTGAGTTTCACAGATATATGACTTAAAAATGAGGTGATTAATAAGAGGAACATGCAATAATGAGACATTCGTTCACTTGAAAATAAGAGTATGAATAATTCAGTAGTCAACATGTTGTATTTATAGTATGCTTGAGCCATATATAGTTTATAATTGGGTTTCAAGCTCTGTAAATTAACTCTGTAATTTACATGGCACTGTAAGATGTTATAGAACAGATGATATACATATATAATTCATCATTGTGCACATCTTTGTGTATAATGTGCTGTCTGCTTCCACAACAGTCCACTTCCCTATAATAAAAAGTCTAGTCTTTATCTGATTCCACTGAGTATAAAGGTGTCAATAAATAATGCACAGACAAATAAATGCAACAATAAACAGATAATATAAACCAATAAATCAATATTGATGTGCATTAGTGTCTGCATTTCAGAGGCGGTTTAACTTAAAGAAAAGCCCCATTTTGCATTCATGTTTTGCCTTCCTCTTTATTTCAACATTTTCTGCTTTCATAGATATACTAGTGTAAAGTAAGATTTGGAACTTTTTTTTTTTTTTTTTTTGAGACAGAGTCTCACTTTGTTGCCGGGGCTAGAGAGCCATGGCATCAGCCTAGCTCACAGAAATCTCAAACTCCTGAGCTCAAGCGATCTTACTGCCTCAGCCTCCCGAGTAGCTGGGACTACAGGCATGAGCCACCATGCCCGGCTAATTTTTTTTCTATATATTTTTAGCTGTCCAGATCATTTCTTTCTATTTTTTTAGTAGAGACAGGGTCTTGCTCTTGCTCAGGCTGGTCTCGAACTCCTGAGCTCAAACAATCTGCCCGCCTCGGCCTCCCAGAGTGCTAGGATTACAGGCGTGAGCCACTGCGCCCGGCCAAGGTTTGGAACTTTTAAAACATTTCATAAAGCAAAATAGAGACAGTGGATTATTCCAATCTGAAATAGTTATAGAAACTTCTCTAAAACCATATTAAATTGTGTAAAATAAGATTAATAAATAGCATACTTGATACTATCAGAGGCAACCAAGAGGGTGGCTGCAAACCATGGAGAATAGGTTTATATCCCTGATTTCTGATTTTTTTAAAAAATTTCATATGATTATCTCTTAATTGATTTTGTGAAAGTATTTGTTTTTGTGTGGAAGACTAGAAAAGTTCCTGCTAATATTAAGAGAGCTATAGTAAAATAGCTGTGTGTGCTCGGTGAAAGCAGAAATTCTGGGTTACTTAGTCGACATGTGAGCTGTCTACCAATTGCCTTCAGAGAGATAATTAAGCAATGTTCAGGTTTGGACAAATTAATGTATGTAATCAGTAGGCTTGTTTACTAATTTACAATAAGAAGTGCAGTAGATAAGAGAGAGGTTGATTCATTTTGCCTGTTCATCTTCTTCCTGTAAGCAGAGGATGGGGGCATGGGAGTTGGGAGAGAGGGGAGTAGGGGAGCTTGGGTGAAGATTAATCCAACGTTGGCTTGTTAAATAAAGGATCAGATCCTGGTAAGATTCTACAACGGCCAGATGGATTTGTCTCTTAATATAGACAGTTTTGCTGACAAAACTCGAATTCTCAAATCTATTAGCTGTGATTCTTCTCCCTGGCATTGTTCAGATGGGCAATGTCAATGTTTATCTCAGGGAGTCTCCTGATTGTAAAATTTCTTGGCCGTTCCACTTTTGTCTTATTGACATGTTCTTCCTTCGGATATGCTCATGTATTCAATCAGCTGCACTCAGTGGTAGAATTACCCTTAAGCTAAGAGGCTTAAACTCCTCACTTGAACAGGTCTCTTCCAAAGCCTGGGGAGAAGCCAGAACAAAGTGTCCACATGGTAATATATTTTTATGAGATTTTCAAAACTAACATATTTATTTCAGAAAGAAATTCTTCCAAATTATATAAACTTTAGGCCCCAGAAAACCTGAATCTGTTCCTGGTTTTATGATTAAATATAGTAGTGCTAGCCTACTATATTCCCTAACCTGGGAACTATTTTATTATGTCATGGTGAGTTTTATGTGTATGTTCTATTAGGGCTTAATTTTTATAAAATTATCTAATTTTCTTTATTTTTTAACTTCTTAGGGGACTCCTCAAGGTGTTCCCCAGCTACTCACACCATATGGCAACTTTAAAATGAAATGGAGCTGCAAACTTTAGTGCAGGATATGTCTGGCATATAACTGCAACTTTGGCTGAGTTTTGTCAATCTCAATTTATATACCGTCTGCTTTTTCAACGGCCCTAATTTTTACAGGCCACTTTTAACATTGCCTTAAGAAAGGAGAAAAAATTTTTTAATCAGCTCACAGTCTTTCATTTCAAATCTCTTAAATATTCTTTATTGTGATATTTTCTGAGTAGGCATATATATCAATGCATTAACAATGCTGAATATTCCTAGATCTGATTCTCAGAATAGAATTTCCTAAATGTCTCTTATGTACATATTGGGGTGTTCAATTTAATTTATAAGTATCTATGTATTTATTTAGTGAAACAAGGTCTTGCTCTGTCATCCAAGCTAGAGTGTAGTGGTGTGATCATAGCTCACTGTAGCCTCCAACTCGTGGGCTCAAGCGATCCTCCTGCCTCAACCTCTGTAGTAGCTGGGACTATGGGCTTGTGCCACCATGCCCAGCTACTTTTTTTTTTTTTTTTTTTTTTTTTGGTAGAGAAGAGGTCTCACTATTGCCCAGGCTGATCTCCAACTCCTGGGCTCAACTGATCCTCCTTACTTCAGCCTCCCAAAGTGCTAGAATTACAGGTGTGAGCCACCATGACCAGCTACTAAGTATCTATTTATTTACACAGATCCATACTTCTCAGACAGAACAAGGTAGAGATCATTTTGCTGTTTTCAACAACGGTCAGAATAATCAGGATCATTTTAACACATACTGTCATCTTTTCATAGTTTAACTACTTTGATAACTATAGGCTGTCTTTCACATTGGGGGAAAAACAGTTGAAACAAGGCACATTGATTAGATTTGGATGATGGTAAAGTGTTGGGAAGAAAGGAAAATGATTGTCTTTTCACCATTGTGCTTATTTAAAAAATGCTCAGGGTGAAAATACTCTGTAAATAAATATTTTAATCACATTTTATAGATGAGTAAATACTTAGCAAAATTAAAAGGTAATAATGAAGGGCTAGAATTCCTATTTAGTTAATTTATCCTAAGACCTATTCAAATTGAAAGGGAAGATGCTATATATCTGCGACATGTTATAAAGTGCTTTCATATATGTTGTGCTATTTATACTTCATAATATTCTGCTGTGTAAAAGTTTTATTATTGTGCAAACTGGGATTCAGAGGGGTTACACAATTTTAAAATACTCATGTTATACCAGCTGGTATACCAGCTAAAGGGAGATTTAAACACAGGGCTCCAGACGTAGTTGACTTTGATTCCATAGTCCATTATACTATGCTGCTAGAAAAATGACTTCATGTTTATGTTTATATCTCCAAACTATGAATAATGGAATTAAAAGATAGTAAAACTTTTTTTTCTAATATCACTTGTCTCAAAAGTGCTAAGTGCTAAAAAGAAAAAAAAAAAAAAAAAAAAAAGAAAGAAAAAGGCATAAAAGTCATTGCCAGAGGATAATTTCTAGAAAACTTATGATTAAATTGCCAGGTGAATTATAAGCAATTACAGAGGGAACGACCACAAATGGTTTTGATGCTTCTAATTTTACAGTGAAATAAAAGCACCAAAATAAATGTTGGTCCCCAAAATAAGCATCATGTTTAAGCATGTCCTATGGTGGTAGAAGGTCTGAATTTAAGTGTGACCTATAAGAAAAATGTTTTAATATTTCCTTATTTTTATGTCCTCAAAGCCTTGAAGCATTAAGCAGATGCCCTGGAACCAAAGAAGCAGGACTCTTCCAGGTACCAGCATAGCTATTAATGAAGAAAAACTCCAAGCCCTTGAGTGGGTAATAAAAAAGGCTGTTGAACTATTTCCCATCTGTGAATTTTGTTTTTATCCAAATTTACCAAACTTAGTTAATACGGCCTAATGTATTTTTTATCTTCAAACAGGAACTCATTATATAATGTATATTTTAATAATAAATTCTAAAAGTGTAGTAGAAGGAAGAGTGGTTTAATAGATTGCAGTTTGGTGCTAGAAATAGCTAAACTTGGGCTTTGATCCCAGCTCTGCTACTCTCTAGCTAGATGGCCTTTGACAGGACATTAATATCCCTGTAAGTGAGTCTCCTCGTTTTCTTCAAATGCTAATATTATGGATTAAATATTGCTATGGTCTGAATGTGTCCCTCCAAAATTTATGTCAAGACCTAATCTCTATTTTGGTAGTATTAAGAGGTGGGGATTTAGGGGAAGTCATTAAGTCATGAGGGCAAAGCCCTCATGAATTGGATTAGTGCCCTTATAAAATAGATTAAAGAAACTCCCTGGTCCCTCTACCATGGGAGAACTCAGCAGTAAAGTGCCATCTTTGTAGCAGAGGGCAAGCCCTTAGTACATACTAAATCTGCTGGTGCCTTGATCTTGGACTTCCAACCCTTCAGAACTATAAGAAAGAAATTTCTGTGATTTATAAGTTACCCAGTCTAAAATATTTTGTTAAAGAGAGCCTGAATGGACTAAGACAGATATAAACAAGAAACATTTTTTCTCTTCTAAGAAACATAAGTGCTCAACATAAGGTGATGATAGTACTGAAGGAGACAGCTAAACATTGGTATCAATTTTGTTTAAATAAATAATTTGAAGGAGAATCTAGATGTTTCTCTAAACAGCTATCATGAAGATGTTCAGCATCAGAATGTAATTAACATAATAATTGAAAATGATTCCAGGTGATTTTGTAAGTATCTGAAGTTGTTCAGCCAGGAATATAATTAACAAATAGAGGGACAAGGATTGATAAAAATAGCAATGGTTTAGTAAAATGGAGCATGGACGTTCCACAGAATAGGGAAGTATCTGTGGATCTTAAGTTACAGTTGAATATCCCTCCTCCCACTACTACAACTTTCAAGATAATTTCTTATCCCCCACCCACCACGTCTCAGCTCTTAGGAGAACTAAACATGACTGAGAAAGATCAATATTAAATGTGCTTAAACACTTTTAGTTTAGGACCCATTTCCTAGATTTCATTTGAAAACATTAACATTAGATAATATGCAAATAAAGAGTAAAAACTTTATTTTAGATATACAGCACCAGTACTTTTTTAAAAATTGAAAACACATTTTTTTTCTTCTAAGAACCACTAGAATCCTAATTAAATGTCATATATACCATACAAATTTTTGCTACAAAATGCAAAGTTAAAAGTTTAGGGAACTAAAATATTACATATATTCTGTGGAATGATTTTTTATATTCAGATGCCAATCATAAACAATAACAACAAACCAAATCCACTGAGTAAAAATATGATAGCAATAAATTCTGGTGTACAATAAAGCACAAGAAAGAAAATTATGATAATGAGGGTAATTAAAGAATATAATAGGAACTTGATAATTGCATATTCTGGATCCAAAAGTCCAAGTGGAATTGTGGATATATGCAGGGAAAAAATTATAAGGTGGAATGAGATAAATAGCAATAAATTAGTCCATAGTGTCTGTGGCCCTACACTGAATTCATTTTATCACAATGTTAGTATCATTGTCATACACATAAAAAAATTCATTTATACAAATGTCCCAAATGTTATGGGTTTGTAACCATTAGGACTAAGTTACTACAAAAATTATTTTTACACAGGAGTTTCACGTACTTTAATGAAGTATGTGTAAAACTAGCCTGCTGTTGTACAGCTGTGTTGATGATATTTGACTAATCTGGCAATACTTATAATGCGATATGGAAAAATAATGTAATGAAGTTATGCTTCCTGAAGTGGGGACTTCTGAATACCAAGTCTCACAAGGTAGCCCGTGGAAAAGGGCACTGACATCAAATATATCCCGGAAGTTCAGCATATGACATATTCCCAGCTTGGACTTCATAATGCACACTGGCATTTTAAAGTCTCTATGAAATCCTGCAGCAAAGATATCTATTTATCTTTGTTTAGTCTAGTGTGTTCTACATCACATATTAACATCCAATGTGCAATATGCTTTGGGAGATGCTAATCTAAATTATAAAAATTCTCTGAGTATATTTACACTAGATCTTGGATATTTTAGTAGTTTTTCTTGTTATGATATGACAGAACTCATGTTCCCGCACAACCATATCCTGATTCAGATAAAAACACTGGAAATTAGAGAGCAATTTGTATTTTTAACACAGTCCCACTGCATTTCATCTGACAATGCTCTTTTGAAGTATTAGCAGCTACTTTGGCTCTGAAATCAGGAATTGTCATTCCACTGCTAGGTTTTTCATAGCCAATATCATTCATACCTAGTCAGTAAGTGTCCAATAAATTTTTAAAATTTGGAAGACTGTATCTTTCCGTATGCCCCGCCACAGTCTCCTGTTGCTGCGCTGCTCTCATTCTGCCTGAAGTACTAGAAATACCTCATATCTCCCCGAACCTCCAATGACACAAGTCTCCAATTTATAACTGCACGGTGGTTTCTAATCATTTTCTGCAGGAATAAATTTATGAACACAAACCCCAAAGGGACATCCTAGTCTGCTTCATCCTCTTGGGTGTCATTTATCTTCCACCATTATCCAAATATACTTGCTCTAAGGAAGACTTAATACCCTCCCTACTTTCTGCAGTACTTAGGGTGACCTAGATAATCATGGACACTTGCCAGTACTGTCAACTGTGTGTGAATGGTCTCATAATATTAAGGGGTAAGTGCTGCTTGCCTTTTTAGTGTTTATTTTCTTTAAAATGAGACTATGTATCAAACACGTGAGTTTACCAAATTAGAACGTGCTCTTCAATAATTAAATGGTTAGAATACGTTTGCATTTAATGTTTTATTTTTGGCCATAACAATAGCTAGCACTTATTGGTCATCTCATTTAATGAGGTAAGTACTATGTCACCATTTTAGAAACGAAAAAAAAAAAAAAACAACAAACAACTAAATCCCAAAGAGATTGAGCATGTTGTTCAAATTAAACAATTACAAAGTGTTGGAGAGATGGACTTCACAGGAGGTCTGACGTTAATTGTACAATGCCACTCCTTACTCTATAATAATTATTAATTAGACCTGATTGGATTAAGTAGGCCAAGCAGAGCTCCTTTCCCCTGAAAATCTCCTATAAAAGAAATTTTTGTCTCACTGTCTGTTGAACTTTTGAATGTGTGATCAGTGGGTAGCCATTTTCTTCCTTGTGCAAAAAGGCAAGCAGAAAAGAGCAAAACACATGATGATAAACAATGAACCACTCCTATTTCTGACTTAGGAAACTATCTAATTTCTGTTCCCATGTTGCAAGGCATACCCATACATTCTCATAATAAATCCCCCTGTAATTTTTTTTGGATTAAGTAATTTAGCATTGCTTCCTATTATATACAATCAAATAGATTCTATTAATAAGTAATATTCTAGGTGTTTTATTAATAGGTGTGCCTAATGCCTTTGCCCTATATTATATGGCGTTTCCTTCATATCTCCTCTCTCCTTCTTCTGCCTCTTATCCAAGAAAAAAAATGAAGTGTTAACAAGCCTCTTCCAGATCTCTGAAAGGAGAAGACTCCATCTATAACATCTTATGGAAAAGGACACATCCATGAAGAAATGCACAATCATTTCTTATATAAAATTTTAGAATTGAACATTCAAAAGAGCATAGCATTAGGTTTTACAAATTCAGGGAAGTGGGATAAGAAAGTAATACTAAAGGACCTATATGCATTTAATATAACTATTAAAGAGAGTTATTTCAGAACTCTATTTAAAAATTTAATTGCAAATAAAAGTCTGGTAGCTAGGCATTCTATTGACTGTGGTTTAAGGTAAGGAGTTCTCTTGGAAACACATAGCCTGAAAAAGGAAAGAACAGGGCAAAACCATAAATCATAACAGAAGAAGACAAAGAGGACAAGGAAGTAAGTCAAAGAGGGTAAAAGAAGCTGAGTAACAAAAGATCCAAAAAGAAGCAAAAGAGAAGGGGTAAAAGGAAGGGCATAGTAATAAAGGGACAGAGAGGGTTGCCAACATGATGCAACATGCCCAGAATTCTAATGAAAAGCTGCAGCCCTGGATAGCATAGAGCCAAGTAGTGATGCTAAAAAGCCACACAACAGTTGGACAGTTGTTAAGAGTTGCATTGTGCCAGAGGGCTTGTAGTGATCCTCATCCCAAAGAGAGTCCTTTAAAATGTAAAGTGCGTGGCTCTCCTTAATTGGAAGTTATTTTTTAAAAGAAGGCCACAAAATTTAGAAAAGAAAAATGTGACAACAGATTGCAATGCAAGAAGAAAAGAGATGAAAGACAAAAATGGGCAAAATTACAATAAAGACAAAATTAATCAATTATGAAGTTGACTGTGCCCAGAATTTTTTTTTTTCTTTTTAGAAAACCTTTTGATTCTTTCCAAATGACCTTGACTGCTAGCTTAGATGTCGTCACATAACAATCTAATACTCGGGATCTATACACAATTCATTTGACTGTTGTCTACTTCAGGTGTTCTTTCAACGAGCCAAAAACAATATTTAAGTGAGTTGTGTCCTTGCAAAGACAAGTTAAATTTGGATCAGGAGCATCATTGAAAATACAAAAGCACGCAGCTTGAAATTGCCACTTAGCAGTCATGAGAACCATTTCCTGGCTTCCTCCAATATAGCAACAAATAATTCTATACACATTGATATAGGTGTAAACCTTCAAATTTCCACCCTATATTTTCTACCTACATTTACTCCCTTGACCACCATATCTGTTGTGAGTGATGGAAGATGTAAAGGGACCATATATGACAATACAACTCTGACCCCCAAAGTTGCCCAGGAAGCCAAACTGCAATATCTGCAGTAATTGTTTTATAAAGGTCAGGACTTTGTCAACAAATGCTTCTTATTTTGGCTTCCTCCTCTCATTTTTCCCCTCCACCTTCCAGCTATAGATCAAATAGAGAAAGCCAAATAACCTTCTGAAACCAATCATATAAGAGATCTCTCTTCTATTTAGCCTGTCTCCAGCTTCTTCACGCCAATAACCTCCAATCAGAGCACATGTAAAGGTTTCTTATTTTGTTCCTTACTGTAAAGTTTTCTTCTTCCCTTACCTGCTTTGAAGTCTGCCAAGCACAAGTAATGGAGGCTGACTCCCTTGATATAGTAAACTCTCAATTAATAGCCTCGCTTTGTTCTTATTTGGGTAGTCTTTGCATATTTCAATAAATGCTTGGCATTTAAATATCATAAGAATGCTAATGATTCCCAATATTACATCTCTAGCCCAGAATTCTCTCCTGGATGCCTAGCTTCCTCTACCACATCCACACTCAGAAATTTAATGAATTCCTTAAACTTAATATGTCCTCAAATTCCACCCTCTAACACACATTCCGTAAATGTTCTACCATTCCAATTTCTTAGGTCCAATATCTTGATAGAATTATTGATTTCTCTCATTTTCACATAATTTGCATCTAATTCAATAGCATATTCTGTTGGCCCAACTTTCAAAAGATATCAAGAATCTTATTTAATTACACTATTTTACCATTACCTTCTTGGTTGATGGTCCAAGATATTATCATCTCTCTTTTGGATTACTATTACTATAACAGCCTTTTCATTGATTTCCCTGTTTCTACCCTACGCCCCCTGTTGTATAACAAAACCACAGTCAGAATGATTCTTTTAAAGTGTCAATCAGTTCCCTTCTCACACAAAGTGAATGTCAAAGTTTCAAAAATTTCTACAAAATCTTACATGATTTTGTTACCAACACTCTCTTTCCCCACAGTTACCTCCCAGCACCACTGTGTGGACTGTGATAGATAACTTTCCAACAGCTAGACAAGGGCCTATAATAGAATATATTTTTAAAAAGTGTTAAAGGATACATTTTAAAAGGGAAAATAACCATGACTCTCATAAAAGTATAAAATTAACATGTGTCAAATAATTCATGTATACCATTAATTAATGAGTGGACCAGTAAGATGTTACAACTGGTTCAAAAGATAATCAAAAGAGCAAAGCCATGTCTAGAGAAAGAAGAATTCTGAAATGAATTTACAAATAGATCTGGGACAGAACTATCCACAAGGCAATAATCAATTTTATTTTCCTGGGACAATTAATTTGCATCTCTAAGGATGAGGATAATTTCCAGTATTATCACTTTACTACAGTTCCAGAGTTGTAGACTAGCTCGACATAATGAAAGGCAGAAATATTCCATATGAGTGAGCTAGATAGGACACCTGCTAATGTTTTTCTTTTTCTTTTTTGAAAATTTCAAAATGTTTCACAATTTTTCCTAACAAAACTAAGAGAGAAAGACAGAGTGTGAGAGAGAAGTTGGAATATACATGGCCACATGGGAAGGTGTTGGATTATCTATCTTAAATTTTGAAAAAGGAAACATGGAAAGATCCTACAAGTGATCTGAAGGTGAAAAGATGTACTGTGAGAATTCAGGAAATAGAGTCAGAGGTGTAATAAGGAGGAAGCAGAACTGAGGATAAAAAGAGTCTTAACAAAATGTACAGGAAAAATGCAGTTAGATGGTAAAAGAAGCATGCAAACATAGAAGGTAATAGAAATGGAGAAATACATGGGTCTGTTTAACATAAAACAGTAGAGTAAAAAGATCCAAGAATGCACGCTGCTGAAGTCACTAGAGGTACACTGACTTGTTATGTCTCTCACGGTTTTGAAAATGTATTCTTATCTCTGTGAGTCTCAGATGTTCCAGGGCTTTGGTGGGATTGCTGCTTCATTAATCCCAAAATTACCTCTAAATAATCTTGCAACGCTTAAAGTGTTATAGCTTGAACAAGTTTTTTTCCTCCATATACTAAACACCCCAAATAAAGCACTATTCATGTTGATACCTGATTTCTAGTACAATTCTTAGAGTACAGTATGTGCTAAATAAATGTTTGGAGAACTAAACTGACTTGAATAATGTAGCCAAATTTCTCAGTTAGCCAATCTAACTTTTAGAGACTGTTCTCTCAAATACATCAGCATTCACTGTTAACAAGAAGCTTCTACTTCACTTATTGGCCTACATACTTGCCTTGTTTCTGGCATATCCTTAAGTATTTGGATCGCATTTAAAAATTGAGAACCCTTGCTAAGATCATCATTATTTACACATTAAATTTACATTTTCTTCCAAAAATAGTAAAAACAGAACAGTTTGTGTTTTTTATTGGTCATTTGCCTACTAATAAAATTTAATGCTCTATTGTTCACCTATCTTTCCTTCTATGCCCTATTTCTCAAAAAATAAAACTGTGAGAAGAGCTTTACTAAAATTATTACACTACCGGGGCAAAATACCACTAGAGTATGCTACAAAATATGGAATTTTAAGGAAAGTCAAATAAAAATAGATTATATTGTGGTAGGCAATATTTTACTATGTGCATCATGGATATATTAATACATAGAGACACAGAGGCACAGACTTAAACATACAGATAGGCATAGACTGAGGTATCAATATGCCAAGTAAAACTGAATTATTTTCTTCTCTCTCATCTTATTCTTCCTTTTTTTTTTTTTTACAAAAAATGATACTTGCTGTTGATGTTAATGTAAACTGGGTATGAAATAAAAAGCATCCTGATATCAAATTTTTCCAATGGACTTCCAGTATTGTGGAATTTTATTTATAATTGAATTTAAATAATTTTAAGGTCTATATAAACTTAGAGACTACACAAATCTCTGGTAGTAAACACTTCTAGGAATAAACTCTGAGTAGAGGTTTAATTTATTTATAATGATAAAGTTTAGAAATTGAAATAACCCCGTAAGGAAGCTTTTGGAATTTCTTCAGTACAATCATCCTGGTTATATATAGGATTGGTATCAAAGTTGAACATTTTGTATCAGATTTGTGTCTGAATTTGTTTCCAGTGAAAACAGAAGAGATAGCTGTTTAGGGTTATTTTTAGCCTTTAGATTTTAGACTCATTTTATTTTACTTATGCTTGTAGAGTTCTTGAATCATATGCTTAGAAAATACTCCATATTGTGTCATTAGCCTAATAAAATAAAACTTTGTGTTTCCTATGCAATAGAAATGAAAATTATCTGTACATTATTACATTTATAAGTATATTTCCCAAGCCACAGCATGATGCATTATAGTTCCACTGAACTCAACATTCAATATGAGCTCTTGCATGGAAAGGAAAAGGAAATTCACTTTGAACTGAATTGAGATAAACATATCTCATAAATGAATCAAGTTTCAATAATTCACAGCACTGAAACCCAAAATAAGTCAAAGGAGAAATATTATAAACGCCATACCTCAAACTCAAACTAGTATTATCATAATATTAAATTATATTTCCTATTTATCAACAGATTTGTCTTTCATACCTTTCTTTAAAACACAGTTTGAAATATTTTGTATCAATATTAAACAAAATTGGTATACTATATCATTACAAATAGAGCTGCCATATTTCTTAAAACATTTGATGTCGCTTTGTTGTTTTTTGTGGAATATAAGAATGTCACCATATGTGGAGGACTATAAGAAATAGTACATTTGCTTTGAAAAGTTAAAAATACATTTTTTAAAAAGATAATTTTTTTCATGTATTTTCTTTCTTATATTCAAGATATGCTTTTGATTTCACAACAAAATGTGACCTTTAGTTTTATATGCACTAACACTTTAACTTTTTATTTTTAAAAAATTTAATTGATAAATAATAGTTGTACATATATTGGGGGAACACGTGATATTTTGATAGCTTTATACAATGTGAAATGATCAATTCAGGGTTATTGGGATAGACATCACTTCAAACATTTATCTTTTATTTGTGTTGGGAAATTAAAAATCTCCTCCAGTTATTTTGAAATATACAATAAATTATTGTTAACCATAATTTCTCTATTTTACTATCGAATACTATTTTTAAAAGTTAACATACTACTATCATCTCTGGTGAAATACAAAATTTAATGTCTATATTGACCTGGGTCAAGTAATATATACATGTGTCCATGTGAACCTTCCAAAATTTGGAAAATAATTTAAAGTTATTCAATTATTAGCTTCTATTTGAGGTAAAAGGAAAAAAATCGCCATCCCAGAGAGAAACCAATTTAACATTCCAAAAATTAAAAATTATTTTCCAATGTTTTTAAAGGCAAACTTCCAAATCCTAAATATCTACCAAATATTTTCATTGCTTTGTTTCCTTTTCTTACCTGAGTAAGAATTGGTGTTTTATTTCTGCTAAATTGCATAATTACATAAATTATGTTAATACAGAACTAATTGAGTCCTGGAACTTAGGCTCATTTAAAGAGCTAGCATTTTTTTTTTTCTTGGCAGATGGAAAAATACATGAAAATTAGACTGCTAAGATTTTTAATTGTCCCGTAACTTCAAAATCTTCCCCAAAATGTGATCTTTGAGAGAAACTTTGTGACAGATAGTAACTGTTGGCATTTTACCTACTTAGTTATTGCAGCTCTCTTCATTCCAACTTTGACACACACACACACAAACACACACACACAGATCTATATTCATATGCACATGTATAACTCTACTATATCTGATACTAAAATGGAAATTTATAATTTAAGCATATATGTTTACATTTTACTGAATTATATATTTTAACAGTAACAGGTGTTGATCACACCTCTGAGAAAACAAATAAAGATTTATAGGCTGTGGTATAGACCATGACGCAATATAGATTTGAGATCTGGCTCTGAGGCCTTGAATCACCTTAAAAACCCTCTGCATATAATTTTATGAACTTAGTCATCAGGGAGTGTTTTCATTTACATAATTATTTTCTTCACGATATTTCCATTTTTCACAATGTCTCTTTAACTATGACATCAATAGGACAGAAACTTTAAAACTTCTTAAAGTTCTATCAGGTGCAGCCACAAATTATTCCTTTCACATTTTTAAATTTTAAAAAGTGCTACTCAATCACCTTTAGTTAATTATTTAGATCACCTTCCTCTACACTAATCATTTTTGATGGATAAATTTATTAATCTTGTAACTGAAAACACAATGTATAAACCTGATGACAAGAATTCATTCCCTAATTTGAATATGTGCTCACGTGCTACAAATTAACAATAATGCAGATCAATTCTCTATACAGATCTCAATAATCCATGTAGATATGTGGTGTTCTGGCCTTTATAAGTATAGTGGTTTTATGATTAATGACATTTTTAGATATATAAAAATATATAAAAGTAGCCTTTTTTATAGCATTAACACTCTGAAGGCTATAAGGCTGACAATTCATCTTGCAGGTTTCTATAATATTGACTACTGAAAAATTATACTTAATTTTCACAAAAATAGCAACAATTTTTATTTATATTCTTACATCACAGTCCTTTATCAAACACCTTACTGAGTTCTCATAAAATAGCAATGCAACAAAAACAAAACACATCAATCTATCTGTATTGCCATTTGGGTTTGCCTTTAAAGAGGTCTGACCTTTTCCCTGGGCTTCAGGGAGGTAATCCCGCCATAACTGATAGGTTATCTTTGTTTAGGACAGCGGATGGCCATTCTGGGTCTTATGGTAAGGTTTCCCACACTCAATAGTCTTAAGGTATGGGCTAGTCATGCCAGGAAAACCAACCATGTGATATATAGGATAGGGACTTTGGGTCCCATGATATAAGTTGCCCTGGTGAGTGAGTTCAAGCAAGGGGGCACTTAATAAATCAATCAGTCAGTCAGTCTTGCCTACATAATGAAGCCTCAATACAATCTCTGGGCAGCAGAGTTTGGGTGAGTTTCCCTAGTTGGCAGTACTCCTCCCATATTGTTACACATTGATGCCAGGGGATAGCAAATTCTGGCAATTATGGAAGTGTTACATTTGGAACCTTTCTAGATTCAGCCCTATGCATTTCTTCCTTTGGCTATTTTTAATGTATCCTTTCCCTGTAATAAACTGTAACTGTGAGTTTCATTGAGTTCTATGTAATACCATCTAGTAAATTATTATACCTAAGAGGAGTCTTGTGAACCTTCTAAACTTGTAGTTGGTGTCAGAAGTGAAGATAGTCTTGGGGACTATGTCCCCCAGACTTTGCAGTTTGGCCAACTCTGAGTAACACCCAACTGTCAATCTTTTAGCATACTAGTTTTCTATACTAGACATCAATATTAATCAATGTCTATCTCTGCTTAGTTGCAAATTTTTGGAAAATAATCAAAATATGTATGTGGTAAAAATAAATAGCAGCTCTATGCATTGAAAACTAACTATATGCTAGGCACTGCACATGTATTATATATTTGGTTTATCATATCAGGCTGTGACATACATATTGTTATCTCTGTTTTCAAAGAGGAAGAGAAATAACTAACTTGCATTATTTTTAATGTATGGTAAAGCCAAAATTCAAAACCAGTTCCATTATAAATCCCATGCTCAGAACTACTCTCCTTTTTATCATAGCTCCCAAACCTATTTTAAGGCTGAGTTGATTAAGGCTGAAATATCTTAAGGCTAGAACAGTATGTAAATTTTGATTAATATGATTAGCTAAAATATAAGAAATAGCTTATTTAGCCACATGAATAGAGTACTAGGTACTTTTTGTGACCCCAAGATATTAGATAGTTATTCACTGCAAAATTATATCTACAACAGATTGTGCTATTGACTTTTCAGAATTTCAAAAGAATATCAGCTAATTAGGGCAGCTGAGAAATCTCAGGCATATTCCACCACCTTCGTTTGACACAAAATACTGCCAAGATGCTCCAAAATATAATGTAAAGTTTAACTATCAAACACTTGCAAAATCTTGTATAAATAAAGCTCATTCTTTTAAAATAGGGAGAGGTTTCAAACTAATAACATAGAGTCTTTATGAGACATCAGAGAATATCTCATAAGCTAAAGATATACCATATGATGTGCATATACCCCCACTTAGATATCTATATAACTGTATATGTATAGAAAACATGTAGGGCTCAGGTAAAGTAAATTTAATAGAATTACAAATATTCTAGGATAGGCACATATAGGAAATAGTCTAGGTATGAGGGAAGCTGTGGTAGAAAACACAATAAATTGGGGGTCAGAATTGCATGAGATTGAATCTGAGATCAGTCACTGTGAATTTGGTCTTATCTTAATGTGCAGTAATTTTAAAGATTAAATATGATGCAATATATGTGAAAATATTCAGTCCATCTTTTGGAACATTGTACTTAATAAAAATTAGTTGACTATATTAAAATTTTGATGCATGTGTCTTGTATTACCTATTAATTAGATATACTATGATAGTTTAATATATTTATAATATTTATTTTCTTATGCCTGAACTTTGGTCTTTGTTATGGGCTGAATTGTATCTCCCAAAATTCATATGTTGAAGCCCTAATCCTCAGTATCTCAGAATGTGACTATAGTTGGCTATATGGCCATTAAAATGATACTATAAGGCTGTGTCCCATTCCAATCTGGGATCTATAAGAAGATTCAATTTGGACACACAAGGAGACAGCAGGCAGGCATATACCCTGGAGAAAGAGAATGCGAGGACACAGGGAGAAGGTGGCAACCTGCAAGCCAAGGAGAGAGGCCTCAGAAGAAACCAAATTCTTGATCCTGGACTTCTGGTCTCAAGAACTATGAGAAAATAAATTCTTGCTGTTTAAGCCACCCAGTCTTATTTTTAATTTTCTTATAGTGGCATTTTATTATGGCAGCCCAGCAAATTAATACAACTTTCTAATAAAAAGCAAAGTTTTCAGGGTAATACCTAATTGGCAGTAGAAATGCTTGTTCAGACATTGAAAAATGGTCACTACAAAATTTTACAGTGCCCCCAAGCATAAATCACTTAATAGGAATAGAGAGGTCTGTTTTTTTTTTTGTTTGTTTTTCATCTTCAAGATTCTTAGAAGAGTTTCATTTCTATGTAAGCTCATGGAGTTCACATTTCTGAAACGTAAACTTCCTTTACACTTATCCGAATCCAATCTGTCACGCGGAAACTAGCTCTCTTCAGAAAGACATAACTGATGACTTAATCTCCCAGAGATCTTCCCCTCATTCTATACTTAACTGCAACCTTCTTTATCTAGTAACTTTTTAGGATCATTTGTCTTACTTATAAAGCCATATAAAATACAAGTTCATGAGAGAAAAAAACCAGGGAGGCTGAATTTTTCTATCTTCCATAAGACCCAGGGTAGTACCTTGCATAAAATGAACACAAAAATGATATGGAATTAACAAATACTTTTAATGAAAACATGTAATAATTTTTATTTTGTATTCATTCACAAAATAATAATTGTTTTAGAAAGGTGGTACTAAGTTAACATATATCTTTCTTTTCCCTTTATTTCTATTTTTCATACAAAAACATGACTGCTTGCATTTGGTTTGTCTTTGTCTGGTTTCTGACTATTCCATTAGCATATTGATTCAAGATGGATAAGTTTAGCCTGCGCACAGTTGTCCAGTCCTTATGCATGGATTGGTGGTTCCTGAAGCTTTTTTTTTCCTCAGGTATCTCTTTTAGGACCTAATAAAAAGCTATCAGTGTTCTGCCCCCAAGCTGAGCTATACATACCACTGCGGTCAATTTCAGAAGTTCACAGACTCTCCAAAACGCATGTCTATGAGCACGATCTTAAATTCTATCACCTTAAAATGATGAACAAGCTATTGTCATGGAAATCAATAGTGGTGTGTAGGAAAGGGAAATGTGAAATGGACAAGGTTCATTTGAGGAAAATATACTAAGTGCTTGAGAAGAACCTATGTATCAGGAATATCAAATCTTCATGATGATACAGGCATAACTTGAAAGAAAACCCAGAAATTTGCAAAAGTCATAATACGTTATCTCTCAGGATTAAATAACACAATAGATGCTATTTATTACTTTCTTTTATTGTCTTAAACAGATTGAATTAATTTAAACTAAAAATTGGGGTGAGATTAATGAAAGGATACAAAATTTCACTGAGATAGGAGGAATAAGTTCAAGAGATCAATGAATAATATGGTGAATATAATTAATAATGTGTTTTGTATACTTGAAAATTTCTAAGAGAAATTTTAAGTGTTCTCACTACAAAAAATAAGTGAAGTGATGCTTATGATAATTAGCTTAATCCAGCCATTACAGGATTTATACATACTTCAAAACTCCATGTTGTATACCATAACTATATACATTTTTGTCGATGAAAAACTAAAGTGAAAAATTAAAAACAATTTTAAAATTAATGAATGAATGGATAAAAAAGCTTTTGTGAGAAAACAAAAAAAAGTAAGGTGATGAGATATAACTTAAGGATGTATGAGACATAGTGCCTGCTCTCAAAGTGTTTTAAAGTCTACTGGGAAAAATAGACATGTTTACCACACACACACACACACACACACGCACACACACACATCAAAAAAATATTTTAAAGGTTCAAAAGGGAAAACGCATGTGAGAAAGGTCATAAATGCAATAAATAGTTGCCCAGAAGGTGTCGAAAATGACATATTACTCATGTGTCATTTGAAATCCTCCCCCAACACCATTACTGGAAGTAGAGAGCCCTACACATCTGTGTAATAGAATTCTGGCTCTTGTCTCCAAAATTCCTAAACTGTAAGTCATTCTTTAAACAGTCATCAATTCCTGGGGTACATATTAACAATTTTTATTATATTCAATTTATATTTCCTAGGAGAAAATTTATGACTCTATAAAGCCTAAATAGGCCTGACAGAGCCAAAATCCTTATTCCATGAATGAAAAAGAATAAACAATTTATATACCTAGAGTACATGACTAAAACTATGCAGATGGACTCTAAAATATGACTTAATGTAAAGGTTACTCAGTGATATCAGTGAATTGTTGCTTTTTGAGAAGTCCAAGACTAAATGAAAGGCATACAACTAATGGCTTGTATTAAACACCATGTTTGTGTTAGCCTTTGGACATCCTTCACACCCAAAACACGTTCACATAAGAAAATATACTCTGGTACTTGCTTAATTACATAGAAAGTCATGTGTCATTATTTTATTTTGTATATTAGGCAAATTCTATATAATAGGGCAAATATATGTTATATTACCCCCCTATTCTCCTTATTGTACCCAACACAAATATGAGAAAAAAATCCAGGTATGAAAAAAATCCAGTTATAAAAAAAATCATGGTTATACTCAATGTGTCATTCTTCCAGGGTAAACATGGACAGAGTTTTAGACTGAAAGGAAATATGGCTTCTAGTCCCAGTTGGCCTACTGACATATTGACTTTCATAAATCTGGCATCTCAAATTTATATTAGTTCTGGCATTTACTGACTGTTTCCTCACCTCCAGGAATAAAATGAAATTGCTTGTAAATATCTCAGAAAGAAAAGGTTTTAGATACTATTTCTCTATTTCTTTTGTTTTATTTTGCATTTGTACATTCACCCATATAAAACCTGTACATATTCCAGGGTCAGACTGCCTGGATTCAAATTCAGTCTCCGTAACTTCTTAGCTGTAAAACCTTAGGCAATTTACTTTTTCTTGGTGTGCCTCAGTTTGCTCATCTGGAGAATGGAAATAATAGTACCAAACTCATAAGGATGTTGTGAGGATCAAGTGGGTTAATACCTCTTTACAATTAGAATAATATCTGACATTAATAAAGATTAAATAACTATTAAGTATTATTATTGTTGATGTCTCGTTAATTTAAATATTTTATTAATTTTTTATAAGTATCATACCTGAAAAAATTCATATGTGACAGAAAACCTCTTTCTCTCAAACCCCTAATACTCAATTTCATTCTTGAGTTAAATTCATCATTGCTTATAAGGCAAACAAGAGAAGCACCGTCTCACAATGTGACCAGAATAATATGCTTTATTCCACAAATGGTAAATTGCTCCTGAGCAGGAGGTTTCCTAATTTGACTTGAGAGATCAACCAGGCAGGAGTGAGCTGGTTCCAACACCTCAGTACAATGCTAATGATTTTTTCATGTTGAATTAATAGGATTGAAATGTTTGTGATTTCAGCAGCTGTTGGGAACAGTGGGAGAGCTTCCACCAACACACTGACAGCCTTGTGCCCCTCACATGGCTGTGCTCAGATAAAACAGGAATGCTAACAGTCTGTCTAGAGTATGCTAATCTTAAATTAATAATAATTATTTCCACCAAAAGAAGCTATCAAACATCTCCCCCATCCCATGGAGAATTTGTATATATTTTTAAATGTGTGTATGAAAAGG
Source organism: Varecia variegata (assembly GCA_028533085.1). Taxonomy (NCBI): domain Eukaryota; kingdom Metazoa; phylum Chordata; class Mammalia; order Primates; family Lemuridae; genus Varecia; species Varecia variegata. The sequence goes on from CM052445.1 coordinate 32,100,436, forward strand.
TAATTTGTTGTGCACATAAAGTAAAATTTATGTTTTGAAGCAGGTGAGTGGCTAGTGTTTAGCTGTCTGATTAATTATCACAGCAAGAAATGATTAGGATTTGCCAACACGGAGAATATTTTTACTTTGCTCAAGCACATTATTACCCCCTTAGATCCTTTCACTTGCTCCCAATCCCCTCCTGTTTAAAATTTAAATGTTTTCTCAACATCTGTATTGAGTATTTCTTCTCTCAGAAATACTACTACTAACTGATTCATTTAACTCATTTTCTCCAAACATGTAGATATATTCATTTAAATCATTTTTGTCTTATTTCATTCTATCTCCATTCAGTTGGCATGACCTGTATATTGTCATACATCTTTCATGCATTGTTTTGGTAACTTTAGATTGCAAGAAATATAATGGGAATGTTTCTTTTTAGTGCACTTTGCTTACATCACCTAAAAATAATGCTATGCTAATAGGAAGATTAAAAAGAATTTTCAGATCTGAAAGTGTGTTTTAACTATGATTAACTTTAAGAATACTAGTTGATTTATAAGAGCAATTATGAAAGATACTTCAGTATTATATAATTTTTGATTACATAACATATTTTTGATGTGTGCAAATATCTGAAACAAACATGGATAAAGATGCCAGATAAATATAATTCTTGACTAAATTGTATGCCCTTTCCCTGAAAACACCAAATTCTTCAAGAGGGAAAACAAGATAGAGAACTAGAATCAAGAGAGAAAGAAATACAGAGGGCAGAAATAAAAACGGGATTGAAAGTCATTGGTAGTAAAGTATCCGTAAAAAAATAAGTACAAAAGATTCAGTTGAAAGTCTTGGAAAAATTCTCAGAAAAATTATATAGGTATATATATATATATATATATATATAAATGAATATAAATATGTATATATAACTATATATATTGGTTTGTATAAAAGAGATTTAGGGTCTTTTTTCTGATAAGTTTACTTATCTATTATTCTTTTGATAGGAAATTTGACATCAAACTTATTCAAAAAATAGAAATATTTTGATTACTGAAAGGCAAATTAAAATCAAATGTGGATAACCAGAATCAGATTAAATTTTTCTCACCACTTTGGTGAAAACACCAAAGTTTTGGAGACCAGTATTAGAAGTAGTGAGTATCACAATGTTTGGCATTTTTTGTATTGTATATGCTTGAGATTGTTAAATGGGATCATCCCTCTTCCCCAACTTTCATGGTGTTAGATTTCTTGCTAATTTTCCCCCTGAATGTTAGTATAAGGAAAACTTTATAAAAATTTAACAAAGCAGCATGAATTTATAATGAAAAAGAGTATGAATAAATCTGTTAAACATATGTAATGAGTCTGACTCTTTTCATTAGAGTATTTTAATTTTGACCAATGTGAATATTTTGTTCAAACTCCAGACTGGAGGGAAAGCGAGAGAGAAAGAGAGAGAGAGACAGAGAGAGATATGACCCATAAGTTGTTAAATATACTAATAGAGAATATACTAAACTTGAAGTGTGATTCTGCCAAGTAGATTAAGAATTTAATTATTAAGTGGTGTTTTTTTCCTTCAAACAATGTGTATGTGTGTATACATATGCATTTACATATAGACATGTGTACATATAGACATGTGTACATATATACATGTATTTATACATAATCTAAAAATATAATATCCTAAATGTACATTTTTCCAAGCATTCATCTAAAATTAATACATACACATGCACAAACACATACACACTGCAGCACAAATATATATATATATATATAATTTCCACATTATTATGGAAGCCTTAAGATTCTACCTCATAAAAATATGACAATAATTACTAATTGTGGTATCTAACCTCTAAAACTGCACTGTCAGACCTTGTTCATTATGTAGTAATTAGAAAGAGACCATTAGCATCAATGCTGTGAACTTTTCAATGTAGTTCAGGATATAGTGTGGTATAACCAATTAAAACAAAAACATTTAAAGAGGTAAGGAAACCATTAAAGCCAATTCATTAGACCTTCATATTTTGGGTTCAGTGGTACTGAACATGCACATTCAAGCAGAAAAACTTGAACTGCTGATATATTCCAAAGCATAGGGAGTAGGAAATTTAAGAGTTAGGAAAGCTTAGCTTATATTACTGATTTTATATTGACAAGGCTGTAGAAATCATTTAAACAGCTGTTAGGAATATGAGAAACCCAATCCAATAGCAATAGGTGAATATAAAGCAGATGCTTTTAGAATTATCTGTTTTGTTATTGTTGGGATAACTTTAATGAGATAAATTTTATTTCATGGATACCTTGTGTGTATTATGCAGTTGTCAAAAGTCTTATTCATTCTTGAAGTGGATGAGTGCACAGTAGTGAAACCATAACAAATCAAAAGGAAGGTTCAGGATGTTTTCCCATTCTGAAACCCTCCAGACCATTCAAGTATTACTAAGATAATCCTGTAGAAGTGGCCATGTATTTTCAAAGGCAAGTGTACATTTGCTTTGATTTTGATTATTTTACGTAGCTGTACTTTAAAATTTTGGCCAGTCTGTCTCTACTTAATCACACAGGGGTGTCGTATGTCAGCCCAGCAGACTCCATATGCAGCTCATTGAAAGTTGCACATGGTAGCTTGGGAAAAGGAACCAATAGTAAAAATTGTACAATTATTTGTGTGCTTCTGGACCTCTGTTTATAATCATCATCATCAAAGCATAATATTGCTTAAAAATACACACACAAAAACACTCAGCTAGAGTATTGACTTTTGGGGAGCACAAAGAGCTTCATCTTCTCAAACCTCTATATCCACCAATAATATGATGTGGGGGTGGGAGCACTCCAGCAACATCTGCAATTTATAACAATGGCTTTCCCTGCTTAAAATTCTGGAAGTATTTTCAACAGTCATCAGCTCTGATGACAGAATGATCAAAATCCATCTGCACCCTCCTGTACCCGCCCCAGGAGCAACAGCAACAAATACTACATCATAATCAACAGCCATTTAAGAAGTGCTTAACATGTGCCAGGCAATCATCTTTTTATCCTCAGAACAACTCTGTGACCTCAGCATTACAATTTGATTTTGCACATGAGAAAACTGTGGTTTAGGACCCAAGGGACATAATCATATTAAGAAAGGTTGGTACCATTAGAATTCAGTCTATTCCCCAAATCAGTAATCTTAACCACCACAGAAAGTTTTCCTTCTTGTTCTTACAAGCTCAATGCCAGAATTTAGAAAGAGGATCTAACGTATTTTAAAGTGAAAATCTATAATGCCTAAAATCAAGAGTGAAGATGGACAACTAACTTTTACAGCTATATACATTTAAGTTCCAATACAATCCTCTAGTTTCAGCTCTGTTTCAGGACTAGAATGAGCTAGGAGACAAAATGTACTAGGAAAATCACAGAGGCTTGACGTTGGCCCAACCCTTTCATCCTTGCTCTAGATTCTACTCTAAGTATCCTATAACGTGTACATATACACACGTACACACACACACACACTCCAAAATACCACATTGTACAAAATAAATACAGATAATTTTATCAGTTAATTAAAAGTAATTTAAAATAAAATAAAAAGTAAAAATGTCCTAAAAGAGGAAAAGATCAAGAATAAGCACACAAACCATGTATGTAGGTATCATGAGAAAGGTTTATTCAGTCTCTCTCTCTTTTTCTCTTGCTCTCTCTCTCCCACACACACATATCAGAGGTAAGATACCATATGCCTCTTTAAAAAAAATGGGTACCATCCAATCTTAGATAAAAAAGGATGTTATAACTATTAAATAAAAGAGAATGATGAATTTTCATTAATAGAAATAGATTCATATTTAAAATGAGCTAATTACCAAACAATATGAAAATACATTAAATATGTGAAATAAATGCACTCGGGAAAAATATATAGAATAGAAAAATAATTTTACAAAAAGGCAGTTTGCCATGAGCAATAACAGCCACTTAAGTAAAGGACAATCTTGAGTATATCATTTTTTTAAAGCAACGACTCTTATAGTGTCATGAAGGCTGAGTTACAAAAAGAGAGAACAAAAAAGCCTTAAAACTACTACAATGGTCCAAGTGAGAGATAATATTTTCGTGAAATAAAGAAGTGGCATCAAGAATGGAGAAAAAAATTATTTATGAGGTATTTAGGAAGTAAATAGACAAGTCATAGTTGAGCAAAAGGAAGAAATAAGAGATACCACTAAGACTAATTTTGGTAAATTTTGTTACAGGTAAAATTAATCAGGAATAGCTACATAATTTATAGGACCTAGTGGAAAATGAAAATATGAGGCTTCATGTTCAAAAGTAATAATTTTAGGGTGGCAACAGCAGAGCATGAATACAAGCACAGTGTCCTTCTTCATATGGGACCCTATGCAAATGCCTGGGCTACAATCCCATAAAGCCAGACCTGAAACTAAGCCCCTCATTTACTGGAACATAAAACAGGAAAGCAAAATAAAAGAAGTTGGGAAGTATTAGTCAACCAATATTTTAAATAAATTCCATATTAGAAAAATAGGATCAATAAGAGGAGAATTTCTTCCAGGCCCTCCTCTTCTGTCCTTATTTGGGCTTCTTCTACCTGTGGCTAGTCTGCCTTTCATAACAAACTTTGCCTCTTACCCAAGAGCAGGAATCCTAACTCCTCCCCAGGTCTGGACTTTGTGGGAGAACAACAAAGCTCTTTCACTTCATCAAATTCCCTGGATCTCTGCTCAACCCCTTTGCCACCGAAAACCCGTGTGCTGCATTGTGGGGTAGGGGTGACAGAAGGGATGTAGGAGAATGAGAGGATGTTACTGTCTTGCCTTCTTCTTATGCTCTGCATTTCCCAATACATTCTCTACTCCGATGGAGCTGAGATTTTACTCCTCCTGGATCACACCACAGTGCCAAAAGCATAGTACGTGCCTGGGGTAGGAACATGCAGGGGAGGTGGAGGTAACTCATAGCTTACCGGGGCCAGGGTGAAAGCAACCATCCCCATTGTAATCTAGCCTGTGCCTGTCACTAGGGCTGACATCTTCCTGTCAGAGGTTACACAAGACTGCTGGGGATGCTTTCTCAACCTTGCAGAAAATTGTGACATTTACCAGCCAAGCACTGAGACACAACACTGTCTATATCTTTTTGGGGGGTCCAATGGGAAAGTTAAAGCACCTTCTCTTGTCAAAGGGAAGCCCCCACTGCCCTCTTGGAGAGAGAGATAACTTTCTAAAGACGTGACTCTGCTCTTTATATGGGTGCAGGCAGAACAGAGGCAAGGGGGACATAGGACTTGGGCGGCAGGTGTCAAAGTAGAGTTTTCCTGAAATGAATATGTAACGCCCTAAATTGAGATTAAGGGAATGGTGGAGGGCTATTGCCCCATCACTGCTGATGGAGGGTGTGGAGGGGTAGAGCAAGCATCTCCTCACCATTTAAAGGGGGCCTGAAATACAAAGTGAAATTTCTTCTTCTCTTCGTGCTATCCCTGAAGCTGCCTTTGTCTTTGTAACTATAGAAAGCCAATCTCCCACCCCCAAAATAATCCACCTGTGTAAAACAAAAAAGAATAATAAAAGATAAGTATAAAAGCATAAATTAGAATGACAAATGAAAGACTAAATTTAACTAGTATAACAAAATATGATAAATATAAACAGTTTAACCTCTTAAAATTTAAAAAAAATCTAGGGTTGATTTTTTAAATCTAAAAATGTTTTGACTAATAAATACAAGGATACTTAGAAACAAACGTTCATAATAAATATGAAAAAATAAAATCAGCATAGCTATAACCATAATGCATTAGAAAAAGGGAAGCAGGAGTAGTTATATTAATATCAAGCTACTATTTAAACGTTTTGAGGCCAGATATGTTTTATTTATAAGAATGATGTGTATAACATTTGTTGAAGACATAGTGAGTACATATGTATGAAGATGGATTTCTAAGACATGATACATCGTAACACAGGGGACACTTTAATTTTATATAGAACATGAAAACAACAAATGGCTAACAATAGACTCAAACATTCTCATGCTTTTACTTAGTCTCTTTGTTAAGTTCTCCTCTATTTCTTCTGACATTCCACCCCCTCCTTGGGGACTCCAGTTGTCCTTGGCATCTATATTTCATGATAACATAGGTGCCTTACAAGTTCTAAAGCAGAGCAAATGGACTGCAATTCATCAAGTATATATTTCTTTCATTTTATAGATACATAAAAAGGAATAACATTTTGCCCCTGGCTCAATTCTTCTATCTCCTATTCCTGTTTGGATCTCCCAATGACTTCAAAGAGAAATTTTCTCTAGGAGCATTGAGCAAGGTTTGCAATGTAGAAATATAAGTTCTTTCATGTCAAGACATAAGATAACAATAATTCACTTTTTACAAAATGAACAAAAAGGCCAAGGAAAACAAAAACAATTTTTAAAAACCCCTTCCACCATTAACATCTCTTTGCTACACTGTAAGAGACAGAATTTCACTAATTCCACATAGCAATAATGTATGATTGGAACAATTGTTTTTTATGTTAACAAGTATGTCTCAGTAGAGTAATGTGATCTCTCACAAGCAAGCGACTGAAATGTTACTCATTTCAAAGCAGCACTGTTCAACAGGACACTCTTCACTTCGATTATGGCCGTGGTCCCTGTACTGTCTAATATGGTAGCCACTAGCTTCATGTGTCTATTTAACAGTTGAAATGTGGCAAGTATAACTGAGGAAATAAACTTTTAATTTTGTTTAATTTTTAATTAATTTAAATTGAAATAGCTACATGTGTCTGGTGGCTACCATATTGGACAGCACAGTTCCAATTGTGCTTTTACAACCAGCAATCTGCTAAATAGATGTGAAAACAGTCTTGGACTCATGGAACTTATGGTTTAGTGCTGGCAACAAGTATCAAGTAAAAGAATATACGAATAAAAATGTAAACTGAATAGAAAAGCATGGTTAAGAGAAACAAAAGAAGAGCTGATTTAATACGGTAAAGAAGACAGAGAAGACCGCATGGAGGGTGTGAGATTTAGGCTAAAATCTGAATGATAGAAGGGGTCCAACCAAGGAAATAGCTCAAGGAAACAGCATCTGTGGCTGGGGAACAGTGGGAGCTAATTTCTAAGCACCTTGGCTTTTTCATAGAACTGACACAAACATGTGGCTGGAGTAGACTGAGTGGTAAGGAGAAAGAGATAAGCCAAGGTGGAAGAATCAAGCAGTGCCTATGTTGTCTTAAATATTATTAAAGGCCTGGGATATTTTTAAAACTGCAAAAAGAAATCATTCCATTTTTAATAGCAGAGAAACATTATTATATTTGTTAAGTTAAAGTTTTACTTTGATTGCCTTGTACAGAATGAACTAGAGAGAGCCAAAATGGGATCTAGGGAGAAAAGTTAGGAGGGTGTTGCAGTTTTCTGGTTTGATATAATACTGGAATTTGAAGTGGTGGTAGAAGGACCTAAGGCATGTGCTCACACACACACACACAAACACACACACACACACACACACACACACACACAATATGGATTAGATTTGGAGTTCACAAAAAAAGAGAAATCAGAGTCTAAGTATCAAGATGTGTGTAATCAAACCTTAGTGAGACAGAAAAAAATGGAGAAAGAACAAATGTCTAGGCTCAGTCACATGTTTAATTTTGTCAGTTTTAATGGGTCTTTGAGATACTCAGAAGGAGCTCTCAAGTAGGCAATTGGAGCCAGAGAGAGGATCAAGGGAAAGTTGAGGGTTAAGATATAAATTTTGGAGTTCTCAAAAAAGTGACAGTGATTTCTCAGTACTATAAACTTTTTTCTTAAACATTTTCATATCTGTATTCCCAAAAACTTTCTGTATTCCCTAAAACTTTTAATAGGTTCTCAAAATAATACAAAATTACAGCTAGATTGGAGGAATAAGTTCAAGTGTTCTATAACACTGCAGAATGACTACAGTTAACAATAATACATAATTTTGAATAGCTAGAATGAGGATAGCTAAAGTTCCCAACACAAAGAAATGATAGATGTTTGAGATGATGGATATGCTAATTAATGTGATCTGATCACTATACATTATATGTAGTGAAACTCCCCGTACCCCATAAATATGTACAAGTATGATGTCAATTAAAATTAAATTTTTTAAAAATTTCAAAGCAGTAAAATTTCACGATAAAAAAAGAACTTTGTTAAACATTTTTCCCACTTGAATAAAAATGAATGAAGTAATGTCATCCAATCAAAAAACATGGCTTGGGGGACCCTGACTGGGTGGGATAAGGTGAACAGAGCAAGCTCTCTACAGTACACCACTACTTATTTTTTCTGTAGCATCTGTCTTCCCACTCTATCTCAGCCATACATAGAAATATAATAGTTTCAATACACTAACTCAAAGCTAAACACCATTAAATCATTCTAGATAAATGATAATGTTTATTTAAGTAGTATGGCAAAAGACAAAACTATGCCCTAATTTGTTTAAACATGAGGTACTCAGATAATCAAAACAGTGTCAAAAACACATGAGGACAAATATTGTGAACACAAAACTTTGTTGTACTAATATTAATATTGAATCTTCATATTTTCTATTAGTTAGAAATGCATTGGCCAGGCACAGTGGCTCACGCCTGTAATCCTAGCACTCTGGGAGGCCGAGGTGGTTGGATCGCTTGAGGTCAGGAGTTCGAGACCAGCCTGAGCAAGAGCGAGACCCCGTCTCTATTGAAAAAAAAAAAAAAAATAGAAAGAAATTATCTGGACAACTAAAAATATATACAGAAAAAATTAGCCAGGCATGGTGGTGCATGCCTGTAGTCCCAGCTACTCGGGAGGCTGAGGCAGTAGGATCACTTAAGCCCAGGAGTTTGAGGTTGCTGTGAGCTAGGCTGACGCCACGGCACTCACTCTAGCCCAGGCAACAGAGCTGAGACTCTGTCTCAAAAAAAAAAAAAAAAAGAAAAAAAGAAAAGCATTGATTTTCAATGAATCAACTTAATCATTCTTTTTCTTCTAATTTCTAGTAGCATAGTATTTTATCCATTTCTTTCTGAACCTCTACTTCTACTTAAGAGTAAATGACATCTGGGTCTTTTCTACATTCTCTTTGTTGCGAGAGGTGTGTTTGTGTGGCACTGTAGGAGCAGAGAAAGGACTATAAAGTTTGCTTTCATTTCTGAATTAAATCTTATAGTCCAGAGCTTTCAATAAACATTTTATAAAGAAATTAAGAAAATATTTCAGGATATACCTAATCTACCCATGCAATAGCAATTCTGAATCCTAGACAATTCCATAGAGAAACAGAGTTGCTGATTGACTAGCTTTATAACTATGTTATAAATACATTAACCAGACAAAACTGGTATAAATGGAAATACATCTACCATTTTTATTATCAACTAAAATTAAAACTTTGTTTTTTACTAGATCAAAATTATAAATCATACTGGTATTCCACTGACTTATTTGTGAGAGGTCCCGGCCACAAAAGAAATTGCACATATATTTATAAATACATATGTCCTACATAATATTAATATCCTAAGATTGAACTTTATATGAAAAGAATATACCTCTAGAATTTATTTCTAGGTGGAGAAATCTCTTATTAATGAGGAAAATATTACAAGAATTATATCAGTGTGGAATGAATTAGAGATAAATTACTTATCTCAAGTTACTCAGCTTGTAATGCACTTTGGGGATATTCACTTTTTGCTTCCTCTATGCAAAGTCAATATTCAAATAACCCTCAAAACAGCAATGCTACAATTTTAAAATCAGTTTAATCCATAGAACTAAAAATTTGCTGATCCCAGAGCTTAAACATAAAAGATCACATTTATTATAATTATGGAAATTAAATAAATTTAATGTAATCTTCACAATATTTCTTATGAGCCAGATATTATTCCTTTTCTACAGAGAAAGAAACTGGTGTCTACGGATATTAACTAAACTCCCAACATCACACAGTTAGTGAATTGTAAATACTTTTGAGTGTTAGGATTGTCTTACTCTTTTGTGAACCTGCAGGACATAGGGGAGTGACTGACATATCACAGGTGTCCAGGATATGTCTGTTCAGCTGAAATAAAGCAGCCGTGCTGTGAGTAAGTAAATATTGTTTAATATTAAACTCACCATCTTTCCACTGTGTTGTATAGCAACACTCTGCTGGATCAAGGAATAAGCTCCCTCCTCCCCAGTATAAGTATCCACCACATTGCAGCTCCCTCTTGCTTAGCCTTTTTAAAGTAAAACATACATTTTGGGGTTTTCTAAAATGCATATTAACTACATTTCTAAAAAGCATAAAACTAACTGAAATGGAGATTTAAGGTGGTGGTAAATGGGGTGGAGGAAACCCGTAAAATCAATTAAGTGAGGAAATAAGCAGTATATTCCCTGGATTTGAAAATGTTCTCTAGCAAAACAAGGACAAACAAAACAATGGAAGAGAAAAAAGGAAAAATTCCAATGAATAAGAAATTGATACCTGAAGAAAACTTCTCCAGGGCACACTTGAATCCCAGACTCATGTGTCCATATGGTGACGGATCAGGAGGCCTCTACACTTGAGTGGCTTTCTGTGCATGTCAAAATAGATTGCATTCCTTAGAGCTCCCAATATGGTGCTTTATTAATAATGAGTGCCCAGTAATTGTAGTCAAATCTTGATTAATACCAAGGACCCACTGAAGGCCCAGAGTAAACAGTTACATTATTCAAGAGAGTGAAAATAGGGCTGCTGTTTGAAATCATCTGAAATTATATTTAGATCTACAAACTTGTAATTAAGTGCTGTGAGTAAAGCAGTGTATTCAATGCTTAAGAAAAAATAGCTTTTAAGTTCAGAATTATTATATTTAAAATTTATGAGGAATATAGGTAAGATGAATATGAACATGTTTATCAAATCCTAACATATCAGAACAATGAAAAAAATCAAGGAATCTTGAATAAGAAATGATTAAGATAAATGACTATTTTGTAAACTATGAGTTAACTTATTAAATTGATTAGCATATAAGACTATAAAGTCTGAATATGTAAATAATTTTAATACTCTATTATATAACATACCATTCTTCATTATTAAAGATTATAGAGATATTGGAAAATGGATCCACAACTTTTGATGTTGATATCAGTGAAATCAACAAGATCTTTTGTAGCATAATCTTGGATACAACACCAGTCTGAATCTACACATGCCTATCATGGGAGCAGCAAAGATTCCAATTCCCATGTTTCTATAGAATCATTTCTGAACTTTCTATCTTTTTTCAAAAATATATTTATGTCATTGACAAGGGGACTGTGGTGGATATTGTTAATTTCACACAAAATTATATTCTCTGTTTATTTTATAATAATATAATTATAGTTGGGAATCACTGCTCATCTAAGGGCTATATTTTTCAGCACTACCTGTAGCTAAGTGTGGTCATATGGGTGATTTCTGGGTCAATTTGCATCTGGGCTCTTCAGTGCTCTTTCCTTTTGCCTTTTCTGACATTGAAAATACCAGTTGAAGATGGCAAAACTGCCCCTTCCTTGGGTCTTTGAATAATTTCATGAACAACATTCATTCATTGACTTGGAAGAGCTAATTTGGATCATTACTTAAAACAAACTTCTTTGTTTTGCTTTAACTCTTATTTTCTTTTATTGTTTAAGCCATTAAATTATTTTTAGATATCTTGCTAAGGTCATAGTTTAACTCTAATAGAAGCATACCTCTGAGAGCTCAGGCCCAAGTTTACTTAAACTACCATCACTAGGTTGTTCCATTCATTTATTCATTCAATCAAATTCTACATGCCCTCATTAAAAATTGAAAACTTCCTGGAATATGTAAACTGTGGAAAATGGACTAGAAAGTTTACATTTCAGGATATAGGATTAGAATTCAAGCATGGCATCATATGATACAGAGTCAAACATATAAAACACATGGAGGAAAATATTACCTCACCCTTCAAAAAAGGGAAAACTTCTATTTTAGAAAGAAAATATCCAGGAGTAATTATTAAACATCTTCATATACATCAGATAACATTAATCATCTCAATATTGACTAAACCAAAATTTTTTTGTGTGTAGATGAAAAAGTAAAGAAGTACATAAAATGAGATTTTGCCAAATTCTGATCAAATGAATAATAAATATCTTCCAATTTTTTATTATTGAGTAACTGAAATAGTTCAGAGACTTAGTCTAAATGCCTGGTTGTCTTCTCAAATAGATTAGAAATTTAAAATGTCAGTACTTATCTTTACATACATCCAACATTATTATTATACATGTTATTGGCATGAGCATAGAATTTAAATAATGTGCAAAATAAACATTGTTTCTTTTTGTAAATGTTTTTAATTGACATAAAATAGTATGTATTTATCATGTACAACATGATATTTTGAAATATATATATACATTGTGAAATGGTTAAATCTAGATAATTAACAAATGCATTACTTCACATAGTTATCATTTTTGTGGTGAGATCACTTAACATCCCCTCTCTTAGTGTTTTTCAAGATTGCAGTGTATAATAATCAACTATAGTCACCATGCTGTATCATTGATTTCTTCAACTTTTTTTTCCCACATAACTGAAAATATGTATCCATTCACCAACATTTCACCAACACCTCTTCCCCCTAACTACCCAGCCTCCGATAATTGACTGTTATGAACAATTACACACCAACAAAGTGAATAACCTAAGAGAAATGGATAAATTCTTGAACACATATAACCTGTCAACATTAAATTATGAAGAGATGGAAAATTCAAATAGACTAAGAAGAGGTAAGTGATTAAATAAGACATATTATGAAATATATATTGTACCTAGTCATTGGGTCAGTATTATATAAGTATCCAAATTTATTAGCATAGAATACATATTATATAAAGATCCAAATTTATTAGCATAGAACTCTCATGAAATATTAATAAAAAGAAATTCAATGAACATATATTAAAAATCAGTTCACATCAAAATTTAGAAATGAGCATTTAAAGTGCATTGTGATGGGTAGTACTGCATGGTATACATACACCACATTTTACTAATCAACTCATGTATTGATAGGCATTTGGACTGTTTCCATATCTTTGTGATTGTGAATTGTGCTGCTATAAACATTCGGGTGCAGATGTCTTTTTTATAGAATGTCTTTTGTTCTTTTGGGTAGATGCCCAATAATGGGATTGCTGAATCAAATGACAGGTCTACTTGTATTTGTTTAAGGTATCAAGAAATAACAGGGATATAGAATCTCTTATGTTCTCCTGGAAAGAGTTGGAACCATTCTACTAAGTGAAGTATCCCAATAATGGAAAAATAAGCACCACATGTACTCACAAGTAAATTGGTTTCCCTGATCGTCATCTAAGTGCACATTTGGGAATAACAACAATTGGGTGTCGGGCAGATGTGGGGGGGGGATGGATGTATACCTACATAATGAGTGCGATGCGCACTCTTGGGGAATGGGCGTGCTTGAAGCTCTGACTCGGGGGGGGGCAGGGGGCCATGGGCAATATACATAACCTAAATTTTTGTACCCCCATAATACGCTTAAATAAAAAAAATAAAGTGCATTGTGAATCATTTTTAAAAATAATGATAATTTTTGATATAATAAGAAATATATACATATACATTTATATATATTAGAGATGGGATCTCACTATGTTGCCCACACAGAAATATAGTGGCTATTAACAGGTGTAACCATAGCACTCTGCATCCTCAAAGTCCTGGGCTTAAGTGATCCTCCGTTCTCTGCCTTCTGAGTACTTGGGAGTACAAGCATGTGCCACTGCACTTATCTAAGACTATTTAATTTTTATGTGTAATTATTTGTGTATTTACACATATATATGAATTGTATAAAATAGCACTTACAGTTTGTGTATAAGCTATATACAAGAGTGAAGAAAGCTATAATAAATACATATCAATGTGAAAAATAAACATACAATTTAGACAAGGCAGTAATCAAATAAGAACAAGCTATATTTAACTATGTAGCAGTTGTATTGAAAGATAAAATCAGAGCCCAATAAAAGGCAATATTTTGTACCAAGGTTGTGAAGTATGTAAGCACAATGGAGATAGAAATGAGGTTATATTAAGACAAAGATGATTCCATCGAGGCCAATAGAATTTTTCATTCCAGATTTAAAATATAGCTGATACAGCCAAATATTTTATACCTGTGACTACCACTCCATCTCACTTTCCTATAGATGTCCACAAAGAAATCCAAAAGAGTTGAAGAAGAAATTGTATGTCACAGTAAATAGAGGGGGGATGAGAACTTTCATCCTCATTAAAAGTGGGAGAGGGGAGATAGAACTAAGACTGATTACAGAGTGGAAGTCATGTGAAAGATAGTCCAGAGACTCAGTCTATGATTCCAAGGATTCTGAGGTCAAAGTTACCTAGATCTCAAGTTTTGTTTAATAGCATATCTTAGCAATTTTATCTCTTCAAAAATTAAAATTGGGATATTATTAATAAATTATATATCTAGGGCCTTCCATATTATATTTAAGAGGTAAATGTATATATTGATACAAATAAAATGATTGATTACACCCAAACACACATGTGCATATATATACATCAAAAATCAAACAGATACTTCATTTAGAATAATGGTCTCCAGTTTCATCCAAATTGTTGCAAAAGGCCTTAATTCATCCTTCCTCATGGAGGAGTAATATTCCATAGGGGGAAAAAAAAAACAACCTGGAAACCTTTGATTCTCATTCTGTCTTTATTTAAAAGAAAATGTTCTTTGAGTTAAACAAAGTTAAGGGCTATTAAAAGATAAACCCAGGCAACAAGGAACTTATGACTTGAACAGGAGTTAACTAACTTAGTTCAATTCCCTTGGGTCAGAGCCATTACCATTTGCATATAAAACTTTCTATATAGATTATATGAGATATTTCAATTCTAGACCTTGAAATAACCATAGATCATTAAGTTATACCTCTATTAAACTAAAGTTTAAATAGTTTGAAGAAAGTGATAGGAATTTTCATAATATAATGTAATTTTATAATTTAGCTTTAAAATGTCTGGTTTCCAAGACAAAAAGAAAAAAAAAATTAAAGAAAGAAATTATTCTATGTCCTCTAAAGTGATTTATAGAATGGGCAGGATTCTTCATGTGTGCACAAATTCAGTGATTTTTGAGCAAGCAAAGAAGTGATGGACAAATTCCAAAATGCTGTTACAACTTTGCCCCATCATTATTGGATGTACACTTTGATTAAGAAAATCAGGACTTACTGATATTTTCCACATATACGATTTATTACCAGAATTCTGAAAGAGCATTAAAAATACAATAAAATGAAAGAAAAAACATACTAATTTATTGGGAAATTGGTACAAATAGAAAAAAATTGAATTTAAAGTAATTATCACTTTATAATTTAAGAAAATAGGTTTTTTTAAACGTTTCTATGTGGATCCAAAATTGATAAATATTTACTAAAGTCTTGTACTTAGGAGTATTTGGAATACATGAGATCTTATTCATGACTGTTAATAATTTTGCAAGGGACTACAAAATGGATCTATTTCATCTCATGCTAAAAGTTGCTTTATTGTGAATAAAGATGTCTGGTATTGGAGAATGGTTGTGGTTTTTATCTTGCATGTGGTGTTCTTCATAGGTATTCACAGCAATGAGCTCTAAGCCAGTATTTCACAAAGTCTAGGTATCTAAGCAATGTAAGTAATTACAAAGTATATAAAAATGATTTGCTATCAATAGTAAAAAGGCCATAAATTGAGAATAATTTACTTTTAAATGTTTTACTTCAAAAGTACATTGGAACAGAGTTAGAGGTACTCCAGCACTGAGGTCATTCATACTTTCACTCAGATATGTTTACCTGAGGGGGAGAGAAATAGGTGTTGTTAAGAGTTGTCTTACAAAGGACTGCATAGAGGTTGAGTGCATCCATTTCATGTCGCATAGTAGGAAAAATGGACCAAGACTATGATTATAGAACCAAAGAAAGAATAGCTTTCCTTTAGGCAATGCAGTCTTTGTTAGCAAATCAATTTTTGTTTTACTTTAAAAACACAATATATATTGTCATTTTAAAGTTTCTAAATAAAGTTTTATACTAGAGGGACTTGATTCTATTATATAGTCTATTTATAAAAAAAAAAAAAAAACTTTATCATTGAAAATCATTTGGAAATTATCCTACAGAGATGTTAAACAAAAAAGTTAATAAAAAGATGGAGAAGTTTACAAGTGGCAGCAGCTCTGTGTATGGATATGGAGATTGTAACAGGGCTAGGTAGCAGCAGTCACTCTGTCAGTTCTTAAGAGAGTCTATGATGAAGAGAGACTCACCAGACTATTGCCCTGCTAAGGGAGAAGAGGCTGTTGCCTAAGAAACAGCTTTCTATGAGCAGTGAATGGTGTGGATCCTCTTTCAGTCTTTTACATGTGGCTATCCAGTTTTCCCAAGACCATTCATTGAATAAGAATTCTTTTCTCCAGTGTAGGTTTTTGTCTGCTTTGTCAAAGATTAGATGGCTATATGAAGCTGGTTTTATATCTGGGTTCTCAGTTCTGTTCCATAGGTCTATGTCTCTATTCTTGTGCCAGTACCATACTGTTTTAATTACTATAGCCTTGTAGTATAGTTTGAAGTCTGGTAAATTGATGTCTCCCATTTTATTCTTTTTGCCTAGAATTGCTTCTGCTATATGGGGTCTTCTCTGGTTCAATATGAAGCGTAAAATTATTTTTTCTATATCTGAGAAAAATGATGTTTGCATTTTAATAGGGATTGCATTGAATCTGTAGATCACTTTGGGGAGTATAGCCATTTTAACAATGTTGATTCTGCTGACCCATGAGCATGGTATGGTTTTCCACATGTTTACGTCCTCTGCTATTTCCTTCCTCAGTGTTTCATAGTTTTCCCTGTAGAGGTCTTTTATCTCCTTAGTTAAATATATTCCTATGTACTTTATTTCACTGTTGCTATTGTGAAGGACATTGAGTCTTGATTTGGTTCCCAGTTTGACTGTTATTGGCATATATGAATGCCTTTGATTTGTGTGTATTGATTTTGTATCCTGAGACTTTACTGAATTCATTTATCAATTCCAGGAGTCTCTTGGTTGAATCCTTGGGGTTTTCTAGATATAATATCATATCATCAGCAAAGAGTAAGAGTTTGATCTCTTCTGCCCCCATTTGGACGCCCTTAGTTCCCCTCTCTTGTCTAATTGCTCTAGCAAGGACTTCTAGCACTCAATTCATGGTGGATAACAGACTCAAACCTAAGACATGAAACTATAAGAATTCTACAGGAAAACATTGGAAATACTCTTCTAGACCTTGGCCTAGGCAAAGAATTTATGAAGAAGACCCCAAAGGCAATCACAGCAACAACAAAAATAAATAAATGGGACCTTATCAAATTAAAAAGCTTCTGCACAGTCAAAGAAACTGTCACGAGAGCAAACAGACAACCTGTAGAATGGGAGAAAATATCCACATGCTACATGTCTGATAAAGGGCTGATAACTAGAATCTTTTTAGAACTCAGGAAAATCAGCAAGAAAAAAATCAAACAACCCTATCAAAAAGTGTGCAAAGTACATGAACAGAGACTTTTCAAAAGAAAACAGAATAATGGCCAAGAAACATATGAAAAAATACTCAATACCTCTAATCATCAGGGAAATGCACATCATAACCACAATGAGATATCACTTATCTCCAGTGAGAATGGTTTTTATCAAAAAGTCCCAAAACAATAAATTTTGGCGTGGATGCGGAGAGACAGGAACACTCATACATTGCTGGTGGGACTGCAAACTAGTGCAACCCCTGTGGAAAGCAATATGAAGATAACTTAAAGAGATACGAGATCTACCATTTGATACAGCAATCCCATTATTGGGCATCTACCCAAAAGAACAAAAGACATTCTATAAAAAAAGACATGTACACTTGAATGTTTATAGTAGCACAATTCACAATTGCAAAGATGTGGAAACAACTCAAGTGCCCATCAATACATGAGTGGATTAGTAAAATGTGGTATATGTATACCATGGAGTACTACTCAGCTATAAGAAACAATGGTGATATAGCACCTCTTGTATTTTCCTGGATAGAGCTAGAACCCATTATACTAAGTGAAGTATCCCAAGAATGGAAAAATAAGCAACACATGTATTCACCATCAAATTGGTTTCACTGATCAACACCTAAGTGCACATATAGGAATAACATTTATCAGGCGTAGGGAAGATGGGAGAGGGGAGGAGGGGATGGGTGTATACATACATGATGAGTGTGATGCGCACTGTCTGGAGGATGGACACGCTTGAAGCTCTGACTGGTGGGGGAGGGGAGGGGCAAGGGCAATATACATAACCCAAACATTTGTACCACCATAATATGCTGAAATAAAAAAAAGAAAGAAAGAAAGAAATAGCTTTCTGGAACATTCAGCACACAAATATAAAGTATATCCAATAATTTCCAAAAACAATTAAGCACTAGAAGGAAAAGAAATATAATCTAAGATCTCACCCCAGCAATATCAAAATGTAATCTTCACAAGTATTTTTGATAGGGAGGGTGCAGATAACTGTAATACACATTGCACAGCAGCAGTCTACAATTCTGAGTTTGGAAAGTACCTTATATTTCAGAGAGTAAAAGAATAAGAATAGGAAGGAGACAGGGGAAGAGAAGGAGTGAAAAAAAGGCAGAGTTGGGAAGGGGAAGGCTGAAAGGAAAGGGAAGAAGGAGAGGGAGAATATTAAAAACTGTTTCAGTCAGTTATGACAGCATTAAATATGCTAACATTCTAACTCCTGCGTGTTTGGGAAATTCAGTTATTGGCATGGCTCAGACATTCATGGTGCTATATGGCTTGAAGTTGACCATATAAAATAGCAGGCTCAAATACAAACTTAGATTTTGGTTTCCTCAATAATATTTCTCACAACTGATATCAGCTGCTGTAACACGGTGTTAGAGTACCACATAGTGGTTTCATTTAATAAGTTTCTTTGAACATCTAATGTAGTTGTTCTACAATAGGGTTCTACATGAGAAAGAAGTACAATTACACTATTTTGATGCAAGTAAGCAATATAATCAATATCTAATGGTTTGAGTGTAGGTGTTTGAAATCTCTTTAAGTAAACTGACTGCCAGGTCTGATCTAGAGTCTAAAAACATAATAGATGTAGAAACCTATGTAAAAAGAGATTCTGTCTATCTGAAAAGTGTAAGATCCATAAAGCAGCCAAGGAAAAGGAGTCACTGAAACACACAGTGGAGGTGACTCCCAGGTATTGTTTTGGGGAGATGGTCTCCCATAAAAGCAAAGGGAAGGTTTTATCTGGAAAGTGCAAATGCATTGAATTTAAGGCAGTATCTCAGTCTAATTCCTTTAAACAAATACCATTGTTAGAATTCATCGATCAATAAGCAACATCCTGGCAAGTCACATTTGTGAATCTAGTCTATCTGAATGGTGACTGATTTAATGCTTATTCGGGTATTTTTTTCATTTAAGCTTAAAAACTAATGTCTCTGGTTTACGTACATTTATGTTAGTTAATGACAGTTGGAAATTAAAATTGACACCCACTTGAATAGCAATATACCTACAGATCCTTTTGAACTTCTACTAAAAGTACATGGTAGGTACCATTTAGGAAAGAGTCATGTTGAACAGCTTGACAGTAAAGAGCCAGATTCTCTGTGACTTCTTCCTAGCAACACACTGGAGTGTGGAATTGAGGATAAAATAATTCTGTACCATAAAGAGATGTTTAATAAAAGAGTTGATAAAAGCACAGAGAGATTTACAAGTGGTGGCAATTCTGAGTATGGATATATTGTCTATGGAGCAATTCCACTGAAGAGATATTAAAAATAATCCTTCCCCCTTTCTTTTATAAACATTTTTTGAAACCATATAAATATTCCAGGGAATATGAGAAGAGCTGGAACTGAGAGATTCCTAAGGCAGACTTCTATGTTTACTCAGTCTAGTATAGTGGACAGATTTGAAGAGTAATATCAGTAACAACTTGTGATAGTTTTTATAAGGAAGGTATGTATGAGGTTGACAAATCTCTTCAGTGGAAAAGATGAGAATTGAGTAAGTTCTAGAGTCAGAGTCTCAGTTTATCAATCTAAAGACTCTCAGCCAAGAAATACCTATTTTCATACGAATCTTGTATCTGAATGTTTTGTATATATAGGTATTTTTGTATATGTATGACTTTTATTATTTGTTGACATGTCTGTGAAAATATGGCTCTCCATTAGATGTGTAAAATTTTCCCCTATAGCAATAGTAGATACAATTAAAATAGCATAAATAATGAAAACAATTGGACTAAATTTATATATCATGTGGTTATCCAGGTTTTCAAAACATAAATTTAAATTTGTACTTATTTGCATAAGGCTATGCATACACAACAAAGCTTTTAAGGCAATTCAGTCCTCATGAAGCCTAATTTCCTAAACTTCTGTAATGTCAATAAATTTAAGGATGAAGTGGTTCACTTTCTTTCTCTTTAGGGGAATGCACTCTATGCCAGTGAATAGGGTATACGGGATATGATAAAGGGAATTCTATTCTAATAAAGTTGTATAAATTAGGAATCTAATGAGAAAGTTTTACTTATACATAAACTAAGATTTTTAACAGCTTAGAAAGTTGGTTGGAAAGAGTGACACAACTCTAGATTTTAATCTATAATTTCAAAGCATTTTCCTGACGAACTCTAAAGAGAATACAAGAGTGTACCAGCTACCAGAAAGCAAATATAAAAGAAACCCCTTGCTGACTAAGCAACCTTTTATCCTTGGTACTTTATCTATGACCTAGAGGAGATTCAACAGGCAAAAGGGCACTGCAGATCAAATGTCTTCCTTCTCGAGGTCATTTTACTATATTAATATCTTAATTTATAACATAAATCAATGCCCTGAAAGGTAATAAAATTAACAGGCAAATCAGATAGTGCAAAACAAACAGCAAACAAACAAACACCCCAGTTAATTCTATGCTGATTTTCACATTCGGGGAGATAATGTAAAAGATCAATGGGACTTAATGAGAAACATGTTAAAACTTAAAATATACAAGGTATGCCTCCTCTTACTTTGTACATATTTGCATTTAATTTTCATAGAGAAGGACTGATTTCTATCTCTACTCAGACGCTGACTCTAGTTAAAAATATCATCTTTATTAAGTCTCAACCAGCCATCAAACAAACAAGTACATTTTAAAATAGTATTCCCACCCTGCAGGGTTCCAGTAAAGGAAATAATAAAGTAAAATATGAAAAAAGAGATTGTTCTTTGAGAGGAAGAGATCTAATTAAAAGGAGGCCCTAACAACTCCCTGGATTAATTGGGAGCCAACTGAGATAATTGGACCTATGGGAGTATGATTACACCCATCATAAACTGCTTTTTTCACAAGTATAGGTTAAATGCTTGATTCTTTAATTGGGTATAGCACTACAATGAAAGTAGAGATAGCATAGAAAAATTAATATTTGGGAAAGTGATCTCCTGAAGTTCCCTAGCATCGTTAATAGTGATGTTTATATGTGTGTTTTTTGTCAAATAGGCAATTTTCTAGGTTTCTTGGAGCCACTTTGATTACAATGTGGTTACAATTCTTTCAACCAAAATATATTTATGCTATTAAAAGTTGACCTACAGACCACATGTAGCTTCTTTGCAATTAGAAATTCAACAAGATCACATCACTTTGTGTTTGAAGTTAAAATGGGCTGCTGTTTTGAAGATGAGGTCCTTAAATGTACATTGCAACAAACATTTGCTTTCAATTAGATGATCTTCCAGGAAATAGAACCACAGAATTGTAGAGGGTCAGGGAAACTCATTGATCATTTATCTGGTCAAACTTCCTATTTTTACATTTGAAGGGTCTGTATGAAGACAAGTTGAAAGTTCTGGAATAATGCTAGGTTTTTATTAGGGGCTAGTAGGTAGAGGGGCTCATTTGGGGCAGGGCAGGGGGTAATTTCCCTTTGAAAATAAGTGATCAAGAAACCAGTGGCCATTTACATACATCTTAACACCTTGTGATGCTATAATATTTTAAAAACAAATCTCCATGGAGGGAAGCATGGAGGTAGCAAATTAAGAATCACTCCATTTATATTGGAAAATAGGGTTGCATGTACCTTTTAATAGTGAACAGATATTCAACTTTGTTAAGAGAAAGGCAGAAACAATATTCAATTGCTATGATAGACAGACAGGGTACTACTCATATACCCTAAGTAGGCAAATAGGTCAGCTTAATGAATAGGTTTAGTAGCATCTAACATCTGTAGGTTTTTACTACTACGCCCAAAAGTCTCAGACCAAGGTACCAACATCTCTTAAGATGACTAATCTATGACAATGTGCTAGATATTTTCTTTTCTTCACTTGCTTTGTGCCCAGTAGGCTAACTCCTTTATGCAGTTTCCACAGGGGCCTTCTGCACTTCGACTTCCTATTGGTTTCAGCCAAGAGGACATCAGCAGGTGATTGGGTAGTGGGCAGCCATACAAGTCTGGGTAATTAAACCTGGGGATCAGTCATCAACAGGCTGTCCCTGCAGTCAATTTGTCCCTCCAACAAAGGCTACAGATTCTGCTAGACAGCCTCTTCTTAAAACAGGAGCTTAAAGCCTACTCTTAAAATAGGAGCTCTCTTTCCGATCCTGGAAAGCTCTTCCCTCTTTGGACCTTTAGGTGTAAAACACACACTTTGTGTCTTAAAGTCTATTCTGAACACTGAAGCCAAATAAACTTTTCAAATATACAAATATGGTCATTGATAAATTCTGGGAAAATTGGATGTCCACATATCAAAGACTGAAACAGGATCTGCTCCTCTCACCACTCACAAAAATTAATTCTCGATGGATAACAGACTTAAACCTAAGGCATGAAACTACAAGAATGCTAGAAGAAAATGTTGGAAAAACTCTTACAGACATCGAACTAGGCAAAGAATTTATGAAGAAGACCCCAAAAGCAAGTATAGCTTGCTTTCCCAAAAATAAATAAATGGGACCTGATCAAATTAAAAAGCTCAGCACAGCCAAAGACATAATCAATGGAGCAAATAGACAACCTACAGAATAGGAGAAAATATTTGAGTGCTATACATCCGATAAAGGGTTGAAAACCAGAATCTACAAAGACCTCAAGCAAATCAGGAAGAAAAAAATCAAACAATCCCATTAAAAAGTGGGCAAAAGACATGAACAGAAACTTTTCAAATGAAAATAGACTAATGGTCAACATGCATGTGAAAAAATGCTCAACATCTCTAATCATCGCGGAAATGCAAATCAAAACCACAATGAGATACCACCTAACTCCAATGAGAATGGCTCTCATCAAAAAGTCCCAAAACAACAAATGCTGGCATGGATGTGAAGAGAAAGGAACACTTATACCCCGTTGATGGCACTGCAGACTAGTACAACCTCTATGGAAAGTAGTATGGAGATACCTGAAAGAACTAAAAGTAGACCTACCATTCAATCTAGCAATCCCACTACTAGGTATTTACCCAAAGGAAAAAAAGACATTTTATAAGAAGGACACTTGCACTCGAATGTTTATAGCGCACAATTCACAATTGCAAAGATAAATCCTAAATTCTTGAGTTAGAAAACGCAGTAGGTTCTCGCTGCTCCACATCACTCTAGTTTCACCTGAATTACCTTCTGTTTATTCTTCAGGACTCAGCTTAAATGTCACATTTTATCTAGTTGATACCCCAATTGTGCTCCAGTAATTCTTCACAGTACTCATCTGAATTTCAATTTGTAATTTTTTTAATTAGCTTTTGATATACAGAAGGATATGATTCATTTTCTCTTTCCTTCCTTCCCTCCATTCTTCCTTCCTTCTTTCCTTCTATCTTTAGTCTTTGTCATTTAGTTTTTTAATTATTTCTGTCTGTTCTTCTTTTCATAAGTATTTAACAAGAGTTCAATGTGGTCCCGCCCTCCTAGACATTACATTTTGAAAGGGAAGGCAGATATTAAACTGTTAATTACAATAGTAATAATCAAAATATAATTATGAAAAATGCTAAGAGGACAAGATTCAAGGTCACACCCTGTCTTCCCTGAGTTAACATCAGAATCCAAAGCAGAAACTGGCAGGTAATAGATAGATCTGCTGTAAGGGAAGGAGGCCGTTTAGAGTTTTGATAAAGAACATTGGTTTGCAGTCAGGTCTAATCAGACTCAAATTTTGGACTCTGACTTTGATTACTTATAGACAGTAGGCAAATTGATTTACCTCCCTAATTCTCAGTTTTCCAAATATAAATGGGACTTACAAAATCTTCCTCATGGAATTATTATAAGTATCAAATGAGAAAAAATTACATAAATCACTAAGAACCCGATAGACATGTTGAGGTAACATTATGGTAGTATTTCTAGAAAGGCAAAGAAATTTTGGACTATGGGTAGATATTTTTAAAAAGGAGAAACAACAAGCTCAAAAAATAATCCATATCATTTCTATTTATAGAAGGCTATCACAATTTTAAATTAATCATAATTAAAATTTCACATAAAACATGGAACAACTGAATTCTAAGCACAAGGCATACAGTAGCCAACATTCTGGCATAAGGAATTTAGAAAAAAAAATATGTTAGCTTAAGAATATTGCTTTATGTACAAGAAACCACCTGACAAATGCAATAAAACAACTTTATTAATGCAGTATATTTCATGCATAAATCTGATCAAATTTGCTCTAGAAATCATCCTGTGTGCCTTAACACACCTGCAGTAGGAGGAAAAAAATTATGTTTCTTTACATTCTTAAAACTCCTACCTTTTGTGGCATCATTTGATGTTAATTTGCAATACAAAGTTCAGTTACACCTCATTATCAGAGTCAGAACTTGTTTACATGTGAGTGTTCAATTTCTAGTTCATTCTTTCCTCATTTATAAAATTAGTTTTGGATTTTTTTTTTTTTTTGGTAAACTGTAAGCAAATGAAAGCTGTGTACTTTTTTATATTATTAATGCTATTATTAAAGTGTTTATTTGCATTGTCTCTGAGAAAATTAACTCAATCAGAAACATTATTTGTCTTTTTATTTACTGTATTTTGTACAATGTAAATTCATATATAAATTACCATAACATGGAATTAATCTTGGTTTATATAATCATATTTCTAAATGTCATAAAGGGGCTCAGTATAGGTATAATAGAACATTTTTAAAAAATTAGAATAATAAAAAATAAAACTCTGAAAATATCCTAATAAATTTTACAAATTGGAAATGCTATATTTTGAGTGTTCATTCTCAAATATCAAATATATAAATTTTTAGCACAGCATTACAAAGCATACTAATGTCAGAGGGCTATCAACATTTATGCCTAGCATATTAGAGACACTTTTATTTCTCCATTATCTATGTATAGGTTCACATTGTTTGGTGGAAAGTAAGCCAGGAAAAAAAAAAAGTCTAATAAAAATAGTTTCAGCCATTTAAATGTAGTTGATTACAAAGAATGCCAGGAACCCTCTTATGTTTAGCTTGATTAGACATGAACCTGAATAAATTAAACTAAATGTATAACTTGTAGAATTTCACTTCTTAAAGTAATGAGTGTCCGTTCAATCACAGGACTGATTATAAGTCAGCTAGCTAGTGTGTCATCCATGTATGACTGTTCCCACCACATTAAATACAAAAGAGAACTACTGGTGTATACATAATTTATTTTCTTTATTTGACATTATGTATTATGTCCCCATTTTGTTAAAAAACCTTTTGCTAAAAGATAATTTTATTTGCTCTATAATGGTCTATGGAGTGAGTTGGCCATAATTTCCTTAATCTTTACCCTAGTCCTGAACATGTTGGTAGTTTCCAGCTATTTTTTATTTTAAATACTATTGCTATAAATGTCTCTGGGCACTTAGCGCTTTCCAGTAGAATTTTCTTCAATGATGGAAATGTTCTATGTCTGTGCTGTCCAGTATGGTAACCTCTAGCCACATGCAGTTACTGAGTATTTGAAAAATGCCTAGCCTAACTAAGGATTGAATTTTTACAGTTAATTATAATTAATTTAAATTTAAACAGCCACATAGGCTACTGGCTACCATAGTGGACAGCTGAGGATGGTCTTAGTAAGTGTTCCTGCACCTATTCCTGCAATTTTTTACATTCATTAACATTTGCATTAAGAAACAAGACAATTATGTCCAAACATATTTATAATCATCTGCTTCAAGTTGCAGAATACAACTCTTCCTGAGTCTCTTTAGTTATATTCATAAGGGACTGAAGATCACAGGAGAGAGACTTGCTATTATTAGAGCCAATGTCTGACTCACCCGATCTTTACCTGGTGGAATAAAAAGCCACCTTGAACACTTAACGTGCTTGCACTGTCCCTACGTGAATCACCTTCTGCTTCTGTGATGAGAGGAAGAAAGCAGCTCCCAAACAGATGGTTTATCACTGTGCAGAAGAAAGGGGGGTGAAATGATGGAGTCACTTCTGTTTCCTGCTCATCTACTAGATTTTTTACTCTGAGAGGAACTCATCAGCAAATCTTAAAAGATATTTAACATATTTCCAAAGCATATAAAAGGGACAGATTGAGGTTGCTGTGCTACACATAATGCACTGTGTTTATATTTTAGTCCTACTTGTTCTATAAAAGAAGCCTACGTATTTATTGTGCTTCTTCAAGGTACCAACATTTGGGCATTGTTCAACCCTAGAGTTTTCATACTGATCCCTGGAGGTGATTTACAATACCCCAAATGACGTATTGTTATTATCACCTAAGCATTAAAGTAGCCTGCATTCAAGTAAAATCAGTACTCAGTGGGCAGTAATTCTATTGTGTATAATTACAATTACCCATGTCCTCCTAACTTTTAGCCAATGTTCATATTTACTCACCCTCAATCAGACAACTTTGTTTTATCTATTCAAGTTTGGGTACTTGGCTCTGCGGGGAATTTTACCATTTTACCATCAAATAGCTTTGTTCCTTTTCCTCACTTGATTTAATTTGGCTATTATTTTCTAAGTATATGACATTGAAATCCTTTATAATTATCAGATTCTATCTGCATGATGATTAAGTTCCTATTTTTTATGCTGATTACTGTTAATGCTTCACAAAAGGAGGAGCCTTTTACCTGAGCAGTTTTGATTTAAGGATTATGAACTAACTGTGCTTCTTTTAAAAATGACATAACATTTGTTTGCTTTTTGAAAGGTATCACTTTTGAAGAATAAGAAGTAGGATAAAGAGATTTATCAGTGTCTCAAGAAGCATGTAGAAGAATTAAATCACTCCACATTTTCCATATGCCTAATATTGCTTTTGTATTTGTAGAGTGTCCATATAATTTTTTGTCTATAATGGGACCATTTCAAGAGTGAAATAATGCTGCTAATAATTAAGCTGGGCTACCAGGCATAAAAGTAGACATTCCCCAGCAAACCAGGACATATTGACCATGGATTTAAGAGTTCTTGGATATACAGTTGACCCTTGAACAACAACAGTTTCAACTATTTTGGTTCACTTATATGTGGATATTTTCTTCTTTTGCCACCTCTGAGAACAAGTCTAATCCTTCTTCTTCCTCCTTCTCTTCCTCAGCCCACTCAAAATGAAGACAATGAGGATGAAGCCTTTTGTGATAATTCACTTCCACTTAATGAACAGTAAATATATTTTCTCTTGCTTATGATTTTTTAAATAACATTTTCTTTTCTCTAACTTTCTTTAAGAATACAGTATGTGACACATAACAGCATACAAAATGTGTTATTTGACTGTTTATGTTTTCCGGCCAACACTAGGCTATTAGTAGTTAAGTTTTGGGAGAGTCAAAATTTATATGCAGATTTTCTACTGTGCAGGGGTGCAGGGTTGAACCCCTAACTCCTGCATTTCTCAAGGGTCAACTGTGTCATGGGAGTTCTCCTTCCAATGGACACAAATCCGTGGATTCTAGTAATCCAAGCCTTCCTCAACTCCCCTATGTTACAAGGAGCCTCATTAGTCAATATAAACATGCTTCAATCTACCACATTTGAAGCCCCCTGAAACTACTACTGTTTTTATAGCAAGTCTTCTGGCACACTACAACTGTTCAGGACCTTGGTCTTTTAACCTATTCTTTGAAATATCATTACCAAACTCCATTTCAAAATCCTTTCCATTCTTTAAGC
The DNA here is from genome assembly GCA_028533085.1 of Varecia variegata. Taxonomy (NCBI): domain Eukaryota; kingdom Metazoa; phylum Chordata; class Mammalia; order Primates; family Lemuridae; genus Varecia; species Varecia variegata. Next base: position 32,128,823 of record CM052445.1, read on the forward strand.
TTCTACTCATCTCCAGTGACACTTATGAAAATATTTCTTTTGGCCCCCAGGTTTTTAAGCTAATGTATGTTTTAAAAAACCCTCATTTTAGCTAATGTATGTTTAGCTTATTTATATATCCTTCTTCTACAGTGACAGCAGTGATGCCTTTTCCCACATTTGTACTTACCATGTTGCCTATAGTATCAGTGTACCTCTACATTGTGGCTATTGAATTGAAAAATTACTGAAGAGGTAATTGAGAAAGTTGACTATTCCATAGGAATTATCTCGTAGTTATATAACTAACTCTACATATTGTCTACTATGTGTCTGCCTCGTTAATGACTGCTCTAAAATGTTATTTCACATGAGTCTAAATTACACATACCTGACATGCCAATGATGAAGCTGAGATACAAAAATTTAAATACTATGTCCTGTTTCATGGAGCTACTATTAATATTTAGCCAAGCTGGGATTTGCATTTTGGCCTTTTACTGAAATAAACAAATATATATTTTCTGTAATTCTATTTTTTAAATCATATTTCCTAAGACATGGTTTTATATTTCACTAGGAACAGCACTGGGGTCTTGCTATATTGAGCATGACCATGTGAGCCTGTGCAGAGTATTGAAGAGTACAGACCCCGGTTGCTAACCCCCAGGTGCAAATCCTGGCTGCATGACCCGGCTATTGCCATTCCTCAAGTGTACCAGGTCTGCCTGTCTTAGCAGGCTGTTTCCTGTGATTAGAATGACATTCTTTCAGATACCAATGTGGACAAGCAGCTTGCTCCTTCCTTGGGATCTTCACTCAACTGCTATTTTTTCAGTGACATTCAAGACCACTCTATTTAAAACTGACCCCCTTCACCTCCCCACTCCCTAGTCAATATCCTTGCCTTACAATTCTCTGTAACACTTACTAGCCTCTAATGTACTCTATATCTTACTTATGTGTTTCTTTCTGAGGTCTCCTCCACAATAGACTGTAAGTCCTAGGAAAGTAATTATTTTTATTCACCTCAGTACCTTATCTCCAATGTACCTAACACATAATAGGTACTCAATAAATATTTTTTGACTGACTGTATTTTAAAAGGGTATTCTTGCTTTCCCCCACAGCATATGCAGTTTAAAAGACCAGTAAATTTTTTTTTTTTTTTTTTTTTTGAGACAGTGTCTCGCTTTGTTTCCCGGGCTAGAGTGAGTGCCGTGGCGTCAGCCTAGCTCACAGCAACCTCACACTCCTGAGCTTAAGC
>CM052445.1:32130568-32193472 GCA_028533085.1 Varecia variegata
ACAAATTGTCACAAGTTTGGGTTTTATAATGAGCTGCGTGTACATGGTCTGTTTTTTCCCAACTTCATAGAACTAAAATGCATATACGTGTTCTATGTTTAATAAAATCTTATGTTCACAGCATTGAAAATGATGTGAAATGGTGTTCTTGGAATAATTTATCCAGTTATATATATATATATTGGGGGGGTTGTACTTAAGGGTAGGGTGGCAAAACAAGTCAAATACTCTGAGTATTTAATATATTGGGTTGGTAATTAAAAGGTTTAATAGAATAACAGCAGTAATTAAAAATAATTTAATTTCAACAATGAATCAAAAATGAAGAATATTTCCATCTTATTTGATTAGACTACAACATAGTGACATTTTTTATGGAACAAAATAAATAAACTAACAAAGAATAGGACTGGCTTTTGCTACCAATTAAAGAATTTCACAATACTGCACATGTATTATGTAAAGGATTTGCAACACGGAACCTTATGTTGCATTGTCATATGACAGTCAGAAGACATAGAACCTGAGCCTCCATTTAGTCCACAAGCACATACGTGCACCAGGCACTTACATTCAGAGTTCTTGGACTCTTCATGATAATTAATCTTGACTGTATACATGCCCCAAGCCAACTGTATTCATTCACCAAGTACTAAACTTATTGCAGGAGTGGATGGAGTGAATGCATTTTGCTATGTATAGAAGAAAAGAAATTTTCTTGTAAGTAGATAGAGTGAATAACAGAGATAGAAAACACTTAGTACTACTTTACAATGAGTCACTGATTTTACAGGTGAAGTGAGGTAGGACCCACAATGTAATTAATTCCAAATACCACTACTACATTGGCTTTAGTGGCACCACTCTCTCACATTACCGCTGTACTGAAGTATATCTAAACAACCCTCCTGTTGTCTTTCCACGTTTGCAATGTCTTTATTTACTCATTACTAGCGCCAATCCACTTAATTGGAGTATTATAATGTGGTTTGTTGTTCCATCACATTTATCTCTCTTTCTAGAAAAATATGTAACTGTATCGTTTAAAATCCAAGAGAAGAAAAAGACAGTACGAGGAGTTGGCTATTAGAACCTAGTTTCTTTTGGAAAGAATTGTGCTGAAAACTTTAACAGCTGTTGTACTTGATTATTAAAGCTTTATTTTCATTGGCTTCCAAAAAAATGCTGTTACATTCAAGCAAGTAGATTAAATGTTATTAGCTTTAATACCTTTTAAAACAAGTAATCTCTTGAAGTGATAATGGAATTTAAAGTAAGTACATTTGTTAAATTTGTTTTTATACTATTGTGCTTTCCCTGCTGGCCCCATGAATCTCCAAACCTGACATTGCTAATTACAATTATAATAAATAGTATATGTATACGTGATTAACTTCACACTATACTTAAAGCAAACATAAAGGTAACTGAAGAACTCCACTGTGATGTATAATTTTATCAAAGAAAACAATCTGTTTGCTATTTTGTTTTACAAATAAGAAATAGAGGTTTTTCACATAAATGCATGAACCCATTAAAATCAGAAACTTAGAATATAATGATTGTTAATTTACTATTAGATGACAGGTATCTGGACTAATTAGGAAGAAAGAAGTAAAGAAGGTAGGCAGGACGAAGGAAGGAGGAATAGAAGAAACGAAGAAAAAAGAGGCAGGGAGAGGGGGAAGAAATATTGATGGGGAATACCCAAAAGTAATCTTTCTATGGTAATGCACCTCAATTTAGATTTTCAGTTACTTAGGTTTGAAGAATTGGCACCAACGTTACAAATGGTTAGAGGCAAAGTTTCGATACCTCTTTTTGTGTCAAGACACCTGTCTTTTTACTTCAGTGCCAGAAGGGTTTAGCATCTTGTCACTGAAGCAACACAGCCTGCACATTTATAGGTGTCACTCACTCTACCATCTGTTCCTTGGGATAACAGCCACCATTATCACCCAACCTCTACCTGAGGCTTTAACAATCTCTGTGGATTAAAGTTCAGATCTACAAGGAAGAATGGCTGGCAGTAATGCTGCTGTTCAACTTTGCTTGACCTTAACTCTCCTGCTGTCAATACTGTATCGCAGCCTGTTAACTCTCTTTTTCACCCTAGGTGTATATCGCACTGTAAAGTTCTTGATGAAGCGATGAAATGGTATAAAAGCCTTTGCACTGTTATTATCATTTTTGGTCTTTTTCTACTTCCAGTTCACTAAAACATTCAAAATTACATCTATAGTATTTTTAATAAATAAATTTAAAGTGAATGAATCCTGATTAGATTTCAGTTCTAAGGTCACTAATCAGATAGTTTCTCAAACACACAAACACACACAGATTGAAATTAAAAAAAAAAAAAAAAGGAAGATGTTATGTTAAATCCTAGCCAATATAGGGTAATCAAGTTTCTTAAGAGTTTATTTCATGTACTATCAGTTATTTTTCCTTTGTAGTCTAAAATAAATAGAAATTGAGTATCCCTTATTCTAAATGCTTGGGCCAGAAGTGTTTCAGATTTGGAATTCCTGGGGATTTTGGAATATTTGCATTATATACATACTGGTTCATCAGCCCTAATCAAAAATCCAAAATCTGAAATGCTCCAATGACCATTCGCTTTGAGTTTTATATGGGCACACAAAAAGTTTCAGATTTTGGATTTCAGATTTTCAGATTTGAGATGTTCGGTCTGTAATATTATGTATAAAGATATAGTAAATTAATTAAAAAAAATACTTATTGCTAACACCTTTATAAAAGGTACTGCCTGACAAATAATTTATAAACTCCTTTAATCAAATAATTCTAGTTAATCTATGACTGGAGGAAAAAATCACAATGTGATATATTCCTATTATTTTATTAATTTAATCTTTTTATTGGTGGTCGGAGGTTTCCCAATTAGCATTGTTGTTTTTATGGACTTTTTATTTTTGTGTTTTTTATTATTTCTATACAAGACATTCTGCCACATTCAAATGACAGAGGAAAGGAAGTGGATTCTGTTTACTCATTGCCAATCAAGCTAATAAAAAATGTTTTGCAAAGATGGTGAAACATGATAATGCTGTCAATTTAAAGCAGCTCATTACAGAAGGAATGTTTGCACTCATTTTGTTCTACAACTGAACTTTTACTGTGGTTATAAAACAGCATCTCTTTGTTACTGCAAACACTGAGTTCCGCTGTATCCTTTTGCATTCCCCACTGATTTGTTTGTGTGCTTGCTCATTGCTTTTGGAAGGATTTGTTGCCTCTCTCCTTTGGGAAGCAGTAACTGCTGCCCAGTAATGTTCTAGGATGGCTGTTTGTATGCTCCCTCCTCCATAGTACAGGCAACATTAACAAGTTAACCCATGATTTATTCAACAAAACAAATAGTGTAGGCTTTCACTTCAGTACGATTTTCCATAAAAATTAGCATGGTTTTTGGAAGCGTTTTCTACCAGTTATCACTGGCCGTTGGTTTAGGAGCTACTTCTGGCTTTCATCTGCAGTTGGCTAGCACTTATATGCCATGCCCACTCCTGATCCCTTTGAATATGTGTGAAGGAAGCTTATTTCTTCAGCCAACTCCACTTGTACATAGCGTTGTGACGTATTTGTAATGCGTGCAGAGCTGGAAAAGAAGAATGTTACAGCCCCTTGTCTGAAAAACATGTAAGCCTACCATGGAACAACATGTCAACATGATTTTCTCATTAATACAGTGGTATTGCTTATAGCCAATTAGTCTCTTTTCTTCAATTAGTGATAGTCATTTAAACGGTATCCTAGTCTACTGCAGATAGTGACAGCTTTTTCAAACAAGTTGGATTCTCTGGTTTGAATAATTAAGTATAAATGTTTTTTTCATTTTGGATGATATTGAGAAAAGGCAAACATAATTCAATGCTCCCCATATGAAGTGCACATAAGTAATAAACTGAACAAAGATTTTTAGTGTTATTGAGAATGTATGCTCTAGGGAATTGATTCCTTTAACAATTATTTAGTGAACTTCTACCATACACTGTAAACATGATGAATAAAATAGTTCTTGCCTTCAAGAAGCACAAACTCTAGGAGACACATACATGTAAATACATAATCATACTATATTTGTGTTATTAACATAATAAAAATTGATGGAAGTGCATTAATGGTTCAAGAAGGGAACAATTATCACAACAGGAGAAGTAGGAAAATGTCAGGTTTATAGCAAGGTGATGAACAGGAGGTAAATTTTGATTTCAGTGGCAGAAGAAGATTTTAAAAGATGGGTGTGGACAGTGAGGAAGAAAATTCTGTGCAAAGAAAATAAGAAGTGCAAAGACACAGCTCATAAGGGGAATTTTAAGAACCTTAGTACAGCTAGTCCAAAGGTTGAGACAGGGAGAAAGATTTAGGAAAACAAAGACATGATTGAGGAGTTAGTTCTATACCATGCAAAATAAGCAAGACTCTATCTTTTAGATAGGGCTCTGTTGATTGGGAGTTACCTTTTAAATTAAGTATTGCTTTACTTTTTCTAGTATTCTAGGCCATTAGTTATGCATTGCTCTAAAGACTTATTCAATCTTGGAGAAATTGAAAAAGAGTTGTAATCCAAAATGCAAGATGATAATGATATACGTTTATTTAAAATTAATTTCCCCCATAATCCAAATATATGTAGGTTCTAATTAGAATCTAGCACTTTACCATAGTAACATGGTTCTTTGAACTGTTAATCTTTGGCTGCTTCAAGGTTATTATATAATAAAGTTACTATAGAACATAGAGTACTAATCTTCTAGTAAGAAACTTTCTAAGTAAATTATCTATGTGAATCTTAATTTCCAAAACAATTTTATGTAAATAATAGAGACAAAATCAAGTACGATCAATATATATGTGATGATCAATAAAACACATATACTTCCTTCAAAATAACTCAACATTGAAACTCTAACATAGAAAGACATATCTTTAATTTGTACACAATATTATTCTCATATTAATATGTTTGGATTTAAATAGCATGTGCATTTAAATAAACACACAAATTGCTTCTTTTTTTGTTTCTTAATAAGGGACATCATTGTATATAGACAAGCACAGAAGATTGTGACTTTCAGCAGGGTCTTTATGCTTCCTTCTTAGTTAAGTTGGAACCTTTTTCTCTAGCCTCCTGTATCAACCTTATTGGATTATAATATAGTGTTCTCATCGCATACACACAGAAAGCATTCAATAATGTTTCATTTTGTTTTTGTTTTTTGGTGTACTTGTGTCTGTGTGTGTTAGAAAGAGAAGAAAGGAATATGAGAAAAATGGGAAAAGAAGACAGCATGAGGGAGAAAAAGGTGAAGTAAAAAAGAGAAGACAGTTATTCTTGAAAGTTAAACAAAACCAGTTTTCTTTTATTTTTTTCCTCTAAATGTGGGTATTAAATTAGATATTCACTACATTTCTTACTAACACAAATACAATCCTATAAAATGTGTGACCATCTCTGCCAAACCATCAGTTCTAAATATAATTTAACCCAATAATTTTAAACATTAAATGTCCTGAATGGTTTGATTTTAAAATTAAAAATATCATATTTTCATGGCCAATGATTCTCAAGAACTAAATGCTTCTTTAGGAGAGCCCGGAATCCCATTTTCTTTCTGTTACTTTCATCTTCCTTTCTCCTTTGAAGTGTAAGCATTTTTGTTAGTAGATATAAGTGTGCACAGACATTGAATCTAGACAAAAGATTTATGTCCCAGAGAAAAAAGGCCAGCTCTTCCATGAAAATTAGAAAGGGAAAAAGTGGCCCCCCTCTGCATTTGTATAAAGGTGGACATATTTGAAATGATTTCCTGGCAATCCAAGAGTTACCCTGGGGGAGAGTTTTGCCTAATGGAAATCTACCCTGGACAAATGCTGAACACAAACCCCAGACCTCAGGGCTGCTTCATGTGATTCACTTCATCACCTTCCCAATATCAAATACATCCATCTTAGATCCATAATATTTTCTTTCCAAAGAAGGTGCTTTTAATCTGAAATGACTGGTGCAGCATAGATACAAAAAAATGGCTCTGAGTTATTTGAATTATTTGACCATATGATCTTTATTCCCATTCCTCCTCTTGAAGAGACTATTTTACTGTGCTTTCTCTGACACATTTCAGAATCACATTTCACTACTTTAAACTTCTTTCTTATCTAGAAGCTCTGTGATTTATGTCCACATATTGCTTTTTTTAAAAAATTGGAAAGTATTGGAGATAGTTTATGCAGTCAAACGGTGAGGAAGGTAAGCACACTGACTGAATAAGGAGAGGCAGTCAGCCTATTGTGAAGAGCCTGCCACACACATCATGCTAATGGCAGATGGTTGGCAAAATGGAAACTGTGCACTATTAGTGTCACTTAAGAAAACCTGGCTACATTGGAAGAATATTGCCAATAACTTATCACTGTAATTAGTCACCTATAAGCATATGACCTACTTTACTAGCAAGGTGTCCAATATAATATAAACATATTTTCCCCCAACAAATAGCAATATTCAGCAATTATCTGCTAAGAAATATAAGGGCCAATATTAATTTCATTCACAGTGTTGTTTCAGAGAATAAAGAATGCTTATATATTGTTTCTGGTTGAACTTTAATACAACTTATGTTACCTAAATTTAAATTAAAACACTCTATCACTGATTTATGGTAAGGAACAATCAGTGATTTTAAATTATCTTTTACCTTTTGTCAAAATCCCATGTTATATTAAATGTCAATTAACCACATCAGGAACCTGATCAAGAAACTTTATGAGTCTGCTTCAAATTTGGACTGTTAGCCATCTGGGTAATAGCTTTAAAATTCCAGGCATCATAGAAAACTGAATTGGACCATATCCCACTGCCTCTACTGTACCATCCTGGGCCTGTCTCCCAGATGGGAAGAGGAACTTCCTAACTTTCCCTGCTTCCCTTCTAGCTGCCTTACCATATGTTTTCTAAACAGAAGGCAGAGTCATTTTTATGATCATAATCCACAGCACTTGACTTCCTTCTTTAAAATTCTCCATTGGTTTCTCATAATATTTACAATAAAACCCAAACTAGTTTTCATGGTCACCAGAGTTCAAAATATTGTCCAGATATCTCTCTAACTGCATAACTCACTCACCTCCACCCTTCTATCTTTTCTCCCATGATACAAATCTCTTTTCTTGCCCCTGGGGTCTATTCCTTCTCACTGAAGTACTTTCTCCCATGTTCTGTTAAGAATCACTCCTCATTTTATTGAAGTCTTCGTTGAACTATCCAGAGAAGCAATTCTTAACTACTCAAACTAAAATTTAACCTTACTCTACCCCGACCGTCAATCACTTTGCGCTGCTGTCTTTTTCTCACCACTATTTCAAAGTATATTATGCATATATATGTTTATTTGTTTATCATTTGTCTCCAGCATCCTCATGGAAACACCAAGACTACAAGGCTTTGTCTTACTGACCAATGAATCTTCAGTGCCTTGAACAGACACATCATAGATGCTCAAGAATATACACGCATGCCATATGAATAAATAAAAAGTACTTTGCTAATCTACAAAATTTTTAAATAGGGTTTCAGTCAGTAAGATGCATCACCCGCATATTGATTTTGGTTAAGTGCCTTGGTGAATTTAAATCTAGGCAGAAAATCTTGGTAGGAATCAAATTTTGATTTTAAATCACAATATAGGTCAAATTGTTCTTTTTATAACATAAACACATTTAATAACCTCACTATTCCTCATTTTTCTCACTAAAAATAGGGATACTGATGCTACCTACTCCCTGGGGTTGTTCTGAAGATTAAATGAGCTAATACATGGTCTGCACTTACGATAGGGCCTGGCACATCATAAACATTCCAAAAATGTTACCTCTTATTATTATTGTTAAGCTCAGCTCAAACCAGAATGTATTTGGAATATTTCCACTCTTATTTCACAGCAAACACATTATTCTTAGCTCAAAATCTGTAGTCTGAAAGCCCCAGGAAGGAGAAACAGGTCTGTATGTATCCTCAGAACCTCACAAATTACTTGGGAAACAATAGGTATTTAAAAAATGCTAGTTGACTAAATTAATAAACATAGTAAGAAATAATTGCTTTATTTTTTTCTTTTAATGAAGGTTAACCAGTAATATTAGCTTTCTTTTGAATACTGAAGGCTCCTTGCACTATAGTTCAAATACATAGAACTATGTATGTAATATAGTGACCAACAGAAAATAAATGACCTTAATTTCTTTGTCTCCTGTGTGTCCTAGGACAAAAGTATATACTCCATCAAGGTCACAGAATCACATGCTCATTGAGACTGATTAATAAAATTATACTTACTGATATTTGCACTGTAACAAATTTCCATCTTAAAGCAAAATGAAGTTTACAGATTGCTGCAGGCATTGTGCAAATTAGAACTTCATTGAATATTAATGAATTACTCTTTGTAGCCAATTGTTATGCAAATTAACAGAGTGTCAGAATTTATCATTTTATTTGGTTGAGGATTAAGGGGAAAAATGCTTTTAAAATAAAGCAGAACTCTGTACAAACTAATATGTGAATTCAAGCAAGAAAAGTTATACAATTTCTGAATGTTCAAAATTAACTGCCAGTTTTTGGTTATTTAGAAAAATATGTTAACTTCATGTATATGTTCTTCAAATTACATAAAGTTTAAGATATATTATTAAGAAAATGGAGAGTAATTCTGTGGGTTTTTGAAAATCTTTAGAACAGTTTTTTTTAAAACTCCATACTGCCTGTTTCTCTACAAATTATGTAAACTCACCATAATCATTTTAGAAAGTAGTTTATTTAAATTGCATATTTATCAGATTCTAAATCAAGATAATAAATGTATATATTTATTTATGTGTTGAATCCCTAATTCTCATAACATGGAGACCAGTGGCTCTAATTTTTTTTTAACTAAGTTTTTTTTTTTTTTGTTTTTGTTTTTTAAATAAGTCTGGGAGAAGATACAACAAAATGATAATACAAATTCTAAACAGGTCAACTATGCACAGAATTTATTACTCAGTTTTTTCCTTAGAGCTATTTGTTTTAGTCTGCTCTTAAAAAATAATTCCAGTCAATAAGAAGCAATGTTTCATCAATACAGATCTAATAACTGATTTAAGTATCAAAAGATGACGGAGACAAAACTTCTCAAACAAATGAGTTCTTTTTTAACATACTGCCTCTGCAATATAAAGTGCTGTGGACAGACTCTGGCACCTAAGAGGCTGTTGATTCATACAGAATATTTTTAGAAATGAACAACTTAATAAATACAATGCATATTTTTCTTAATAAATAAAAACTGATATTATTCACCTTTTCTACCTTAAGAATATTAAGAAATCAAAGATGTAATTACTATCATTATAATGACATATTTTGTACTGCCTACTTATCAAAGACAATGTAGAAGCTTATTCAATTATAAACCATGGCATGTACTATCCATTTCATTGGTTCTTTAATCTGATAAGAATATCCACTTCTCTATGGTGTTGTAAAGTTTAAAAGTAGTTAATATTTCACTCAAAGGAGTCATTAAACTTTAAAAATTCTATTCAAGTAATAAAAAACTATTAATATGTGATTTCCAAGATAATTTTTCTTTCTATAGCATTGCAAAACAACTAAGACAAACAAAACATCTTAGCATATATCAATTTCTTACTGTTCTCCTGTTTTATTATTTTCCCAATTATTTCAGAGTAAGAGGTGTTTTGCTAATTAAATAGAGTGGCAGTGGGGTCACTAGCACTCTAACGGTACTAATAGATTATTATAAGGTATCTTTTTTCTTGTAAATTCAACCAGGTGTTTAGGGACTCTAACAGAGTTCTCTTTAACTTAGCAGTTAAGTAGTGAAGTGCAGAAGACATTACTATGTAACTGATACACTTCTAGAATTTGACTTATTAAAGTGAAACTTATCAATTCACAAATAGGATCAACCTGACTACACAGTAAAAACTGAATTTCATTCCTATGAAGAAACTGGGTGTAATTATGATGTCACCCTCTCCAGAGGTGGCATCCCATCCCTAGAGGTACACAACTAATGTGTGCTGTTTCCAGCACTATGCCATAAAATAAGTCTTCTTTTTCTCTTCTCTGCCTTCTATAAAAGTGCAATTCTGGACACAGTAAACAGCTTGATTAAAAACTGCCAAATGCAGGATGGCATGCGCATTGCTACTGAGGCAGCCGCGTAATCACTAGGTCAAAGGATAACTTTTAAGAGCTAAATTAAACAGGTTCCCCCTCTCAGCTACCTCTAATTTCAAACACAGCAACTTCATTGTATTCTGAACAGCAAAGCCTTAAGGGTCCTCACTATACACTTAATGCCAACTATGGAGCGTCCAGTAGGGGCCACCTGCCCTCTACCAACCGCCCCGTCAGAGCTCCAGCAGCAATGCTCTGAGATCCCAAAACCACTTATTCAGTGATGCACTCCCCTTCCTTTGGCTGTCTTCCGTACCAGGGCAGCAGGTTTTTATTTTATTTTCCCTTTCCTCTCCATTACTCTAGGGTGTTTCGAATTTCATTACAATAATGATTCATTTTATATGCATATTGCAAACAGGTTTAGAGACTGCTGAGTGCAGAAATGGGTGGATAATGTTACAGATAATTTGACCCATGAGAAAGAACTGTCATATATATTGCTTTGCTCAGTAAAGTATTTTAAATGGTATCTGAAAACATGGCATAACTATGCTGGCTTGTGGAATAATCCACAAAATATGGAGGTGCTTTCCAACTGACTGAGACAGACATGCTGTTAAGTGATCTCTGTGATTTGCTTCGTGTAATAACCAGTTGTCTCTGGCTCACTGGGTGCCAGGGGCTACTTGAACAACTCAGCCTTGAGCTTGACAGGGACTACTGAGTGACCACAACATGATTTTGCCACAAGCAGTCATTTGCCTTGTTAAAATCAATGAAATCCTGCTGTCATAGCAGCATTTGAGCATGTGTCTCTACTGTTACCAATGAGGAGACTTGCTATTTAATTTACTCGTATGAGTTGGATTCTCCCTTTCTCTCCCCTTAGTAGGATGCCACAGTTTACTACATTGTATTTTGCACAAACACTCCCAAATAATTCAGCTGTAAAACAGATCCCTGGGTTAGGAGCACTTATCAATATTGTGTTTGCCTGATCACCAGTAAATCATACGAATGTATTTCTGCAATCACACACATGTAAAGAGCAGAGACGACTAGTCACTTTTTATAAACAAAAGGGATACATATATTTCATGACACTTTGCATGATTCCTAAATTGCTTAACTTTCAAGAATAAAATATGAATTATTTTAACAAAGTTTCTTGGTTGGGGTAAAGATGAAGATTGTAAAGAAAACATGGTTTCACAAGCATTGCAAGATGACTGTAGGATTGCAATGAAGCAGTATCAATAAGCAAACAAAATAATATGTAAAAATCAATAAATAGAAAGCCTCCTTTGCCCAATTACTGCTCCAAGCATCTGTTATTAACTACTTGGAATTATCCTTGTAAGCGTCAAGGTAGTTTTTATCCTAGCTCTTATAATTTCCTTATATGAAAATTACTACTTCTTTTAATGCCAAGTTATAGATATAATTGACACAACCCATAGTTTTCTAGAAGTGTAAGAGAAAAAGTTATGAAGACCAGAAGTTCAACTCTAGAAAGTTTTTAGGGATTTCCTATACTTCTCATAGATGGGGTGACTAAATATTTAATTGCATAATTTCAAACACTTTTGACAGTGAAAGAGAGTGTTACTAATAACTACATGAAGACAGCCAATACAGTCCTGGACAAATTGAGATACATAGTCAACTTTCTTATAGGCAATATTTATCCAGGTTCTAAGAACAGAGGCTAAGCTTACTAACCACCTGGAGGTTCCATGGAAGGGGTACTTTGCTTGGAATGTAGGAATGTATCCTATTCTACCATGCTCCTTATCTTGGAAGATATGTAATAAATATTTTGAATTCATTGTTTATTTATGTTCCTCAGAACTTTTAAGTATTTCATTCAATGATACTATACAGCACTAACTTTGTTCAGTGCTATTAATACGTAAAGTAAATAGTTCTAAGTTTGAAAAATTCAATTTTGCAGTGTTTCCTAAAGTATGCATACGACAGAAATCCTACAGAATATGTAGCAGATCTCTGGAGAATATTCTCATGTCCTAATTGCCAAACAAGGGAATTAATTCCGCAGTCAAACTTATTCAGGATACTCAGTAGCACAAAGTCCAAAGGCAATAATTTAAGGTGTGTGCTCATTTTAGAGAATTCAGAGTTGACAACTCTGTACTCACAGATAATTTCAAGAAAGACGCAACTTTAAAATTAAAATGAGTAAAAATAAAATTTCATGTTAATCTACAAAATTAGAAATATGGATTTTATTTCTGGGAGGAGATGAATGGTGATGCACTTTAATCCCCTTCTGTTACACAGGATGGACATCAGGTTCACTGAAGTTAAATAACAGGCACAAAGACACCCAACCAGGTGCCTGCCTGCTGGAACTACTCCATGATCTTGCTTCCATTTCATGTTTTATGAAAGAAAAAAAAAATAGAATTGTTGATACAAAAGTTAGAAATATTCCAATTCCTTTATATTTTCTTCAGATTAAGATGATACCATTGCCTTTTTTCTTATTTATTTTGTTACAGTATTTTTCTCTGCTCTGGATACAATGCAATCACATTTGAGGTTTGGCAGACTGCCCTTTTGGCTTAGCAGAGTTGATAAAAGGTTGCCAAATACCACAGTAGTTCATATTTATTTTCTGTTTTATAACGTTTTTCCTCAAAGCTCACTGTTCTTTTCCTCGGCAAACTATGAATCAATTCTAGAAAAAAACATGACTTCTTCAGTGGGTTGCCAACGTGGCCCTAGCTGCAGACAGTGTGCCTTTTATGTATGCAATATATATATATATATATATATATATATATTTAATAGTTTAAATCCAGGGAGAACATATCAAATTTTAGAAATCTTGTGTATGTATGTATATATGTGAACAGACCTACCTCTGTCTATACTCATACATAAACATACACATAAATATATGTTCATGAATGTATATACATTCCAGCTAAAATATTTATGTTAAAACTTATTTTAAATCTCACATACAATTCGATTTAATTTTACTTTTCTGAGGCTTGGTATTGTGAACATTTCAGGGTTGCCAGACAACTTGCAATTTGGGGATCCGGTAATAAACACAGAATAGCCCTAGGTTATATGATTTAATATTGACTAACTCATGGCTTAGAAGATACTTGAAGTATACATAATCATCTCTTGCTGAAAACTTAAGTTTCCAAGCCAGTATCCAATGTGAATTACACTATTAGTTACTATGTTGGAACAGACACATCTGCTGAACATTTGTGCCTAGTGTAATCTTGGCTATATATGATTACCTTTGTCGTTGTTATGGAAGCAACGAGCTAGTCATCTACTCTACAGACAGTTCCTACAACCCACATATCAACATAATTAAAGAACTAGTATACGGATTAGGAGCATTATTTCTGCGTTTGTATTCTGAATCTGATATGTATGAATTCTTGCTCTAAACCTTAAGTGAAGCACTTAATCTAAGTTCTGGATATATATTAGGATCATAATATTTACCCTGCTGGGCTATATTTAATGAGACAAGTACAGTGCTTAGCATAGTATCTGCATGCAATCAATTCACTTAATTTCCAATTATTGGCAACAAGTATGTACATAACAAATGACAGCAATTGTTATGCATTTTTCAAAAGAAAAACAGGGACATTTGTATACATTTACAATAAAATATTATTCTTAATTCTCTCATCAACATACTTCCTCTGTATCCCTATTGCTTAAATAACTAAATTTGAAAATTATCATAGCAGCTACTTTACTTTTACTTTTTTCTTAATAATGTAAATATAAACTCCACTAACATACTGAAACCTCAAAGTTTAGTTCATAATTAAATCCCAGATTTATAGAGTATTTTTAGCAGTATGAAATTAGACCATTTCAACCATTTTCTCTTGTAATGAGAAATGCAAATATACTGTAACTACCAGGATTATTTTATATCAGAGTCTTAAAAGTTATAGTTTTGTTATTCCTTCATTTTCTTTCTTCACCAAAACTATACTGTATTCTAGTCTAGAGATTTCCAAGCATATTGTTATTATATCGTTTAAAAGATTAAATGATTGCCAAATAGCTGTATATGGATGTGGGCAACACTTTTTAAACACACTATTAGGCAAATGCTTTAATTGAAAAATTAGAAAATCATCATACTCTGGTCTATCTAATTGTTGAAATAAAAAAAAATATTATAGGGTGGTATATAAAACTTGATGCTAGATCACAAAAATCTCTAAACCATTTCTGTCCTTCAACGGGTGTATGTGTTCCTTAACACCTCAGGCTTCAATTTCCTGCTCTGAAATAGAAATAAATGCTATTTTAATGAGTTTTTAATGATATAATGTATACATAATGTATAGCCTAAAACAACTAAATAAATATTTGTGATTATTATTAATATAATTTTTGAATGGTTTCACAAGTCTAAATATAAGACAAAGAAATATATTATTTTCAACAAATTATACATTTCAGGCCTTTAGAATTTTTAATCCTTTGTGCTATACAAAGCAATATACAAAGTCTTATTAAACATTAATTAAACTTACTAATAGTTTTCTACTTTGCAGAGGTGTCCATGACTGTAAAATGTTTATAAACTTTTCTAAACTCTTTAATGGTAAAATACAAAGGGGGCAGATACATAGCATTTCAGTTGGTTTCTATTTTTTGGATGCATCCTAGGAGGGCTAGATATGGAAAGATAATGATTAGTGTGCTGAAGATAGATTGGGGACAGTTTAGGAGTCATTACTCTAACAGACCAGACCAAGAGACAGGTCTTCTCTATTTAAGAATATTTGGAGGTAGTTTCCTCTCCAATTTATAGCCAGACTTATGAAAGTGGCCAGACCTGGGGAAAAAAAAAAAAAAAAAAAAACCTAGACATTACTATCAAATAAAAATGTAGAACTATTACAGCCCAGGAGTCAAAGCAAATCTTTGCAGCAGTAAGGAAAAGAGTATATTTTCGTATTTTGATTTATTTCTCTCTGTTATTGAAGGAAGGCAGGGCTGCTGAAATTTTATTTTAATCAAATATTTTTAGGACAAAAGTGTATCATCAATATACCATAAACAATATAGACTGGATAAATGGTTTATAAAGAAAAATGTTCATAAAAAAGATATGGGTAATATAAGTTCACTACATATAGCAAATATAAAGCATATATTTTTTATAGTTATAATAACATCTTTTAAAAACAATTATATACTACTAGGGCAACTTGTTCTCAGATTACTTTTATGCTAAAGACAAAAAATAGAATTAAAGAGTTAACTAATTATTAATAGATGTGAAGGCATGTGACCCAGTTTTTAATACTTGCTTGATAAGTATTTCAATCCCCATAAGATTACATTAAAGTTTATTGAAAATATATCTATCCCTGCTTCTCCATAAAGCACTAGTAGGCTAGTGGTGAAATATGCTATAGAATGCATATTTACAGAATGCAGATTACTCATGAATACTCTTGGTCCTTGTTACCTAAAGTGCAGACCGTAAACCAGTCTGTATCATCAAGATTTAGAAGCTTTTTAGAAATACAGAATCTTGGGCCCAACCCAAGATTACAGAATACAGATCCTCATTTTAAAAAGATCCTCAGAAGATATATATGCACATTATATTTTGAGAAACCCCAGTAAAGGTACTTCTATGATGTAAAAACTTTGAAAATATATACTTATTTTTTTAAAGAGTCCCTTGAGGCTGGGTATAAAAATTATTGTATATAACATACATTGAATATATCTTAAATATTATATACAATTTTGTTTAAAGTAACTATAACAGAAAACAGTCAAAATGACAAAGATAACAAGATCTTTATGGAGTTTGTATAATCTATTTTTTTCTCAAAAACCTACCCGCAATGAATAACATTCTGTAGCCAAAGTAGAAAAAAGAAATTAATAAATTCAAGCAAAGAACTAAATGTGGTAGTAAGATTTTTGGAATCTAAGGCTTTGATAAGATAAATTGTTGCCTAATACCACTATCAAGACAGTACTTTTTTGTGTGTAGCTAGCAATGGTAAATGATTATAACAATTTCGTACCTATATGTAGAGATTTTCAGTTCAATGCATTCTAATTTCAGTGCATTCTTTTGTTCACACTTAAATCTTGCTGCACTTATAGACTTTTAAAAGCAGGGACAGTGTTTTATTAGGTTTTATAATTCCAGGACTGGTTTAGTCCTTGGCAAAAAAAATAAAAAAAATAGGTGCTTAACAAATGTTACTGAATTTATTGAATGCTACTGAAAATATATTTAACAAAATCAATATGATAAGAAGCCTTCTTAAATTTTACAATAATATTCTATATATTGGTATTGGGCCTAGTGCCTAAAGAAAGCAACCTTATTAAAATAATAATAATAATACATCTGTTAATGATAAATGTACAAGACGCAGTAATAAAAGAGAGGCATGAAATACCAAGAGAAAGAGAATTAAGCATAAAGGAGAATATGTGTGAAAAATGCTGGCCAAAATAGCTGCATGGTTGTGGGATTATATTTTATTTACTATGTTCATATTTTCATATTTTATTTCATAACCACTCCATATTAGCCATTTTTCCTGTTAATTTTATAACAAATAAAATGTTTATAGATACAGTTTAGAATCCTTTTGTATGAACTTAAAATTCTTTTTGGAAGCAGAAGATTAGCATAAAGACAGATTTTTTTTTTTCTTTAAGGTACCTGCTATTCATGTCATATTTTCAATAACTGGCAATTCAAAAGAAATCAATATAGAAGGCTTAGGAGCTTTACAGTTCAAAAGATACACTCAAATTTAAATTCAGTCTTCTCATTTATTATTTATAAGACAATGAATAAGTTGTTTAACTTTCTCAGATTCCCAGTTTCCTCATCTGTTAAAATTCAGACAAAATTATAGAGCTTCTAATGTTCTTGGAATATAATAAATGTAAAGTCATGGGCAATATACTTAACCAGAACGGTTGTACCCCCATAATAAGCTATAAAAAAAAAATGTAAAGTACTGGAGACAGGTAGCTACTCAACCAGTAGTAGCTATGATTATTGCTTATGCTACTATATATAGACAAGAGTGAGAACTTAAGTGTACGATGACATATTCTTACATTAAACTTCTAACACTAATACACTTTCTTTCTTCTTAAGAGACCTTATATTATGCTGCAAAATGTGTATTTTAAAGACATCAAAAGAGATATAAAAAAATCCTATAACTGATTGCTAGAGAGCAAAATATTTTCAAGTAATAACTATTATTTTGGCAAAACACTTCAAGCTTAAGAAAAATAGGTATTATTCTGGAAGCTAAATAAGTTCTTTTCTATGGTATTGCCAATAATACCACAAGATATGTATTACTATCTTCTTTTACAGATAAGGAAACCAAACAAACATATAATTATTTGTTATCTGATATAAATATGATTATTTCATTACATTTACCAGTGGTCACTGTCTTAACTAACATTGATAATGAAATGGAACATTTTCCAATGATACTTTTGAAAATTGATTACAATTTCATTGAATATTATTTTAGCACAAGCATATTTAAACTCATGGAAACAGAGAGTAGAATAATGGTTACCAGAGTCTGAAAAAGGTAGTAGGGGGTAGAGGATAAAGTGGGGATGGCTAATGAGTACAAAAATACAGTTAGATAGAATGAATAAAATCTAGTATTTGATAGCACAACAAGGTGGCTACAGTCAACAATAGTTATTGTATATTTTAAAAGAGCTAAAGAGTTAAACTGGAATGTTGCCTGTGTCAAACCATAACATGTACCCAATAAATAGATATAAGTGTTATGTACCCATACAAACTAAAAATAAAAAAAATTAAAAAGCAGTCATACCCACTACAAATTTTGTCTCGAATTTGTTTACAAATAAATTTTTATCTTCAGTAAAGAAACAAAATCTTATTAAATCAGTGAACATCTAGATATTAAAAATGTTGACTTCAATCATTAGTTCATAGCCTCTTGGATCCAATGTCCATTAAAGAGGAAAACAAGTGGAAAGGGGTATCCTTGCTATTTTCCAAGGAAATTCTAATTGACACAGGGGCCAAAACTGTTGTATTAAAGAATCTGCTAAGGAGGCCCCCGTGGTCCTACATTAAGCACCTTCCTATTTGCCAGGTATCTGATTGTCAATGATTTTGTAATCATGAGGGGATTTAGTGATAAAGATGTTTTATGGAATACTCTCATGTCAGAATCTCCATAAAAGTGCTATTTTCCCTATGCTTAAAATATTTCACCAAACTTTAACAATTACTACTTGAAAAAAAATTTTGCTTACTGGGAGTCATTTCCAAGTTCAGTTCCCTTCCTGCCTGTCTGCCTTCTTTCTTTCTTCCTCTCTCTCTTTCCTTCTTTCTCTCTCTCTCTCTTCCTTCTTTTCTTTCTTTTTCTTGCTTACAAAGTTAACAGCCAAAAATATCTTCACACACCTGGCTAGAGCAAGTCATAAAGCATAATTAAAGTTTTAGTAAAATCACTTATGGATTGAGCCTCTTCTTTAAAAATTTTCTTATGAGTTGAACTTTCAGTATAAGCATAATACCTCTAAGAATGTTTTAAAAATTATTGGGAAGAGAGTGTCAAAATACACAAATTGACAAAATATAAAATGTGTGAACAAAACTCCCTAACATTACTATACAATAAATTGTGTGAAAATTGGATAATACTAAACTAGGCATCTAAGGGAAACAGCACAAAGAAAAAGAAAAACCCGAAAAGTTTAGCTATCACTCCTTCCAAATCCTGTTTGGGTCAGGAGGACTGTAATATTAAAGTGACATATTATAGACACTGATAAATCACTGTGTCAAACACTCAAATTAATGTACCCTGATGATACTGAGGAAGAAATTATTTGCATAAAAATATATCTGATTTGTCTAGGAGCAACTCATTTTCTATTCCGATTTCACAGCCTAAGGCACTGATGGAGCCTGGGGGAATTTAAAATAGTATATGCAAGAAAGAGAGCAACTGAACACCACAAAATAGAATAGTGCAGAGCACTGCATCTAAGTATGGAATGTTATTTCCGAGAGCACGTATAAGAAGGACTAATCCTATGACTAGGTGACCATAATGTAGTTGTTATGGAATAGAAAATAAAATTTAGGAAATGCTTAAGAACAGCTGTATCAGTTCCATCATTTTTCTTTGGATTAAACCACATTTTCTTCCATAATAGCCAAGTGGTAATACCACTCCTTGGCATTTATAATTTCAGTAGCAACCATGACAGATACCATCTTTTCCCAACACTATCCCAAATCTATGGTTAACTGTTTTCATACTAGTCACTCTGTAGTGGCCTAAATAGAGCTATGTCTTCAGAAAAGCAAACCATTCTCCCTCCAGCAAACAATTGATGTAATCCCTCACACCCATAAACGCAGATTGTTTATCTGGAACTATTCACTTTCCCATCGTCTGACAGGGGCATGGTGAATGGAGTCAGTGATGGCTGTGGAGATTGATTTTTCATAAACCCCAACCCTTTTCACTGGTCAGTAAGTGAGAAGATCACTACCATGGGCTGATGCATATGGTGTAACGGAACAGAGATGGCTGCCTCAAGGCATTCTAACTCTCAGAATTCCGAAAGGAATTCCTACAGCAATAAAAACTAGTATCAGATTTGATCATAAGCAAGAAGACATGCATTAAAGAAAAGTAGATTTCTCCTATTATTTAACCAAAAAATTAAGAATGGAGATTATGACCACATAACTCCTGGTGTAGAGTTGATATTCAAATATTTGTTGAATATGTAAATAAAGAAGGAAGGAAGGAAGGAAGGAAGGAAGGAAGGAAGGAAGGAAGGAAGGAAGGAAGGAAGGAAGGAAAAGGGGAATTAACGTAAACATAAACCTTGTTTACCTTTCATATACAAAGAAAAACTTGAAAGAGAAAAATTCTATCTGGAGAAAGTATTGATTTTATGGTGGTTATTTAGATAGTATTGAACATAATTTGCTTATTATTTTGTTCTTCATCAAGTATAACAGATATAACCATTGTTGTTACGCACTCTACACTACCTGAAAAATTGTCCTTCAAATGTTCTTAAAAAGAGAACATGGAAGAGTGCCTTATTATACGCAGTATAGTAAAACTCAGGTTCACAAATAGCCTAGACTTTTTTAGAGAAATGGTCTAAATAAAAAATCTGAGGTCAAGTTTAAAAATAGTAAAACTTACTACCAAAACATAGACTTTTAAAATGCCAAAGGAAGGAGTGGAGTAAGTGCAAAGCAAGCTACCAGCAGTTTAGTATTAATTAGTAAAACACAGTCACATTAATGTCCAAATGTAGCACTGAAGTAAAACACACAAATGCCAGAAATTTTTAGCTTATCCACTGGTCACAGGAAAAAATGCATACTGAGGCTACTTGATTCTGAAAAGTCAAAACATAACATTTTATGGAGGTATTTAAGTCTCTTTTTAGTTAACAAAATTTTTAAAAAGATACAGTGTTAAGAAAGTAGTCCCCTCCAACTAAATGGGCTTCTTCAGAATGTATTCACTAACTTCTTGCAGAGTAATTACCAATAATCACCACGGAAATTTAAGCTCCAACAATTGTAGCTTCTTGGTAACTTATTTTTTTCTTTTCCATTTATAATTTTCTCTAGCATAGAGAAAAGCTGTTATTAATTAATGTTGAGGTTTATGAGAAAAAAATGTGCAATATCAAACTAATGCTACATTGTAAAATCTCCTTACATATTCATATAAATCTATTCCATGTGTATGTTATTATTATAAAGTATTATACTTTTATAAAAATAAATACTTATCAAATTAGGCAATAATGTAAGTGTTTTAGTCACCCATGCCTGGGACATTCCCAGTGTGAAGCACACAAAAAACTACACACATTTATCTCTCTGCTTACAAATACCCAAATGACCATTACTGGACTCGCAATAAAACAAACAGCTTCCAATGCACTACACCTATAAATTGAGCTTTTAAATTGAGAGGAAATATTACATTGGGCTTATCTTTCCTAATGATACAATACAACTATAACACAAATGTTATTTTCCATGATATTATTTTAAAGTCTAGGAAAATGTTTATTGAGTGGCACTAGCCATTTTGACAGATGCTTTACATATATCATATATGTTCCACAAAACAATTCTATAAGTGAGTGTAATTCCTTCTCACAAAGTGCAAAATTAAGGTGTGAAGAAGTTAACTGCTCCAAATTTATATAAATGTTAGGTATGCAGAACGCAGCTTATACATTTAGGACAGGCTGCACATTATTTCAAGAACACCAAGCTCTGGCCCTAGCTAAGATTGCAAAGATCTACAAAAGAAGCAAATTAAAATTAAACCTTTTCTAGATCAGAAGAATCATGATCAAGCAATAATATAGCCAGAGTTAGAACCCAAGTGCATGAGTATGGCTATGCACACGTTTCTTCTCTCTCTCTCTCTCTCTCTCTCTCTCTCACACACACACACACACACACACACACACTTAACACTCATACAATAATTTAAACTTAATTTTCTTATCTAAGTTAGCATTAGTGTTCTTTCTTAGGCTTGTGTACAGCCTAGAGAGAATAGGAGGAGAAATTCCTCTTTATGTATTTCAAATTGTTAGGTAGGTGTAATTTCACTAATATTTTCAATTCTCACAGTTTGAAATTATGTTAAAAGACATAATTTTTTTGTGAAACAAGGCATAGTTTTCTGAGTTTTGGTGTGTTGGTGGTATTGCATGTTTAAAGTGTGAACTGAGTTGACTGTCATTGCACGGTTGGCCATCTGTATCCACCCCAGGGTTCTACATCCTCAAATTCAACCAACTGTGGATGGAAAATACTTTTTTTAAAAGATAAAAATTAACAATACAATAACAAAAAATAACAAAAATGGTCAAAAATCAATCTAGTACAACACCTATTTGCATAACATTTACATTGTAGTAGGTAGTATAAGTAAACTAAGAATGATTTAAAGTATACAAGGGAGGATGTACATATATGCAAATACAATACTGTTTTATAGAAGGGACATGAACATCTTCAGATTTTGGTATCCCTGTATACCTGGAATCAATCTCCCTTGGATACTGAAGATGACTGCATAGCAAATACCATTTGCATTGATACCATGTTGGTGAGATCACAAAATTTTGGAATGTTATTAACTCCTTTAATGATGAATGTTGCACATATCTCCTTCCATTTCCTAAAAATTGACCTGTTAAAGGCAGTCTGTAGAAGATAAATACTTTAAAGGATGCCATTTTGTTTAGCCATTTTAATTTGTATAAAATATGTTCCATCTCTTTTTCTCTCCATTTGATACAAATTGCTGAACTTAGTCCAACCAATGAAACTTTTGTAATATGCTACATTATATTTTATAATGCTAATAGATAGAAGCTAAATGAGCATTTAAATACCTTAGCATTTTCTATTTTGATTTTAATCTGTATAGAATATTATTGCAACATTTAATTTTTTTAGTAAAATTACTTTGGTAATTTCATATTAATAACATCATACACTTAAACTGATTTTGAATTTTATAGAGATAAAAAATTGATCCCAAAAATTCTTTTTAAGATTCTAGAGAACTATCTCTCTAGGAACTAAATTAAGTATATCCAAATAAATCACTGATGCTGATTATAAAATATATAGACTCCCCCTCCAAGAAAGTCTTAATTTACTTTCTTCGTCTATAACATTTTCATTTCAGAATAAATTTTCATTCTAAAAGTTTGAAATTTTGACTGGTTTCAGCATAGTGCTCTGGTAAGGAGTTGGTCTTCTGCTAGCTATGGGCGGATTCACTAGCTTGAGCAAATGAGAAAACATGTATTTTAATTAAAATATGCCAAAAATATGCAGGGCTTAAATTCGCTTTTATAATTAATTATATTGCTGCATTTATGTGGTATTGAAGTTATGCTGTTGTTTACTTTTTAAATTCAAAACATGTTGATAATGTTTCTCAGGAGAGGAGGATTTACTCCAAATCCAAATTTAATCAGTATTTAATTTTTTTAAATGAAATTTTTACTTATATTAAATAAATATAGAAAATGACTATATCTAAACTCATATGTTGTGGCACAGTATCAGCAAAAAAGTATGTGAAAAAAATTAAACTGAGATTATATAAAATCAATAGACTAATTAATTACTTATTATATTCTGCTTCCAAGTTGCAAATGCTGACAAAGCCAGAAAAATAAGCAGAAGTGAGAGGAATCACTGTTCCCTGTCCAAAAAGGTGTGATGGTTTATTTCAAATGAAAAGCCAAAGGATTTAAAGTAAACTTAAAATCGATGTCAATGTGTATGATTACAACAAAATACCTTACAAAGAAGGGGCTCGTTAGGGCAGCCAAAACCAACACATGTGTTCCAGCTCATCACTTCCTCCAATTGAGCATGAGAGAGATAAAATGCTTGGCTGTGGGGTTCAAATTTTAAACAAATAAAAAGGAAAGGTACCTGAACCACTGGTTTGCCAAATTTTATTGGGTTCCCCTGTCTTAACAAAATTGCCCACTCATACACACCTTTTTTTTAAATTTATATATCCCATCATAAAACTCACCATTTGTTTCCTCCCAAAGTAATTGAGGAGGAAAAACAAATCTTCCAAAAGGCATTTGTGTTTGACTCTTTATTTACTTTGAAATACTTATTTTACTTTGAAAGGACCTTAGAGAAAGCCTTTGCATTCTATTACTTACCCACATTGTAGTACAGACCAGTTAAACTGATCTGTAGACTCTTACCATGATAAGAAATATGGAGATTTCTTTGTTTTTGGAAATTATTCAGTTAAAGGATAACACTTCTCATTAGACTTTTAGGGAGTCCCTAAAAATGAGTTAGTTAGGAGTAGTAACTGTTGGATCTTTTGAAAGATACTTTTGTAATTTCTCTGTATTCTAATTCATTGGAAAAGCTAATCATAATGTTTGATAGAAAAGAGAATCATGGGCACTTAAACAAAAAGAATTCTTCCCTGTTATCCTTTATTCAAAGAGTAATTTAAAGCAAGTAGTTTTTATGACAGGGAAGAACACTAGGAATAACCAGCAGATTTTTATATTCAACCTGTTCCAATAAGGTATTTTGTAAGCATTTAGGTCAAAATGCTTATTTGTTCATTCAATGACAATTAATTTAGTAATAAAAAACAAACCAAAAACATAATCTATATTATGCTCTGTGCACTGTAATAGATACTATTGCAAGATGAAAAGAAGATTTTGGATTAATGTATTATTTCTCCTACTACCAGTAGAGCTTTTTTGTCAATACCCCTGACTTTCTATCCTCTGTTTAATGCATTGAGTATTAAAAGGATTCCTTGATGAAATTATTCTATTCATAAACTATGGATACCAAGTCCTTATTATAGTGTAAATTCAAGTTGAACTAGATGTTTTTAGCTATATTTTGTAAACCTTTTGCATCTCTAGTGACCTTGAATTTTCTGTTACACAGTTGTAAGTTAAAGGTTGGAAATCCTCATCTCTATTTTTATGTTCAGCTGAAAGAAGTATTTCACACTAGATAAATATGTACAATCATGTTTTCCCACTCAGCTCTCTCTTAGACCTCTGGATTAGAAAACAAATGAAGATATATCAGAGGATCAGAAAGAAATAGGCAACAAGAGGAAAATTGAATCATAGAAATATAGTAGCTATTCCTTTTTGAACCTTACAGAGTAATAGGGTTTATATAAACATAAGCTAAACGGACCATTTTATATCCCTCTGAGACTTTCTGGGAAGCCAAACTCATAAGAGTCATACTTCACTAGCAATGGCACGGCACATCTTCTAACAAGTACTTAGTTCTCATAGAAAAAGTCAGTATTTTAAATGGCATCCTTAAGACAGTAAGTCAGACCATTTGTTTTCTAGAAGAAATAAATTTGGAGTAGTAAATGATGCAGGAACTTTTTTTTTTTTATGAAGTCATCCTAATTTCATAGCAGTTCTACAAATTCTGTGTCAAGAATCCCCAACTTAAAAATATCTGTTAATTGCTCCCATATGAAATTGATATCCTTATGCAAGAATTCTTGTGGTTCATTCAATTCCCCATGTGCCTTAATACTATGACTGGAAATAATTAGCAACATGTCTGGAAGATTTAGTGAAGAAACATGTTAACTTTGCCTGGAGACAATTCTTTCATTCTGCACATTTATTTTTCACAAATTTCTTGCTGAGTTTGTCTATGTGATTTTTATATCAACTGACTACTCTTGGTAAAATAG
This sequence comes from Varecia variegata, assembly GCA_028533085.1. NCBI lineage: Eukaryota > Metazoa > Chordata > Mammalia > Primates > Lemuridae > Varecia > Varecia variegata. Next base: position 32,156,123 of record CM052445.1, read on the forward strand.
CGGTCTATATGAACAATGCTTTTGTAAAATGTTGAGAGTTGTTTCAACTCTTGTTATTGAATTTTGTGCCTCAACCTATATCAATATGTGTCAGTAAAAATCGTCATGGTTCAGCTCAATAGCCCCTTGTCTTTCCATTCTTCAAGTATTACTAACTATATAATGAGGTTCACTTAATACACACACACACACACACACACACACACGCACACACACACACACACATGCATACATAAGTATTAAGATTTTCTATTTACACACATATGCATAAAATTTAATTATTTTATGCATTTGTTTTTTTCTTGACATGCAGATTTCAAGTGTTTAGCATGCTCTCACATTTATCTGTAATTATTAGGAAATGGACATCTCTGGTTATGTTAATTAAAAGTTAAAATGAACATGTTTTTATGGATTACCAATATTCAAACATTTAGAACCTGAATCACATCAAGAAATTGCTTTTAGTTTGTGACATGATCACAGTCATAATTATAAATACAAATTTTCATGATGTAGTTAGTACTAGAACTACACTGAACAGATTAATCTGCATTTGTGTCATACTGTATTTTTAAAACCATTAACATATAAAGGGTTTTATTACTTCAAAAGGATATATATTAAATAAAATCAATTAAATTTCCTTAATTCTGGATGAATATGAGCTACCACATATGTATCATATAGGGATCACTAATATATTTGAGTATAAAACTACACTATAAAATGTTAAAATGTATGTGTGTTTTAAGATGTACAAATAGTTTATGTATATTTTTAGAGATTGTAATACATAATTATCTTTACATTTAGTAAAGCAAGTGCAATGAAGTATCTAAAGAATGGAAAAACAAACACCACATATACTCAAATTGGAACTAACTGATGAGCACACATGGGCATAGAGGGAAGTAAATCTCAATGGAAACCAAGAGGAGGGGTATGGGCAGGAGGGGATGGGTGAAATCCTACGTAATGGGTACAGTGAACAGTATCTGGGTGATGGGCACACTTTTAACCCTGACACAAGCATTACAAAAGCGATTCTGATAACCAAAAACATTTGTACCCCAGTAATACTTTGAAATAAAAAAAAACAAACTTTTTAAATATATGCAAAATTGTTGAGAAATGGAAATGCAGTCTCATGTTCTCCATTACATTATAAATTTAACAGTATTAAAATTGTACATATCGAGGAATTTGAGATTATTTTTATATAATGAATGGAAAAAAACAGCTGTACTTTGTGTGTGTGTGTGTGTATATATATATATATATATGTTTTTAGTTTTCCATAAATTTTAAAATGAAAGAATTAAGTCTTTTTGATGATCACAGTGTTTCCATGTAATGTATCTAATGAAAGCAGCATATACGCATGAGCTCAACTTATGCAAACAGTATAAAATACACAGAGAAAATCACTGCAAAATGTTTAATTAGATATAGGCAGACATTAATATATATCATGAATATGTACGCAAAAAAGCAGATTAAAAATAAAAAGCAGATGTTTTACAGTATAAAATGAAAATAATTTGTAAATTTCTTCTCTATATGAAAGAGTTAACCAATGAATATTGTTAAATAATGAGTTTTCAAAGGACAACCTAATATAATTTTAATTGCAAATGATAATGTATTGGTCTTCAAGAAAACAGACTGGTTATTGAGGTATGTCTAAAGCCTAGGCCTGAACTCAAAAGCAAATTTGGTTCATCTCAGCATCTGTGCTTTAATACTAAATATTCTAAAAAAATTAATACAGAATTCATAGAATTGCCCAAATTGTTTACATTGTATTTTATAATACTTCCTTCCTTTGGATATGTTGTACATTTTTCCTACCATATTGGGGTAAAGTTTAGAACTGGTTATAAACTTTATTGTCTGAACTCTAATTTATATTAAACGCATAGTGTTAGGAAAGCTTTAAAAAAGCGTAAAATAAGTTTGTTAGGCTATCTGTTTAGCTAAATCAAAATTGCCAAGGAAGTGGTAAAAGTAGACATGTTTCAAAACAAAACCAACATAATAAAATTCTAGTTTTCTCACATGTCCTAACAATTACTCCACATGAGTGTGGTGATTCAAGAATATGGCTGATAGACAAACAGCTTGACACAATAAATGGTGCCAAAAGAAATCACAAACTACAAGGCATAATGGAAGGAAATCATTCTTATCTCCTTGAAAAAAAGTTAAACTTTTGCCTGTTGATCACAATCAATCCTTTGGTGAGGCATCAATGGTTATCTTTAAAGAAATAATAAATAAAAAGAAATAGTTTCACAGATAACATTATATTTTAGTACTGAATTGTAACCTAGAGACTCCCTAAGGATTTCAATTAAACTATCCAAGGAATGATTCTATTTAACATTCCATAATCATTTTTAGGATGATACAAAGATAATTTACATATTAAGGACCATATTGTACAACATATTCAAAAACGTACATAAATCACTCCCTGAGCTTGGATTCACCACATTTTGGATTCCAAAATGGCACAATGTCAGGAAAAAAGCAAAGAGAGTTTCTAATACAGCTTACAGGTGTATTGCTCTCCAGGATTCCCTGAAAGAATGCAAATGATGTCTTTTATGATTCTTTCTTCTTGTGGCTTATGCAGATACATAATAAAGGTGGTGGTTAGAGTTAAATTCCATTTTTAAAAAAAGAGGTAATATAAAGAATGTGAGTTTTGAGGTCAGACAAATCTGAAAGGAAATCTGAGTTCTCTGCCACTAATAGCTCTGTGACCTTAAATAATTTACTTAATATCAATAAGGAGGTTTCCTTGCCTATATACTTGGAATAATGCATTAGATTACTCAATTTATATTTAAGAGATTACTGTGTTCTTGCCATTACTGTAAATCCAGGAAATGCTTCAATGAACAGGACAAAGATCCTGACCTTATCGTGGTGGAGGCAATGTGATAGTAAAAATATAAAATAATATGTCAGAATTATATGGGCTGTGAAGACAATAATACAAAACTAGAGAGAATGGGAAGAAGAGAATATTTTTAAAATACAGATGGCTTTTGAGGCGAGGCCTAAAGGATGAGAAGAGGTCATATCTTGGGCAGAAGGAACAATAAACAAAAAAAGTTCAGAGGCTGTAAACTGCTTGACTTGTTTAAGGAACCAGCTTTGGCTTCAGCAGAGCAAATCAGAGAATGTGGTAAATAAAATAACGATTTCCAGTGATATCCAGGTCCTCGTCCCTAGAACCTGCAGATGCTATCTTATATGACAAGAGGAACTTTGCAGATTTGATTAAGAATACTGAGATGAGGGAATTATCTTGGATAATAAGGGTAGAACATACTTATAGTCACATGTATTTTACAACATGGAGGCAGAGGAAGACTTGACTACAAAAGAGTGGTAGGAGATATAAAGTAAGAAGTTGGAGTGATGCAAATGAGGGCTTATGAGCTAAGTATGCAAGAAGTAAGGAAAAGCCAATAATTAGATTCTCCCCCAGAACCTCCAGAAGGGACAAGACCTGCTGATACCTTGATCTTAGCTCAGTGAAACTGATTTTGGACTTCTAGCCTCCTGAACTGTAGGATAACTTTGTGTTGTTTTAAGCCACTAAGTTTGTGGTAATCTCTTACAGAAGTAATAGGAAACTAATTCAGAGGAACAGGGCATAAAAATGAATTCAGAGAGGTAGCAGAGATTAGATCATTTGAGTCACTGTAGAAAGATAATAGTGAAAGCAAAGACTGTCAAAAGTTTTTACTAACACTCTAAGCAGCAGATGATGGTGAATTGGATGTGAGTCCTGGTGATGGTTGAAGTGAAGGGAAAGTTTCGGGCAAGGACTATGTTTCAAAAGAGGAGTCGACAGGACTTGCTAATAATTAGGATGTATGGAGTGAAGACTGTTACCCAAAAACCTGGAGCAACCAGGTGATGGTGCACCATTCATGAGAGAAGGCTAAACCTCTACAAAGAGCTTGATAGCTAGTGGAGAGGGAATCAAGAGTATATATTTTATCCATGTTCAATTTTAAACGGTGGAGTTGCTTTAAATATGAACTAATGGGTAACAGAGACTTATTTAAAAAGAATGACCAGGAACAAGGAGGATGACAATCTGTTACACTTCCATTCCCTATGGGATACGTAGGGACACACCATAAAGGTCAAAAGATAAGAAGCCTTCTCCAGGGATTACAGGGATTTATGTTCTTAAAATATATTAATTAAACAACAAAAGCTACCTATTATTTCTTCCTATTTTATTACTGAATATAAAACTGATCTATCCTATTTCATTACAGATAAAATGGCAAGCATATCTACTTAGAAATTAAATTCAAACTGACATCTGAAGTAACATCTGAGTAAAATAGTGCCAGACAAAATAAAAGAAAACACATAGAATACTAAGTTGAAAACACAAAAGTCCTAATAACTAATTTGTAGTGCTGATGTGAACATAAATGAAAGCATAAGCGTAAATGGAGTAATCTCATAGAACAGGAAGCTAAATCAAGGCACAATTTGGGACTTCAAAAGTTCTTTGTGATAGCTAATATTATTCTAAATGCATAATAATTTCAGAATTCCATTGATGTAATCATTTCATAAGAGCAATATAAATATAGTACTACCAAAATGAAACTCCTAAAAAATAATAATATAACTGACAAAAGAACCAAATAGTAAGTTTAACCCCAATTATCAAACGTACATATGTTTTCCATCAATAAATATATGTCTCCTAATTGTGTTACTCAGTTGACATTTTAAGGTGAAACCATGGGCATCTATAAACAATATTGCAGATCATAAATCATCCAAGGAAAGCACTGTTTTTTAAAAGTCTATCAGAGAGTACACAATGTTTTAAACAGTAGAACACAGCTAAACTAATTTAAATGTCCATAAATCACTAACTTGTCTCAGTAAATATAAATATAGTATATTAAGAAAAAGTGACAGTGTAGTGAGTTAGAGAAAAGATAGAATAACAAAAGCATTTTTATAGAAATTAGAATAACTTATTAAACACAACTTAGAGATCCACAGTGATTGCTCCTTAAATTTTGTTGTAAGTCCTACATCGAAAACAATAATAATTTGGGGAGAAACAAATTTTTCTTTATTTTATATATATGTAGCATTAAAAGTATACTTCTTGCCGCACCAACATTCAACAAGGATATTAGTCTCTCTTAGGTGTTATGTATACAGCCAAATGAAGGAATTGATAATGACTTTTCTAAAAGTGAGAGAAAATTGAAAACCCATAATCGGTTACATATTATAAGATTCTATCTGTATTACAACTGGAGGAAGCAAAAATATGGGGACAAAAAACAGATTAGTGGTAACTATAAACTGGACTGAGATTAAGGGAGCAGTTGACTACAAAGGAGTAGAAGGGAATTATTTGAGATGATGTAAATTTTTCAGATCTTGATTGTGGTGGCAGTTTTATGTTTCGCAAATGGATATGCACAACTATATCCATTTGTTAAACATACATTAAATGGTCACTGAAAAGAGTGAATTTGACTGTATGTGAATTATTCCTCAATTAACTTGACTTTCAAAAAGAAGTGAAATAAAGATAAATCCCTTTTAGAATGTTGAAAAACTATAGTGTATGTCTAGAATCCTGGCGTTCCATAATTTATTTCAAAATCACAACTTTTCAGCCTATTTTACATTTATCAAATCACTATTCAGAAATCCAAAGTTTATATTCAAAAATAGCTCATTTACATCCAACCCCAAGGCTAACACATAAACATTATATTAAAGAAAGGGAAATTGTTCCAACTTTTCATTACCTTTGCTTTTGAATTTGTGGAGAGGAAAGCAAAACAAAAGAACAACAAATTGGCCCAGCCAAGTTATAAATATTACAAAAACATCAATAAAACCTTAATGGAAATATAGCCAGAAAAAATACTTGCAGCTGGAAATGAAAATATGCAACGCGAACTTTGCTTCTCAGTGACTAGCAGCATATGCACAAGATATAATTTTAACAATAGAGGTGGAAACGTACATGTGAAGGGAAATGAACACGGCTGGTTAAACAGGTGGCTCACAGCTCTATGACTGCTCAAAGTCTATCTAGACCTTTGAAAATCACAGAGGCTAATTGACCTGCGGCAATTTGCCTGGTTTCTCAGTGGTCGCTAACTCAACTTCATTATGGATTGCTCCAAAAAAGAGCATATGAAACTAAATTTATTTTCACAAATAAAAACAAGCTCAGAGTTCATAAAGTTAATAAATGTATTCCAATTAAATATAATATGAACTAAAGACAATATTAATATATGTACATTCATAAATATTTACCATATGGAATTCAAGGTATTATTCATATTTACACCATGAAGAAAGATCAAGAAATTAAGGCTTGAGTTATGAGCCAGTGGAAATTTAAATTGACACCTTTACCCTAAGTGTAACTGTCCATACAGTAATAACCTTAGGTCAATTCTATAAAATTCAAAATGTATGAATTTTAGGTATTTCAATTTACCCATGGCCAACGTACATGTAAACTAACTCAGGTTATCTTAAATAAACAGTCATACAGTTGATTATTTTTTCACAATTGCATAAACAATTTTTAAAAATATATATTTTTGGTCCAGGAAGAGAAGGGAGGGTGAATTAAATATGATTTGCATATATGTAAATCAGAACTAGATAATCTTTAACTTTTGTTAAATTACAACATTTTAAATTGTTCTTTTCATAAATTTTGTACCTGGGGAACAAATACCAAACTGAAAACATTAGTAGAAAACACATAAAATGGAAACAGCTGAAATTATTAAAAAATATCTCATAGAGTAGGTTAATACACAGAGAATCAGTCTCTCTATGGATGGATTCCTCTATAGGTAAGCATTTTAATTCTTGGACAGTAGTGTCTCTTTCTCTCATACATATCTTTGGTGCATACTAGGCTGTTGACGCGAAGTGTGTACTGTTATTCCTATTTGCTGGCATACAGCATTTTGCACTTTTAAAATATATCTATGACCTTTTTTTTGTTTCAAGCTAAAAAGCTCTTTAACATTGACAGTAGAATGCATGAGGTGTGGCTTCTAGACACCAATCTTTCCTAGAAATTAAACTGTACTGCACAGGCATTGTTTCCTTTGCCTTTTATATTCTGAATTTTTATAAGGGAATTCCAAAATGATAGCAAACTATGACAAGCATACTAATTGTTGCTCACCATTTGTGTTTGTTTGCTGGCATGAAGAAATGAGACAGGAAGATGAAACCGACACAAACACAGAAATAAAACCTGTATGTCACATTGGTGCCATATCAAAGCTGAGTACATTTAAACAGCAGAACAGCCTAATCTTCAGTTAACCTCTATTTGATTTTCATAAATAGAATTTCATCTCAAGCACCAAATTAAAAATGAAACTGAGAAATGAGCTTGTATATTAAGATGTGTCCAAATCAATTGTTGTCATGATGAATTGCTGTCTTTCACTCTCAGATATGCAATGTGAGTCACCTTATTAGTACATTGGTGTTACAATTAGTAGGAAAAATTTAAGTCTGGATTTTTACCCAAGTATAAGAACATGACCTTGAGCATCTGGAACAACATTGCTCATACAGTTAGTTAGATACTTGGCAAGTGACTAGTATAATAAAAACGTCAGTGGAAAAAACAAAGCAAGAAAAGGTCTCCATGATTCTTTATATGCCATTGTTTTTTAAGGCATATAACATTATAGGGCAAGATTTCAAATATATTTCTTGTCGTTTCACACAGCTCTGTGTGTGTATTGAGTACAGACCAAAACACAGGAGGCATCTACAATTTTCAGAGTTAAATGATGATGATAACAGTTCAACTACCTGAAAAAAAAAAAATCCTCTTTGACATAATAACACAATGCAAAGGGAGCATTTGTGGCTGAGAGGAACCAAATCCAACTCAAAATACAAAAACATTTTCTTTAAAGGTTATCAATAAAAATTATATTGTCTGCTTTCAACAGAACTAGAACTTGTAATAAACATATAGCATATAAAAGTTTTATACATAGTTGAGTTTGATAATGTATTTATAGATAATGAATGACTGAACCAATTAGAATATCCCTAGATTCAAGGAAGTATCTTAAAAAGTTGCAGAAATTTAAATACTTTAATTCTCTATAATACTATATGTTTTTCCCTAAATTTTATTGTTAATGATGATAAATTATTATTAATAAGCTTCAGAGACACTTATGCAAAATTAAATTTATGTAAAATATATTTTATCAGAATATTTTTAACATACATCTATATATGTGTATATTGAGGACACACTATGCATGAATGAGTATAGTGAGACATGAGTAATGGTTATCCATTTATCAACTTCTTTGTATATTAACACATCTGTATATATGGGATGATAGAATTTGGATAAATTCAGGCTATAATGCCTAAATGCCTTTCCCAAATATCCAATAAAACAAAATTTAAAATATACATTTTTTTTTCACGATTGCAATCTTATGAAAGAGTTGTTAATTTCAATTCAGAGACATTTAACCATTAGCTTAAATCACATAATTACCAAATGTTTCTCTGGTCCTGGATCTTCTCCAAAGATCTTAAGCTGCTAGGCTGCTATACCAGTGATATATTAATCATACACAGCACTGAATTATTTCTACTGCTACCTGTGTTCTTCCTCTGCTCCTCATACTTGTTGATGGAACCAACATGACCCAAATCGCTCTGGCTCAGAATCCTAATGTCTTGCCTATTCTTCACATCATAAAAGAATCAGTAGTCAAGTCTTTTTGTATCTCAAAGTCTTCCTTTCTTTTCATTCTCACTGTTCTTATTTTAAAACATATACTCTACCATGTAATGTCGCAGCCAATTAATCTTTCCCCTTCTACCTATCTTGCACCTGAATGCCAGGTAAATGTATCTAAAGAGTGCTGTGCTGCTTTGACCTTGCTACTCCAATGTCTTTGTGGATTTCTCTGAGTAACATTAGGCAATATGCCCCAACTTATCTCCCTTCTTTCTAATGAAAATGAACTGAAACTCTTCCTTGGAGCCCAGATCTTGTCTTGTTCACACTGATCCCTTTGACTGCTCTCCATCCTTCACTTGTACTTCTATAGGTGCAAATTCAGCTTGTTTTCAGTCTTAAATGCCAAACCCTCCATAACATCTTGCTTGATGTTCTCTCCACTCCAAGGCTAAGGGGATCATAATCCTGTCTTCCTCATCCACTCTATGCCTCTCTTGTGGCCAGCATAATAGTCAGTTTTTTCTATACTTACTGTCTACCTGGCCTTCCTATTTAGGGAGAATAATCACATTGGGGGTGGGTACTATTCCTTATCTTTGTATTCCTTACAATGTTTAGATTATTTTTACTAGGGTATGTGATTGATACCTTATTTTTACTAGGTGAATGATTGAATAAATGGTAATTTATACATTTCTTCTTATTTCTACCTACAGTTGTTTAAAACTTTCATATAGAAAAGAAGTCACAATTGTGTGACAGAAGTTATATCAAACGTTTGTGTAGTAGGCCTTCCTGAGTATATAATCATTAGTTTTTAGATTACACCAACACAGGACCTTTTGTACTTCCTAAAAAGCAAATGTCTAAGGGATTGAGCTCATTCTAGTGTGCTTCTGGCCTTCACAAAATTTAGAAATATCTATAAATTGTAATTTTGGATACAATTATAAAATATGCATGCACCTAAAAGTTTATAAAGTGAAAGACCATCAGACATATAAAAATTATATTCAAGAACACAAAATGGCAAACAAATTGTTGAGAGGACACCAAAGCATAAAGAAAATGTATATATAAAAGGGCCATATTATTGCAAAGGAATGGATTTATAAGATTTGAATTTTTTCACTCTACCAACGGTAGTTTTTCTTCCATAGAAACAGATATTTTGGTAGCAGGTTCATTGAACTTAAGTATTTGTCAGCTCATTGCCAGCTATTTAAACAATACAAGTCATGCACGAGTCATTTCTATCACTGATTGTCTGCTATCTGTATTTTGTACTCTGTATGTAGTTATTAAACAGTAACTGGTTTTCTGTAAGATGTCAATTCTTTGTGCATAGGAGAATCTAAGGGTTAACATTTCTTGTGGTCTTCCAGGTAGAACATTATATGTAAAGAAATACAGCAAAGAGTTAAAATACATAACATTTACTTAAATGTCACTAATATTTAAACACATCTGTAATTAAAGCTTCCTATTGTTCCATTTAATACTTCAGCAAAAGGGTAATGAACTGTAGAGTGCTTTCTACATCTCGCCTTAACCTGGATGCTATGTTTAATAGAATGCCCTCTTTTAAGTTATAGCAGCAACTTTAAGCTGAGGTCAGAAAATATCTGTCTTGTTAGATAAATTTTAAACTTAAAAACAATAACTTAAATAATTGGGTGCAAAACAATAACTCCATAATTGTTACAGAACTATGTTGACGTGCCTGGTGTTAACTGGGCCTGGTTCTGTGGAGAAATGCAATCCGAGGGCTAGGCCTGGTGTGTCCTGAGGACTGACTACTAAAGTGGCACAGTCACTAAAGACAATCACGAGCTAGGCCTAGTTCCAATGGGAAACAATTTCCTCTGGCAGCTTGTGAAGTCTGTTTTTGTAGGAAATTGCCTCTTGGAGCGTATAAAGCTAATTCATGGCGGTTCCCAGAACTCTCGCACACCCGGCTGGCGCTCCCCTGTGGACGAGGCTGTCTTGTTGACATAATCAGGCTTGGCTCTGGGCAAAGCTCCAGCTGTTTGTGTGGAGCCAGTCAGATTAGGCTGAAAGCCTCTAAATCTTCCAAAGTGTCCCCAGGAAGGGAATATAAAATGGTGATGGTGATATGGCAAGACCCAGAGAACACAGCAAAGTCACGACATTTGTATTTGGGTCTGTCATGGTGATTCAATAACACAGAATTTGCTAGTAGATCTAGCAGAGGTCACGCCACAAAAGTGATGGACGATCTACAGTTCTATTTTTTTCCCAACTGAATCTGTGTTATATTCTGGGTTAACTTTTCTTTAGGGCTTTGTTATGGTGCTACAAAACATGCCCTCATCCTAACTACCTAGCCATCCATCCCAACAATCATTTTTTACACTAGAATGACTATTAATACATTTATAATCAATGGGCTGTATTTCTTTTGCACAGAAAATATTAGAAGACAGTCATATATTATAAAATTGAAAAGGAGAACCAATCTTCATTTGACCCTTCTCCCAATGCATTAAATACACATTTATTAAAGATTTTCAAGGACAAAAAAGTTATTTACTCACATTATAAAAAGCAAGGAGGGAAAAAAATCTTGAATATGACCCTAGAAATTTAATTTGAGACAAAATTTGAAAATCAAAAGCATATGAATTTAAAATATAAAAGAAACAGCATATCTTTTTCCAGGTGTGAGAAATACGAAGGTTTGAGCAAGAAAGCAGTATTAAGTGAGTTGAAACATCAGAAACAAAGAAAACAGCAGATATACACAGAATACATAGGAATAAAAGTGAGAAAACAGTCACATGGGAAAACAAAATTGAAAGAAACTGTATATTTTTTGAATTTGATAATGTCCACAGTAGTGAACAATGAAGTTCAAAATGAAAAGCCATTTCTATTATGTCCTTGGCCCCTCTTTCTTGAGAATCAAAATCTGACATGAGATCTCCTTCCCAATGGTCTAGGATAAATATTAATATGATTACCAGAGTACCAATAATTTTTATGTTATTCAAATGTTACAAATTATCTCTTTCTTTTATAATATTCCTTTCTTATTTAAATACCATTCTCATGTAGAGAGAATTTCTAAAAATTTATATACTATTCCTTTTGTTTGGAATGTCTTCCTGATACCTACTTTTGTCTTCCTATCAAACTTATTGTTCTTATTAGTCATTTCATTTATAGTTCCCTTCATTATATCTTTACCTGAACCCTACATTTACAGATGCAGAGGTTTAATCTATTCTCTGTGCACCTACATTGGCACTTATTTCACTAAATGGTAATTTTTACTTTTTATCTGTTTTATCCTAGATAAATTGAGCTATTTGAGATTGGAAGTATCATCCCCCCACACACTTTTGCTTCATTGATGTCTAGAAGTGTTTCTGTCTCTTTTTGAGATTTGAATAAATATTTCTGAATAAACTTATCATTGACTTGCTTTGTTTCTGACTTCTATTTGCTATGATTGATGTGTAAAAGCAAGATTTGGGGTCAGATTGCTTGGCTTGGATTCCAGATCCCTGATGGACGAGCTACGTGATCTGGGATAAGTCACTTTTCTGGGACTCATTTTTTTTTTTTTTTTAATTTGAGAATATTACAGGGTGCAAATATTTTCATTACATGGAAAGTAATATGAAGATACCTCAAAGAACTAAAAGTAGACCTACCATTTGACCCAGAAATCCCACTACTGGGTATCTGCCCAAAGGAAAAAAAAAAAAAAATTCTGTAACAAAGACATCTGCACTTGAATGTTCATAGCAACACAATTCACAATTGCAAAGATGTGGAAACAACCCAAGTGCCCATCAATACATGAGTGGATTAGTAAAATGTGGTATATGTATACCATGGAGTACTACTCAGCCATAAAATTTTTCTATAAAATAGTCTACCTCATGTAGTTAGCCAGAGGAATAACAGTGCTAAAGTACAAAAACTACTTACAAAAGTGTCCAGTATATAATATGAACCCAAGTAAATGCTAAAAATCAGCATCCTCCTCATCATCCATTGTTAGTGTCAACATATGAGACTACCTATGTGGAAACTGTGAGGATTTTCTTGGCACATGTTCCCCATGCATAGATGGAATTGCCAGGTCATAGGACATGCCAAAATTATGAAGGTTAACTGTTTCAGCTTGTACTTTTGAGATATAGTTGGTTGAAGCTTTTCATTTTGAAAATTGTCTTCTTAATTCCAAACTCTCTCCAAAATCAGTATTCTTTCGAGTTTCCTTCTATTTTGTACTTAATAAATACTTAGCACTTAAAATATCTCAGATACTTTTCTAAATGCTTTACAAGTATTAACTTGCTTAATCCTCATGAATTAAGATACTGTTAGTGGCTTCATTTCACAAAGGAGAAAAGTGAGGGACAGAGAAGTTAACAGTCCTGTACAAAGTGAGGCAAGAATATATGGTGAAACCAGAATAGTCAGGTTCCAAAGACCCTTCTCAGAATCACTGCATTCCTCCTCTCCTCTCTGAGCTGGTCTTCCTGTAGACAACCTTCCATCTTTAAGCTTGTTCTTCGCCTCTTTCCTTTGCTCTCTTTTCCTGGTTCCTTTCTGTTTTCCTTCTCCAAGGGGGACAACGCTGTGTAGTGAACAGCAACCCTTCATTTTTCTGTTCTTTCTTTCCAATGACACCCTGACCAGAAGCCTACTAAAGACATATACAAAATATCGCATGTTTCAATTCTTTATGCTCAAATGATTTTCTCTTTAAATAGCACCCTTCTCAGTCATTTTTATGTAGTTATGAGATTTGGTAATATTTTCATCAAATAGGTTTCAAGAAGAGAAAAGCAGTCCCCAGGCAACAGAGTTACAGGACACAACTGCCAACCAAACACCCACGGGAATTAACACTCAGAGCTTCTTTCTCTTCCTTTTTAATCAGAGTGCCAGAAAACTTCAATTGAAGTAAGATGGTGGTGTAAATGAAATTAAATACCAGATTTTCACCGAAACATACAGAAAAATTAAATATCAAAAATTAAAATTAAAGCATAAAGAATTTAAAATGAAATGAAGCCACTCTACCAAGTTTTCTAGTTTTGTATTTTTACCATGACTTCCAGGTCTCTAAACATATATTCATGTTAAAGAATACATATTTCATTCCATATTATCTTATCCTCATTTTTCACTCTTCTGTAAACCTCAAAAACTCACTATAGTCTACCTGGAAAGCCATTTCAATTTCCTTCTTCTAGAGTCCCTCTCGGTACACTTCAGCCATATGAGACATTTGCGCCAATACAATCAACTCAGCAGTACCATGTGCTTTCGAATTTATATTTGCAGAAGTATTTTAATTTAATTTAATCTCTAAAAATAATTTTTAAAGAAAAGCTCATTATTGACTCAGATTTGGAAAAAATGTTTTGAATTTTTTATAAATAAAATAAATATTTTGTACATATTCATATACACATTCAAAATAATGTTAAATTTAGTCAGGTTTTCAATAGAAAGAACTTGCTCTGATATTTATAGCTAAAATGTATTTGATGTATTTTACAACCTTTTGTTCTACTTCATTAAAATTAAACCAATATTAACACAATTTTTCATGCTAGCATGAAAAACTATAGTACATAAAAACCCATGTGAATGTTTGCATTTTAATATTACAATCGAAATAAAGCGTATGAGTTTATAGCCATGTCTTATTACAAACATAGCTAAATATAAGTGCCGTGTTTCTATTCTTTTTCTGACTTAAAGGGAAAACATGATGTACTAGAATTATTTAGAGCAACTCATTTCTCTCTCCACACTAATCTCTATAGTAGACTTTTATTCAAAAGGAAGAAATGATCACTTTAAAATAATGTCACTTATCTGAATAATTCAGAACCAAAGAAAGAAAAGCACTGGAAATACATTTTCAACTAGTGCAAAGAAACTAACATGCTCAAATGATTATCCAATGTGTGCTTTTGTAAACTGCAACACACAGTCATGAAATTTTAATCAGTTTCCTAATATATTTTGTATAAACATTATTTATTCCAAAAGATGGAAAATATTTTTAAAAACTTTAAAAATAATATAATATTATAAATTTCTTAACATATTTATGTTCAAAAATGCCATCTTATGGAATATTCTGAAATATATTTGAAATATTATATAACTTGTTAATATGCAAGGATCACTTCCTATTTTTTATGTCCAATTACACTTCTCTCTTAACTTGAACACCAGATTCGTCCTGATTATACACTTTGTACTGTATATAGATATATCAGCACACTTTCCAAGATATTATGTCCCCATTTTTTACTTTATCCCCCAAATCTGTTGTTACTATTCTCCAGTATCTTCTTTCTTTTACTAATGTGAAAACAGTTTCTAGTCAGACTACGGATACCTGGGCCATTTTCCACTTTTGTTTCCTTCACCGTTCACGGAGTGTGGCAGCAAGTCATGCCAGTCACACTTCAGAAATGTCTTTTTATGCAGTGGGTACCCCCAGGGTCCTCTGCCATTGTCTTCTTCAATTTTGAATCTTACCTGGATATTTTAACAAGCTTCATCTCATCTCCCTGCCTCCACTTCTCCTTCTTCAAATCTACTTGCTGTCATATCATCAATCATTTTTCAAAAATACCTCTCTGATATTATCAGTCATTCAGTCCTCCGCCCCAGTAAGCTAATTAGCCTTTTACGTCTCCACTGGGGCTCAGAGCTCTGATTCGCATCCTCAGACTCTTGGTTGGTGTGCTATCACACCTCCAAACACTTGTCAATTATTTTTCCCTCCCACGCTAGTCGCACATTTTCAGGGATTGACTGGGGTTCTGAGAAAAGCTAAAAAAAAAGTACCTGGAACTATAAAGTTGCCATTCATTATATGCTTTGATTCATTTTTCTTTCATATCTTCTTTTCATATCTTGACTTCTGGATCTGACTTCATAAGGTACCTGCCTAAAAAGTCTTAGTGCCATGGACACTGCAATCGGGCATGTCACTCCACCTGGAAAGGGTGTTGGTCATCTTAAGATATGGCAGTTCCCCTAGTCCCTGTCCTGCTCAGGCCACAGTGTCTCTTTCCACACTAGTTAAGCCACTGACTTTGACAGTGGCTATATGACAATACACCCATACAAAAATCTATCAAGCAATATTACAAAACATCCAGCACCATTTTCTGAATACTTAATATAGCCTATAATATGGAATCAACTACTCAAAATTCCTTTATATTACATGGAAAAGATAATATTTTTGAAGCAAAGCCTCTAACTCTTAGATACAAATGTAATTATGATTAGAATTAATTTATTTGGAGGTTCATTTTGCATTTGCAATATTTAAAAATAAAAATATAGTTAATTAAAATATCTCTTGATTGATTTGTGGACATAGACACATTTATGTAAGGTTAATTATTTAATTAAAACCGGTGGCCCACTTTGATAAGAGATACATACAAAGAACCCTATATTTGTTAACTAATCCATGTTATTCTGTGTAATCTTTACTATAGAGTCATATAACAAGGCTAAAGAAGAATCATTATACACCAAATGAATATTATAATTTTATACTGACTTGTGCAGCAACAAGGAACTTGTAAAAAGGCAAAAACCTAAAGTGTTGAGAGAATGGGAGTTGTGGTATAGGAATGGATCTGATTTCACTCTAGTAGGGCCATTTTTCCATATGCCACTCTGAGTGTTTTTGCTGTACATCTGTTGCATGACAAACATAAAATGGTTGGGTTCACTATCAATTACAGCCTGGAACAAGTAAGATTTCAATTACAACAGTAAAGCAAAGCAGCTGGGAAATCCCCGAAGGGAGGTGCAAGAACCAAGGGGGTGAAGCAGGCATCATAATGGTACATTGCACTCTACTAATTAGGGAGAAATGAAGTCAAGTTAAAAGAAAATATACCCCTGGATGCTCTGTTTCATAGAGGCCATTTGGGTACCAAAAACAGTACCTCAGTGGTTTGTCTCAGTCTGACTTCTCATGTAATTGTTATCTCATGGGCAGCTTAAATAAAAATTCTAGCATACAAGTATCTTACTTTTTAAGATAAATCATTTAAGAAATGTGATTCAAGTCTAGGCTTTTAAATCATATCCAAATATTTTTAAAAGACAGGGTTATCTTTAAGAGGTAGCAAAGTTAAAAAATGAAGAAAATTATGATCATGAGTTTTACAATAGTTTGCAGCCACCTAAATAAGGAATGCATAAATATAGGCATGTATAAAAGTCTGCTTGACAAATATCTTATACTTGGGAAAAAATCAGGGGTCCTTCTACTATGTATACTGCATGAAAATTATGTGATTTTCCCCCTGTATGCCTGTCTTTCAGGTTTAACTAAATGAACTGTAAGTAGTGCAAATCAAAACAGCATAACATGCTATTGAACATAAGTTGTTTTTTCCTAACATAGTTACAATCCAGTAATAGAGTTAATAATTAGCCACAGGTTACAAAATGTTAGAACAATTTAAATAGCAAATTTTCTCTGTAGTTTTTATATTCAACGTATTTCATAATAAAGGAAAAGTAATGATTGTAATTTTAGAACCATGCCATATTTGAAATGTCTGATCTGTAACCCATCCCACCTACTTTGGTTGAGAATTCATTTTTGTTGATATGTGTAAATATCATATATAATAACAATGTCAAATTTAATAACAACAAAAATTATTTTGACAAATATTAACAGAAACATTCCAATATTTACCCTCAAAAATACCTCCTATCTAATTTGAAGGGTTGACCATAGATCTGAAGTTTTCCTGGAGTCCCCTCACAGTGAATCTCTTTATTGCTTTAGTTTTCTCACTAGAAAAGTATTTGAGAAGATATAAAATCATTACATTAATTCGAATAAAAGTTGATTAGGGGCTCATTTAAGACAGTGTGGGAAAAGCAATGACATTCTAAAGGGAGGAATTACAGATATTTCAGAACAATTGGGAACCTAGCACAATTCTGAGATCCCTATCTTGGGAAATTAGGAGCAGGGAAGGTAGGAGAGAAGGACAGTTAGATACGACTATTAGCGTGGACTCCTCTAGGTATAAAATGAGACACTTCACTAACATCAAATGTAGTTTCAATTAACTTTGTAGTTTAAATAATGTTTTCCCTTAATTTTTATTCTATATGGTATGATGATTTTTGAAATCCAATACATCTTCTTATAGTTACCATTATATCTGAGGGCAGTGTCTGCTACAAAATAATTTACCTATGGCCTGGGTCTTATTTTAAACATTACACTGGAAAAGGAAAATTTATTTCCCTTGCTAGTTTTTCCAATGCATACACAGTAAATTAATTCTAATGTGACTGAAATCCCAGTTCTTTAAAGCCATCTGCACTGAATAGGGAAGGGCAATCCCTGTCCCCTTTCTTCCTCCCCACCTTTTTCTTTAGTAACTTTTTCAGGCTTTGTATGACACTTCCAAAAGCAACAGCACAGGCCCCATTGAGTATTTGACTTGTAGCCCCTTGGATTGTGTGTTATTTTCCTCATATTATAGAAATAAGAACATTTCATCTCTTTTCTGAAATGAGGCTAGCATAAAACTACTTCAAATTTGAGCATAGAAAGCAACAAAATACGCTCAATCATATATATGTTTGTGTGTTTGTAATGATATTACTCACTTATTAATCCTAAGTTTTGAAAAATAAGAATAAATTGTTATTTCCTAATGTTTGGGTAATGAAAATAAATTATTATAAGACTATTGCAGGCACTTAACAAAGAGGGAAAGATAAGAATTTGACGATGAAATGAAAGGAGGCGAATTTTTTTTTTTTTTTTCAGATCTGGTATTGTGGGATGTCTCCCTAACTCAGATGTATAAGGAAGAATCAGTTAGTGTCTCAAAATCAAATTCAGAAACATTCTCAGCCCTTATGGAAACCATAAAAGAAGGACTCTGGATGACAGGCAACAGCAAAATTGCAGCTGCTGACACCGTGTGTAGCCAAGTGCCACTTCACTCTTGATCTATGTTAAGCTGACTGAAGGAAGGAAATCAATTACTATCGGCAGTGAACTTCAGGTAGACCTAGGTTTGAGATGCCAGCTACACACAGGTGTGTGCCCTCAGCAAAGATAATTCTGACTAAACCTTCATTAAGTAGGAGTGCTACTGCAATCTCTGCTTTGAAATTTAAACGGCTGTGATTCCACATAGAAAGAGACAGATGGAGAAACCCAAATACTATAAAACTCCTAACATCACCAACAAAAATATCTGCCTTAAGTAGCTGAACTTTTTCTAGACGACCAGGTCTATTAGAGTACTTCAACACACACACACACACACACACACACACACACACACGTAAACATATGCACATACATACACACAAACCCACATTACAATATTCTCTGGTGAACATGGTCTGAACATTAAAATCTTAAAGAGTACATGTATTGACTATCTGTTGCTGCTTTCAGCCTAGAATCCACTTTCATTTATTTCATTAATAGTGTTCCACATTTGTTTTGGAAGGACTTCTTCCTCACTTTCAATCCCTGAACCTGAGAGCAGGGGCAAGGCCCATTCCAAACAGCATCTCGGGTCTCCCCAGACACTCAATACTTGTTCGGAGATTGGCACATGGCTTGTTTTCACGGAGAGATAGGGTAAATAGCAGGTCTAATATGTACACTCCTGGACAAGACTGTGTGCTGAGAATACGTGAGTTGGGCTAGCTGCTGGGGCCACGGAGCAGAGTGTGTCAATGACACAACTCAGAGGAACAAGATTAAGACATGGCATCTGGTGCCACTGCTTGGATCTTAAATGAACATAAATCAAAACTACAAGTCAATAGATACCTTTATGCCTCCCCTATTGGGGAGATATCATGTATATAAGTGTATTTGTGGCTGAAATCACCAAACTTACTTCTGTGATGTCTAATGCATGGTGGAATTAATCAAACTCACTCCAAAAATTAACACTAGTCTACTTTCTAATATATGTTTTCAAGAATTTGTGAGAGACCAGTGACAAAAAGAATAATGGGAAGGAGTATGTGAAAATCTGTGATTAAGTTAAGATAGATTTTAATCTTGTTAATTTAAGGGGGGAAAAAACCCAGGGATATTCATATTAATATTTAATCCTGTATTTAATTTTGTTTTCCAAATCCTTCATATTCAACATTATATACAAATTTGGTCTCTGATTTGAATCAGTGGATAATGTTTTAGAGAAATAAGATACAAGAAACTACTCCAAACCCTATAAATGATATAAAAGTCCCTAAAGATGACATAACCTAAGTACCACATTAACCAGGAATATCTAGTCTGCAGGAATTCTTTGTAAAGTGGAGAATATCTAAAAATCTTATTTTATGTCAATGGTTGTTTTTGTTATAAATGAGATACCTTGTTAAAACCAGACACCTTATAATAGATACCTTGTTCTGCCATATATACAGGCGCTATTGAAAAGCAAATTTAGTCCAAAAAGAAAAAGGAAATCCATAATGCATTTCTCATATTTTCATAGGATCTTAGCATGTTCATAGTATCTAGGACACATAAAATAAAATGTTATGAGAAAGCTCAAAAGCCAAAAGCCTTTTGCCGTGGATTGTGGAACAATTTCCTGAAAAGGAAAATTTTAAGTTCTAAAACTCAATATGCACTTTAAATGTTCCCTATGGCTTTGTGTTTTATTTTAATGACAATAACAACAAGCAGTTATAACAGTGCATAAAAGGTCAGTTTGCACTGCATCAGTATACTTATCATATAAATTCACAGTTAGGGGCCTTTCAAGACAAAGATTAAGCTGGTAAATATGTATTTAGATACTTAAAGTGGAGATCAGTACAATGATAGCTGATAATGTCATCCATGTATTTACAGAGTTTAAAATATGGATTATCAACAAGATGGGCCATAATACTTCATCTGGGGCCATTACAGTGGAACATGTAAACACATACAGATAATGCAGGGGAAAAAGACAAAACCAGCTTGTCTACAAGCAGTGAATTAAAGCTTTCTGGGAGCTAAATACAGAGTACTGGGTGTATATTTTAAAAATGATTTGTAAAGAACTTGGGAAAAAGTGTCAATAAATGTGATATCTTTTCAATAATAAAATTTAATTTGTTTTCTTTAAATCTACAAGGAAATCTCAAACGTGGATAACTGCTGGTTGACATATTTTGTTAAAAATAGAAGCACATTCCAATCTTGTCACTGATAGAATATATGAATACCTTTTTTCACTGCTAATATATTGAACCAGATGTTTTCATTACCCACCTAAAATACTACAAGTGAAAAACAATTCCATCACCTAAAATAATTCAGGTATTTCCTTTCATGTTGTTTTTAGAAAGATGATTCATATTGTTAGTCTTGTGAGAGTTGTTACATTCCTTTTTCTTTCTTTTCTCTCTTCTTTTGTATTTTATTTGGTTTTGCTTTCCTTCTGTTCCCTCTTATTCACAAATGAAATTATTGGTCACTATACTCGGCTAGAGATTTCAAAATTCAAATGAATCATCTCCTCTATTTCTTTTGAACAGATAAACAAATAAATACTAGAAACTATAAATACAGAAATAAAAATATGTTTAAATAACACATTTTCTAAATTCAATACATTAAAGCTATTAGGTGGTTCTGCCCTTTAGAAAAGATTTGCATTAATGTTGCCTAAAAAACAGTTTATATAAAATTATTTTCATACACCTAAATATTCACTTAAAGCATTCAAATTTTTTTTCTGTAATAAAATTGATTCCATAAGAGGTTGTTTTCCTTATCTATTATGACTATAAGCCACTTTTAAGTAACAAATTTACTATTTCTCACCTACAAATTTGGATAAAGTATATTTCTATTTGTATGTATTTAAATTATAATAGTTCCCCTTATTGAGGGGGATATGTTCCAAGACTTTCAGTAAATCCCTGAAATTTCAAATGGTACTGAATCCCATAAGCACCACATTTCTTTCCCACACAGACCTCTATGACAAAGTGTAACTTGTAAATAAGGCACAGTAAGAGATTAACAATAACTAATAATAAAATAGAACAATGTAACAATGTACTGTTCACAATTTCACTGATAGAAGATTTGTTCTTAAACCATAGATCTCAGCAACCTCAGCATACTATTCTTTTTTTTTTTTCCCTTATCAAGTCCAGAACTTTTACCTTTTCACTTAAAGGAAGCACTTTGTCGTTTCGTTTTTCTTTTCTTTTTTTTTTTTTTTTATTTCTGAGACAGAGTGCTGCTCTGTCACCTGGGCATGCAGTGGCGTCAGCCACCTCAGACTCCTGTGCTCAAGCAATTCTCCTGCCTCAGCCTCCTGAGTAGCTAAGACTACAGACGTGTGCCACCACGCCCAGCTAATTTTTCTATTTTTAGTATAGGCAGGGTTTCACTCTTGCTTAAGCTGGTCTCGAACTGCTGACCTCAAGAGATCCTCCGGCCCTGCCTTGGCCTCCCAGAGTGCTAGGATTATAGGCGTGAGCCACTTCGCCCAAGCACACTTTATGGTTTCTCTTGGCATACATGAATTGTCAGTATCACTACTCTAGTGCTCTAGGGGCTATTATTAAATGAAATAAGGGTTACTTGAACACAAGCACTTCAATACTGCAACAGTAGATTTGATAACTGAAACGGCTACTGAGTGACTAAGGAGCAGGGAGCCTGTCCAGGCGATGCTAGACAAAGGGACAATTCAAGCCCTTAGTCAACATTAGGGTGATGTGAGGTTTCGTCATGCTACTCAGAATGGCGCACAATGAATTTTGCATGTAATATTTTCAAATTGCGGTTGACCTTGGGTGACTGAAACTGTCGAAAGGGAAACCTCAGATGGGCGGAGGAGGTATACTGTAATTACTTATATATTTGTGATGTGTGTGTGTTTATGTATCTGTGACTGAGCTTGTGTTTTTGGTTTGATTGTTCCAGCATCTCTGATATCTTACCACCCATGGTTTGTAAGTACCCAAATCCCCTGTATTTTAGCACATCTCCAATATTCAGGGCCTAAAAAACAAGTAATATTTGAATAAAAAGATGTATTGTTTTTATCATGAAGAATGGTTTTCTCCTTCTACTTGGCTATAAGTTAAAAGTATTAAGCTTAATAAAAATAAGCTATGTTTAAAATTATGGAACATTTATAATTTAAAAATAATCAACATACTTTTTAAATTCTGTAATTGCATTTTCCACCTCTGTTTTTGCCAAAACCTCTTGAAGGCAAGATATCTTCACGTGGTCAATCACATCTTTTGTTTTCTTACATTACCAGCATAAGACAATAATGTCATTTTAATTTTTTTGTCGTGGCATAATTAATTGAACATTTGCCCTAAAAAAGCAATAACAGCAAATCCAGGGAGGCATTATTTAATTATTTTAGTGTGGGAGTATTAATAAGTGTTCATGCTCTGTCACCAACTGCTAAATATAAATAGTGCTCTATTGCTCAAATCCTTTCATAAGTATGCAGTTTAGATAATGCCACATACTTTGGGGACTTAATTTCTAGAATATATAAGAAGAAAGAAAATTAATATTTTTTTCATCCATTATAAAGAGCTCACACTAACTTCACTACCAAATATGCTTCTTTGTGTGATCTCCTTTAAGTTAAAAGTTCTAATACATTAGCATTTTTAGTATGTTATACATTTGTAGCAATTTTTGTCATCTGTTCAAGTTATAATAGTCTGTTAATATATTATGCCTTGACCAATATTACTATTACCATTATTACTAAATAAGATACAAAATACAGTTGTATTCATCTGTTTAGTTCAATATGAAAGCATATTTAATATTGGCAATGTATGGCAATAATAGTGGTCTTGTTAAAATAGAGGTCATGAGACATCCTTCTTGAGGATCCTTCTTGGATTTGAAGACTAATCTGGTTTGTATATGTGTATATGTTCTATGGGGCCCGTGTGATAAGACATTTAGGGATGATGCCATACATATGTAAATAGATGACAATGGTGGATAGATGGATGGATAGATAGACTGCAAGTCTTATCTAGCAATGCCTTTCAGGCATGAGTGGGATTGGAGAACTGTGCCACTTTAAGGTAATGTATTCTTCGAGAGTTAGTAAATCTATATCTAGCCTCAGGGAAGAACATATGATTGAATCCTTTGGAGGAGGCAAAGAAGCGGAAATCAGAGGTATGCAATTATGACTAGGACTCACTGCCAATAAGAAATGAGGTTGGAAGAAGTCTCAGGTAATATAAAAAGCCGCCAAGTGATGCTGCTTTTAGTATCCCCAAGACTTCAAGGAGAGCTCCCAGAAACAAAGCCAAAAGAAGCTGCTGAGAAAGGCTGCTGACCTTGGAGCTGTCACATTAGCATAAAATATATATCAGATCAGGCTGTGTAGATACTTGGGAGCAACCGATCTTTTTCAGCATTGAGTCGCTCTTCAGGGAAAAGAGGGTCAGAACATAATGGTCACTTAATATCCTGGGAGAGAAACAGAGAGTTGTTCTTTCAATTTCCACTTACCAAAGAAAGACAACAATAATATTGTGCCACTAAAAAGCAGGTGCAGACACCTTGACTGATTGCTTAAGTTATTAAAGTGACACTACTAGAGAAACTTAGATCGCTGTTGTTGTTACTAAGGTAGGACTATTAGAAAGTAAGTTAAAATACCAACATAATAGGAAGAGACATTAAATAGCAAGATGTGGTCATTATCTTTTTTCATTCAGGAAGTTATTTGAAATAAATTAAAATAAATTACTTTAAAATCTACTGAAGCTTAACTTAAGGAACAAATATGATTTCTTCCCCTTATGTGAAATTATATTCCAACAATTAGCCCCCTACATTGGTTGGTATTTGCCATTTGCAATGATTGCAAATTCTGATAGGATTGTACATTAAGCTGAAACATGAAAAACTTTTAGTTCAAAGAAGGGAGTCAACCTTTACAGGAAATTCTTCTGTTTGAAAATACGCCCAACTGATCTTTCACATATCTTATGCGGGGTCTTGTGTTCTCTCAAGTTACATCATAGGTTAAACGCTTTGAAACAGTGCACCTATAGACAAACCAGTCTTTTCTGAACTGAAATTTTGGACCTCCTTGAGGAAATTCTTCCTCTGCCAACTTGCATATTTTCAAAGAAACGTCAAATTAAATCAATAGAGATATAGTTTAGGTTCTTCTAACATCTTTTGAATATAAGTCACTGTACCTACTTTCAAAGAACTTAAAAATATAAAGTATAACAAAGGACAGGAAAGCATTTGAGAAACTCTTCTAAAATACACGCAGCCCTTAGACAACTTTCCTTTGAATTTTGCCACAAAAGCGTTAGTATCTAAAACTATTTCAACCTATTAGAGAAAAAAAAAAAAAAAAAAAAACTCTTCTGAATGGATTGCAAAATTCCTGTCTGTACCATAAAGCATCATGAGCTCTTTAAAACAGAAATATGAATAAATTTATTGGCAAAGGTTCTATCCACCATGTAACAGTAGGTTTATACAATGATGAATTGTAAAACTTCTCAACAAATAAATTACTTATGATAAAAGTGATTTTTTTAAAAAAGGAGAATATTTAAATTACGTGTCTACCATAAGAAAAAGTAGAAAGTTATAGTTACATGCATCTATGGGAAGTAAGTATGATTTCATCATGACGAGTTTAGGTTCTGAAATTACTGCATGAATTATATCTAAAAATCCCCACCATCATGACCTCACACACACACAACTTTTATTGACTGTCACCTTGAACAAATTATTTAACTTATTGGAGACTTGGGCTCTTTCACTACCAATGGATCATCCTGATTCATATCAAAATTCTTAGCATAACAAAATGAGAATATATTAATATTGTTGTCTCAGTCTACTCAGGCTACCATAACAAAACACCATAGACTGGATGGCTTAAAAAACCGAAATGTATACCTCAGAGTTCTGGTGGCTGGGAAATCCAAGATCAAGGTGCCAGCCAAATCAGTTTCTGGTGAGGGCTGTCTTCCTAGCTTACAGACACAGCTGCCTGTACACTATGTCCTCACATGGCCTTTCCTCTGAACATGAGCATGAAGAGAGAGCTCTGGTTTCTCTGGTTCCTTTTCTTATAAGGACATTCATCCTATCAGATCATGGCCCTACTCTTATCACCTCATATAACCCTAATTACCTTTATAAAGGCCCTAACTCCCAATCGTCACATTGGAGGTTAGGATTCCACCATACAAATTTCAGAATTTAGTCCATAGCAGTCCTTAATCCTTGATAGATGGTAGCAATGTATGGTTATGGCTATGATAATAGTAATGATAATGATAACAGTGATGATGGTGATAATGTTGATTACCTACTGACAGAGGGACGTCTTTCTAGAAAGTACCACTGAGCTATGTGACCTGATAGGCAAAAATATATTAATTTTTCTTTCCCTCTCAATCTGTTGATGTAGGCATTGTAATTCATCCTCCTCTGATCTTAATTTCTCTGATCCACTTTCACTATGGAATAAATGGGCTTAGAGGGGCTGGTCTAGGACACTATCCACTATGTTTATATGGGAAATTTCCAAGGACTCACTTATAAATATACCTTGGTTGGGAACATAAGTGAATTTTTTTTTTTTTTTAAGAGCTGGGGTCTCATTCTGTTGCTCATGCTGGACTCAAACTTCAAGCTCCTGGACTCAAACAGTTCTCCCATCTCAGCCTACCAAGCAGCTAAGACTACAGGCATGTGCCACCGTGCCTGGCTATGAATCAATTTTTAATGGGAATGTATGTTAAAAATAATATGGAAATTTATATAGTCAAAACTGAGAAGAATATGGCCTCATAAGATATACAAAGAGAAAAATATTATTTTACATTTCAATAGTACGTTCAAAGTTAAGTAAAACTTTGAACATGAAATCCAAAAATCAAAGGAGCACTAAAATGGAAAATATTGTTCTTTTAGCCACTAATGTTATTCTACTGGGAATAATTGACTATTGTACTGTTTGTAATAAGAAGTGTAACCTAGTTGTTAAGAGCTTTGTGTCTTTGAACTCAGACATTGCTTTGAGCCCTTCCTAGTCCATTTCTAGCTATGTGAATTTAGTTTTATTTCTTTAAGCCTTTATTTATCTGTCTGTAAAAGAACAGCATAGGCATGGTTGTTAAATGAATGTAAAGTGCCTGACCTGACATTTACTCAATAAATGCTTACTATTATTATTATAAATCATCTAGGATGATTGTTATCCTAGAGTAAGAATAAATCCTTTTTAAAAATATGGATTATTTTACAGGTATAGTCAACCTTCATTATTCATGGATTCCATATTTGTGAATTTACCTACTTGCTAAAATTTATTTGTAACCCCAAAATCAATATTCACATTTTTGCAGTTATTCACAGACATGTACATAGCTCCAAAAATTTTGAATCCCTGATGCACATGTTCCCAGCTGAGGTTGAACAAGGCAATGCTGTTTCAGCTCTCGTATTGTAAACAAGTTTCTTTTTTACATTCTACTTAGTGCCACTTTTTTTTTTTTTGCATTTTTGTGCTTTTTGTTGGTGATTTTGCTATTTAAAATAGACCCCAAAGATGGTGCTGAAGTGCTGTTTAATGACACAAAGCACAAAAAGTCTGTGTTATGCCTTACAGAAAAAATATGCGTTTTGCTCAGACATGAGTTACATTGTTGATGGCCAGAAATTCAATGTCAATAAATCTGCAGTAAGTATGAGATAAGGTGACTTTAAACAGAAATGCACATGAAACAAGGGCATGTATTGATCAATATATGAAAAAGTAACCAGAGGTTTGCAGGAACCTAACCCTTCATTTCCCCTAGGAGCAATGGTTCACTATTCAGAAATTCATTGTTCAAGGTGACTTTACAGAACATAACTACTGTGTATACCAAGAACTGAATATATTCCTTTCTAAATGGAAATCTAAACATGGGGTTAGAAAAATTTAGGTAACATTAAATTCCTCTTCTTCTACTTCATATGTGACGAAGTATGAAGAAATCATAAAAAGAATAAGTGTGGGTTTGGCATGGTGGTACCAACGCTAATTGGAAGATGGCTAGTCTGTGCCCTTGGATCATGTCCTTCTCACTCTACTGTATTCAACAATAATGTGGACTTGGTCCATGAGAGAAAAGGCATTCCTCTCATTCACTAAAAAATGATAAAATAAGATGAGAAATTAGCTCCAACATACAGACCTTTGCCTTACGACTAGTGTTTCAGAAATGAATAATGGATTAGGGGTTGCTGTGTTGTAATAATGTCTTGATTGATTGTTTCCTTAATATGTGCTGAGTGCTGACAAAGTGCAAATCTTCCAATCTGCTGTGATGGGACCACTGTTATTAAAGAGTACAATTATGCTATTGTAGCTTTCACTCATTTTCTGATTTTGCTAGACTTTTTTCTCAAAGAAATATAAACAGCTTTTCAACTGGCAAAGAACTAAAATAAATAGCTAACATTTATTGAGCTATTATTCCAGATGCTATGTTAAACAGTTTATATATTCAAGTTCTATTCTCATAGCAAGTCTGTGAATTAGGTGTCATTATTACTCTTATTATCCAAACTTACTGACCAAATAGATAAATAAGTTTGGAGAGTTAAGCAATTTGTATTAAAAAAGTAAGTGAGTGGTTGAGCTAGGAATTCAAACCTTTGGTTCATATACTTGTCTAATGTTCTTTCTGTTCTCTTAATAAGGAATAACAATTTATGGGTATTTACATATATACAAACATAAATACACATATATACCTATGTACTTGAGCAAAAATGAGCCATTCGTTATCATAGATAAGATCTATTGAAAGAGTAAAACATTAACAATCTTATAAATTAAAAATAAAGAGATGAAATCATGAATCTCAAAAAAGTAATAATATTGGTTTGTTAATTTATTTCTATAAAGGAGTAAATGGGGAGAGGTAGACCATTTGAATTCATGATAGGTATGGGTTTTTACTTTAATAAACACTGTTTTACTTTTAGATTCAAGAAAGGAGTTTCTTTTTAAGTCTTTTGCTCTTCCACACTAATAAATAAATAATTTACTAACTTAGATGAGGCATATAAATACAAACATAAAATGTGATAGTGTTTTGATAATTTCTAGCTCACTGAAGCAGGTTTGACAGATGAGATATTAGTTTAAAGTAAAGGCTTTATCATCATCTTAGAAATTGTAAAAGAAGAGTAAAATACACTGCACATCAAGGGAAAGGTGAGAAAGTCACATGTAATCTCCTTTTAACTTACGGGAGCTCAAATGCAAGTGAGACATGTAGTCTTACAGAATAAATATGAAACACTAATAATTAGTTTCTCTGATCACCTGAAAATAGGTTATCAACCACAATAAATAGCTTCCTTTGAAAATAAGAGTTTTATGCCTGGAAAGTATTTTCTGACACCTGTAGCAACAATGACAGAAAATTAATTTCTCCCCATGGTTTTTTAGAGACAGGGTATGTGTGTTCTCTCATTGTCCTTTCTCTGGAACATCATGAATCTTGGTTAAAATTTTCATAAATTTTATTAATGCATAATTTAAATTGCATTTAAATTTTCATAGGTTTATCCATCCTATCACTTTGTTTCAGTACTATGACCACATGCCCATAAATTAGTAGGTGATGTAAGCCTGAGAAGGTATGTTGGGAATGGAGTTTCCATTGTAAATATGGATTTTCAGTAACTATCTTAGCACAGA
This sequence comes from Varecia variegata, assembly GCA_028533085.1. Classification (NCBI taxonomy): domain Eukaryota; kingdom Metazoa; phylum Chordata; class Mammalia; order Primates; family Lemuridae; genus Varecia; species Varecia variegata. The sequence goes on from CM052445.1 coordinate 32,185,709, forward strand.
TATTAGAGATATCTGCACCAGAGATATGATATCCATAACTTCATCTATACTTTTTTTTGCTTTTGGCAAAATAGTATTGCTACAATCATGCCCCCTAATAACTAGGTACATATCCTTTTACCTTGGTGAGGGACAGATTTACCTTGGAGGAGGGGCATATTTTATTGAACACATTTCTTTTCTCATATAAAACTACAAAGTTTTTACTTTTAAAAACTGCATAATGGAATATAAGGAACTTGGCAGTCTTTATATAAAGATTCGACCTCTTAAACCTCAACCTCTTCACTTTAAAGTTATTCTATAGTATTTTAGTCCTAATTTTTTCTTTAAAATTCTCTTTTTCAATAATTTAATTATGCCAAATTCTCTTCATCTGTCTGAAATTCTAGGATCTCTGAATGTTTAAAATATTTTATAGCAAAGTCTTTGAAGAAATCAGAAGCTATTGAGAAAGGTGTGCTTTACTGTAAATTCACAATGTATGTTTAACTTTTTAAGTTCAAAGGACTCTTTTGCCTTGGAGCAAATAAGCATTATTCCATTGGTACATCTGGTTTACTGAAATCCCTTAGAAAATAAATGAGCAGTTATGATTTTTTTCCATCTTATTTATTAGCAATAAGTGTGCAAGGGAGTTAGGGTGGAGAAGATAAGAAAAAAAAATCTTAAGAAATCAGAAAGTAGTCTGTGAAGTAGCAACTTCTCTACTTCTACATTTCAGAAAATTGTGCTGTTAAAAGCAACAACTTCTGGAGGTCACTAAGGAACAAATATAGTCCATTGTTCATATTGCTCTATTGATATACTAATATAAAACATATATCACACATCAGAAGTTTAAACAAATTCCTTCTTAATTTTGAGACTGTTATGTTCATCTCCCTTGTTTTTCCTAGTTATAATCATACAATGCTAATTATACAGGTGATTTCAGATTAAATAATATTATTTTATAGAGGAAAGAAATGTAACAAATATGAAAGCTTCATAGATCAGTTTGTCCTGTAGCTATTTCCTTGGAAATATGACCCACACACTGAAGGTACAGCACCTTCTCCTCCAAACTCATAGACATACTGATATAATGTGCCTTGTCCACAGCCCCAAACCCTCAAAGCAGGTGACAAAACAAAAAACTAGGCCTTCAGTCATTGAGCCTCTTACCCCTTACCTTGCATCTAATAACTAAAGAAGCACTACACTGTCAAAGTCCAGTGTTGACTAGAATGTATGGAATCTGTCTTTCAATTGAATTAGTTAATGCTCCTTTAAATTAGTATCCCCACTAGGATGGATAACACAATTAAATTACTAAGGTCACCTCTGCCTCTTCCTAAAGTTTAAACATAGTGAACTTACTCAGTTTTTATTTGCTTTGTTTTCTCTTTTGTTTCCCTAATGATTATAGTTTGGAAGGTATCTCCTTAAATAACCAGCTTCATAAACCCGAAAAAATAATAGGATACTTTTAAAAACTTGCTGAAGTTTTTTATTTTGTTCATTTTACCTAGAAACCAGTTTTGATCCTTATAAACTTTGCTTAAAATATTTCCTTGTCTTCCTGTGGTACAGATGAAATATCCAAGTTCCTCACATGACATACAAAGTTAGGTATGGCCTATATTCTTGTCTTTTCAAATCCATCCTTTGCCACGCCCACACAGAGCACCAGTGGGTCCAGACACTTTGAATTACTTATATTTACATTAAGCCTACAAGCATTGGTGCATACTTTCCCTCTGTGTGGAATTCTCTTCTTTCTCCTTCTTTTTTATTTGTCTGACTTCTCTTTCATTTTTTTAAGAATCAGCTCAAATCATAACCCACCTTTGAAGCCTTCTCTGCTCTGCCACCTTTAGGCTACCAAGGTCCCTGAGACAGAGTCTGCCAAGTCTTGCATAATGTTCCCAGAGGCCTCTATTGTCGTCGTCTTTTCTTTTTCTTTTTTTTAAATTTCAAAGTATTATGGGGGTACCAATGTTTTTGTTTACATAGATTGCTTTTGTAATGCTCAAGTCAGGGTTAGAAGTGTCTTCTATTTTAACAATTCGCCCATGTTGTAATTATTTGTTTACAATGTCTGCCTCCCTGATTAGGTAACAGCTCCTCACATCTCTATTGATTTTTGTTTCACAGTGTTTAGGAGAATGTCTGGCTCAGAGTAGACACTTAATGTCTCATAAGGCCCTTACCATTCTCTCTCCTATCTCCTCTGATATAAATATTATTATGTCTACATAATCACTGCATTGTTTTATTTAATATTTTATAATAATTACTGGAAAAATTGAGCTTTGGGAAGTCTACTGTTCAGTATCCTGAATATCAGATATTGGAAAAAATCTTTTCAAAACAAGGACATTCATTATGGCTCTACCATTGACACCTTACTGAATATGTGAGTGTGATAAATCATGATTTTAAAAAAGAACAGCAAAGAGCTGCCATGCTAGTTTATGCATTTAAAAGTCAAAAATACAAATAAAACTCTCTCTCATCCAAATCATTAATTAGACATCCAAATTTCAACTACGTTTAATTTAGCAGAAATCTTTCTATTTGTAGGATACTCAGAACTCTTTATCACCATCGTTAACGTTTCCTTTTTGGTGTAGTGAATAGTCACTCTGAATCACCATTTCTTTGGTTGACATTCCACTTATTAATTTCTGTTGATGTTTGTATTTGGGCAAGAAGGGCCTTTAAAATGCCAACACTTAACTAACACTTAAGCTTAAAACACAGTTCAAGGGTAAAATTTAGGTTAGGTAGATTAATTGGCTTTATATAATATCTCATAAAAACCATCTTTGAATTTAATAGTCAGTATTTAAATGCTCTCACAAACAGAAAGTCTGCATATCTGGCATAAAAATCATTTCAGTACAAGTTTAGTGAAGAAATTTATTGATTAAACCAGTATGTAATATTGTTTCTGGTGAAATAATATAAAGTAATAAAAATTTAATAAAGAAATTACTTCTTGTGTGAATACTAACCTGATTATGAAGGCATTTCTAAAACAGGAATTTTAACATTATTTGGAGAAAATACAGTTTAAGAGCAAATATATTATCCATGAACAAAGTACATGGGGGTATCCATTCTGGTGTCATTGTCACATAATTGCTGATTGTTTTGTAACCCTTTGTCTTTAAGGAAATATACCTCTACTAAAAAAAAATAAAAAAAAAATAAAAGTTGGCTTTGTTGTAACCTTAAGTGTTCAAAGCCATTTAAATGCAATGGACTTTCAAATTTTAAAAATTTATAAACAACCACAGTCTACGTTTGTTATGGCTTGTTGTTTTAGGTTCTCAATCTACTTCAGTATAAGGTAAATTGGATTAAAAAGAAGCATATATGGAAATCAAGGTGTTGGCCAATCATTTAATGTTGTGTAAATGAAAGGAGAGTAATAGAGTCAAGGTTCCCAGAGTAAACAATATCCATTTCCAAACAATGCCAATATCTAAACCAATATAACGATACCTGCCCTAAGTGGCATCTGTTTTCGGCAAGGGATCAAAAGGAGACTCTTTTCCCTCCTAGCCTATAAGAATGAAATCGCTGTCCATAAGCTCACACACTATCCAAAGCTATAAGAATATGGCAGCAGCCCCTGGTGGGATGCCACTTCCGTACCTCATCTGCTGGGGTAGGCCTGCTACCTTTGTCCCAAGCTCCAGCTTGCTGGTGAGCATAGTTGACACCAGTCTCTAGCCTAAGTTACATAGAAAACTAATGTGAAGAGGCAGTGTAGGAAGCTCCTATCAGTGCCACTGTACTTGATTTGAGAAGACATGGAAAAATTCAAATTCCAGAGCTGTCAGCTTGCAAACTTGCAGCAGAGAGAAAAGCCACACTTTAAGAATGTAAACAAGGACAGTGAAGGTCTTGCTATCTAAAGATATCAGCATGCAAGAAGCGCTCTGGCAGCTTGAACGCACCGAGGCAGTGGCAAACCCCAGTGCCCCGTTGTGAGACTGAGCCTACCTTGGAGACTCAAGGCACTGTCTTCCTTCTGCTAAGTACTTTACCTGTGATTGCAATGGCAGATTCTTCAAAAGAGTGAAACAGAGGTCTGTCTCTTTAGAAGCAACAGCAGTCTCTCTGAAAGAAACAGTTTGGCATTTCCAGGGGAAAGGTCATTTCTTTACACCTCTGAAGAGGATAGATAACAATAATAGAAAGAATATCAGGCATGAAAAGCTACATTTTCCTAGACCCCATAAAAGAAATCATGACACAGCTGTGGAGCTGGTACTATGAGCCAATGCACTAATTTATCCCACTTGAGTGCACTGACTTTCCTCTTCTGTGAACTGGCATCCCAGCTGGGAAAAGAAATGTTTACTGAGACTTGCTGAATTTTATTTACAGGTCTAGTAGGCTGCTTCTAAGTTGCAAAGAAGAGGTACCTCTCGTGTTGGTGAGATATGGGGCGGTGTGAAAATCACCCAAATGCACTTGAAAGATAGCACTCTTGTGACCCAAGGAAGGATAATATTGAGTTAAGTGTGGCACTTTCAGTTCATCCAGCATAAATATCAGTGCCAAGGCAATCACATGGAGGGCCCTTGGGATACTGGGGTGATAAATCAGAACTTGGAAGGAAGCCTCCAAAATTACCCTGATTGCAATGCCTAAGGAACAACTGATTGAGCCCTCTATTAGAAACTTTTCCCCATCAGAAAACAGAAATATTTTGTCACGTATTATCTAGAAGAGCTGCATTGTTACAGACATTCCTATTCAATTATTTATATATCCTCTTTCTGGTAAATCTCATCTGAATCTCTCTCCTTTCTAAATGTCACGAGTTTTACTCTCCCACTGGCACCGATGTTAACATTTTAAGGGGGGAAAGGTTGTACTTAAGTTTAATAGATTTCATATTTAATAATGTAGTCAATAAAGTCTGTCCACTTAATCAGGCAAAGGCTGTTCCATTCTGGACACTAAATGCCTCCAATGGGCCATGTTGTTTCCATTACATACAATTCACCCATTATTTTCAACTCTTAGAAAAATATTTTAATATTTTCAGAGCTTTGTATATCTATAAATAAATAAAATGGTACTACTTTTAAATAAATGAAATAGTGCTGACATCATACTTATACACTACCATTAACAAAATTACAGAACAAGGAAAGAAATTCGAATCTATATTGAAGTTGAAGGACTTAAAGCACTCATGGGGAAAAAATGTTGTAAACTTTTATCTCTTTTCTCTTGCAATCCTCATTTTATAAAAGAAGGACCACTGAAAAAGAGAAAACAAAATGAGAATTTTATGAGCCAATTATGGACTCTAACATTCTCACCTATTGTTTGTTTCACATTCAACTTTCCAGCAATATGCTGGACCATTAGTCACGGAAGTATTACTGTGAACAGTATTAACAGCTTGACTCTATCGCCTTTACAGTAGCTTTGTAACTATTTAAATTGTGTGTTCTCAAACCTCAATTACTAGTACCTAACAATCTTTAGAGAACGGGATTTTGCATGTCTAAGCATTTTTTTCATATCTTGTGGGTATTCTATTAGCTCAAAAGGGAGTGCAGACAAGAAGAATCATTGCTAGAAAACTTTGATTTAAGCCAGAAAAGCATCTATTCAGTGGCATGGGTCTACGATGAGTAGGTGTCAGGTTGTAAAGTGTAATATGTCAAGCCATTTCATGAATAAAAAAACCTGTTTCTGTTAACTAAACACATATTTTCCTTTTATAGAGGAAAGAAGAAGATTTACATTCACTGCATCATTGCTTATCATGGAACTCCCATATTCTTCTGCTGTTTAGACAGTCAGCACTCATATGCATGTTAAATGTAAATCTCTTACTTGAATTTAATATTCGTAGATGTGTTTTACGTTTGCTATTTTTCAATAAAGTAGTGCTAAGAAACTTAGTTGTTTATTCTTCTTTATTAACTGCTTTAAACTAACTGAAATGTAAACTCTTAAGGTAATGAAGTCCATTTATTTTATTTTATTTTTTTTTTATTTTCCAAAGTCATTAAATTTCAGTTTTGGGTTCTCGTCTCAGAAAACCTATTAGGATGCCTCAGAATGGAATTGGTTCATTCATATTCAGAGTATCCTACCTGACTATAGGTTTCATTTCATTTGTCACTCTGTATTACAATGATTTTTCCATATGTTTTCTCCCCAACTACTCTGTAAATCCCCTAAAGTCAGTAATTTTCAATATAAAAGATGGAATAATTTGCTAACAAATTATTACTATATCATATAACATGAGCAATCTAGAGTCATGAAATGAGTTCATTTCCAGCAGGAAAGACTTTTCTGTGAGTCTCATCATTGCTGTGTCCAGGATTTTTAATTAATATGCATTTGCTACTTATACTATAATTTGTCATTTTCAAGCACACCTAAGTAGAAAGAATGGTTTCAACACAGAACACTTTAAAGAGATAATTATGAGAGAAAAACTAAATATTGGAAAAAATTCATCACATATTTTTGGACATTTGGAAAAATATAACTTTTTGTTTGTTTTAGCAGTCCATCACAAGTAAGAAACTCTCATCTATACAACATTTTATCTGTCTTAACAGGGGGAGGGTGAATGGCACATTTTCATATACTCAATATCCTATTTCTTTAAAGAGAGTTGGTGTCACTCAAGTATGTAAAGATTCCTACTCAGAGGCTAATTTAAATGTACCGTAGGGCTAGAGTAATGATCAAAACCAAACAAAAGCAAGGTCTAAATATGAACTGCTTAGATTTTAATTCTGGGTCTATCTTCTCTGATTAAAAAACTTTTAGAAAGTTGCTTAACCTCTTCAGGGTTCGGTTTGCTCATCATTAAGGCAGTAATAATAATCACCTCAGAATTTGATTTTGAGAATTAATTGAGATAATGCACAGAAAAAGTGCTAAGTAAACTGCCTAGAAAATCATAAATAATAATTGAGGTAAATCCCAGGGAATCAATTTACTGAGTTTCAGTTGTCCAAATAAAATGTATGGTTAAGCACATTCTGAAACTGACTTATTGGGATAATACCAAATTAAATATATATATATATATATATAAATATATGCCACTTTATGAATTCCGTGTGACATACAAAATGTCTAGAAAAATTTTGGCACTACAGGACATTATAGGAAATTATAATACAAAAAATACTTTATAGGATTATAGGAAATTCGAGTGCAAACATTCTGCATGATATTTCTCATTTTCTTGGTCCCAATGGCAAAATTTCAGAGAGTTTGGGCCATTTAGTTCCTAAAGAACATTCCATGCATTTCCCTACTCTCAAAAAGGGAAAGTGGAAAGACAGAAAAATCGATATTAGGTGCTTTGAAACAAGCCCAACTTTATTCTAAAATCTGTGTAGGTTCCTTTTCTGCTGATGTGTCATATTTGATATCATTCAATAATAGATGTGATTATGTATGATTTACTCTCAATATCTCACTGTATCACTACCAAAACACATTTCAAAATATGTTTGGATATTTAGAATATTTCTTTCTTTTATATGTCACTCTATCCAAAATGTGTAAGCAAACTCATTTTCTCCAGAGTCAACCCGGCCCACTTTTCCCTGCCCCCAAAATTTCTCATGCATGTCTCTCTCTCCAATAATCACGAGGCTCATTTAGAGTTTTGCAGGTGGCTGGCCTGGATGGCTTGTTTGTTTGTGTTTTAGAAGTGAAACTAGGAAACATTAAGCAGATCCGAGAATGTTTTATTTTGTGCGTTGTTTT
>CM052445.1:32193972-32213826 GCA_028533085.1 Varecia variegata
CATTCATGAGTCCTGGATGAAACCAGTTGTAGATTCTGTGCCTGTTCTAGATCTGACTTACAATTGTCAGCTGTGGTTCAAGGCTGCCTATGGTAAGATATCCTTTGTCATAGTTCCTGGCTTCTTACTGAAGATGAAATATTTGAAGATGGATATTTATTATAAGAGGAAAAAATTAAAGCTGAGTTTAACAATTAACAGTAGTAACAATAATGAGGAGTTTTAACAGTGTCCTTGCATTGAGCCTTAATTATCTTCATCATTGCCCTAACTAACATTGATTGAAGGCCTACATTAGACTATATGCTGTATACATTATTTGTGTTATTTTTGCAACCCTTCTGGGGAAGGTAACTGAATCATTTTTCTCTTTTCTATTTGAAGAGAGGTCAAATACATTTTTTAAACTGTCTGTTTTCTCATCTAACTTTTATGCCCATATGCTCTGATCTAACAGAAATATTTTGAACAATGATAATATTGACACAAAAACCAATTTATTCCGCTTACTTGCATGTTTAGTTTTTATACAAGAACTATTACAAATTAGACTGACATTTTGTTGCTGGTCAAGTATGTGTTCATTCGCTTGAATTTGAAAAATCTTGTAAACATCACTCACCCCCATCCCCCCAAACATACACACATTCCCTGTTGCCCTTTTATAATTTGTTATTATAGTTTCCCTAGTAACTAAAAGACTGGGAAAAGACTAAGGACTCAAAAAAAGTTTGGACGGAAGGAAAGAAGAGAAGAGAAAATAAGATTGGTCTATAGAGAGAAGGTGAAGTCTAGTTAACACCCAATTCTCTTAGATTGCTCTTCACACAAAGGAGAAATTGAGCACAGAGGATAAGAATAACAAAACGATCATCATGGTCTCGGGCTGTGTCACTCTGTTACTCATTGCTTCGTAAGTGGATTTTTGTGACAGTCTTCTATTTGTTCTTCTGAATTAGGATGAGATATGTGTATTTTAATCCCTCGGCCCATATTGCAGCCACAGTAGTCTTCTCTCATACATGTATGCCCATGTCACTATCATGTTAATTTATTACATATATTTGTCATATGACACACCTTTTTTCTTTTTCTTTTTTTTTTTGAGACACAGTCTTGCTCTGTCATCCACCTAGAATGCAGTGGTGTCATTATAACTATTGCAGCCTCAAACTCCTGGGCTCCAGTGATTCTCCTGCCTCAGCCTCCTGAGTAGCTGGGACTACAGGTGTGGACCAACCACACCCAGCTAATTTTTCTATTTTTAGTAGAGACGGGGTCTAGCTCTTGCTCAGGCTGGTCTGGAACTCCTGAGCTCAAGCAATCCTCCAGTCTTAGCCTCCCAGAGTGCTAGGATTATAAGCGTAAGCCACTGCACCTGGCCTGATACACATCTTGATTTGCCCTTATACAAATTTTCAAAACATTTTCCTGGCATGCATACAAAATAAAACTTATTTTATAGCCAGTGCTACTTAATTTCTTTTTTTCTCTATATTTTTTATTCTCTTTGTCTGAAATATACTCCCCTACCTTCACTGCATGACAGACTTCTCATCTTTCCAGACACAAGTTCAAATTTATCTCCATTGAATGTTTTCTCTAAGCCCTCCAATCAGAACGAGTGACAATTCTTCCTAAACAATCCTCTGATATGTTTGTAAAACTGCATTTTGATTGTTTTAACATGTCTGTCTACAACTAGACTTTGAACTCTTGTAGAACTGTCTGAAACAGTGCTGGATACCAAAATTATCCACAAAGGACACATGACAAAATTATTAAAGCATGAGCCAAATCTGAGGACAGTGTCAAAATTAATGATGTTGTGGATACATTGTAGATCTTTGCCTTCAAGATGGTGAGATACGCTTTCATTATGTGCCACAACTATTTAACTGCCAGATTTGGACGAGTATCAGTAAAAGTAATTTATGTTCATCAAGTTAGTGAATCATGGGGAAACATAAGATTCTACTTCTTTTATTTCTCTAGAATTTTGACATGCCCTTTTCAATTCTAATTTTGATAAATGACATTGAAATAATTTTACCAAATCTGGCCATACCCATGTCTCCAGCATACAGCTAGCAAAAATATAATATTTGGAGAAGCTTTAAGTGTGCAATAATTCTCCCTAAAACTATAGTCCTAGGAAAAAGTAGCATAGCAAATTACAATGTCCATAAACAGCTTGAAAAGGAGTTTAAATAAAATTTCATAAAATCCTTTTTAAAATCAAATATTTCATCTGTATTTATTATCTTAAAACATTATTTCTTATTTTCTTTATATTGCATTCTTCAGTGAGGCCAATTGAAATGCAAACATAAAAAGCCAATATAATATTTGAACACAGATATGTATTAAATTCTGTGAGATTCAACTTTCAAGTCTTTAAAATTAAATAGATATGTTCAAATATACTGACCAATTTGATCTCTCCTACATCTCTCTTTTTTTACAACTTCCTCTAAGAATGTGCTCTTATGAAATCAGAAATATTTTTGAGCAATGATATATTTTAAACCTTTAAATGAAGTGGTCAGGTCATATTTAAATGAAGTGGGTGAAGGGGTTATGGCAACATATAGACTAATTAAATATAAAGATATATCATGTCATTTGTTTATCAATGATGGTAGAAAGACAGCTCATTTTGAAATTCGTGTCTCTAAAACTTCAGTCCTAGCATCAAACCTCTTAATGTGTTTAGATACATTTTTAAAAGTTATCTTTAAATATTATAAAGCATTGCTGTTTTCTCCATTTATTCTGAAAACCACTTCCTTGACAAGTTAAGAAAAAACAAAGTCATCCTAACCTGTGTCTGAATAGGATTTTTTTTGTAAGCAACATTCATGCGTCCGTCTACTTTATGTTATTTTATGTTATAATTGCCTGCTAAGAAATGTCACCATAATATCTATAAAAACATTAAAACATAAAAACTAAATTATAGGGGGAATGACATTTTTATATATTTAAAATATGCATAAGCTATTTGCTCTCACTAGTTCATTCTACATTTTAAGCATATAATCTTAATCATTCAAAATGGAAGGAATAGTGAATGTCAAACAGTCCAATTTATTTTTTTTTAATATTAGAAATGCATTTCCAAGGACAAGAAGCTCATTACTTATCAGTCAATTTCTACTGTGGAATAGATCTCCTTGCTCTAAAGAATTTTCCTTCAACGTGTCAGGTTTTTCTTCTAATCTTCATATAATGGTATCATTGAACACCACAGATTTGCTCACTTCACTTCCTCCAGATAATCTTTTTAGTGTTTAAAGATACACAGAACAAACATATGTCTTCCCCTACTTTCATCCCCAACTTCCCAAGTCTTCTTGTTTTCCAGATATATCATATTCTTGCTTGCCACAGGGAATGGTATACAGATTACATCTCTCCAAGTTCCTTCCTTGTATATACTTCACTCTAGATATACATCCTTCAAAGTCTGGGACCCAGAATTGAATATGAAACTCTAAATATGACCTGACCAACCCAATGTAAAGTCACATCATTAAATTCCTTAATATAGACCCTGAACATTTCTTAATGTTCTGGGGTATGATCCTGAACATTTCTTCATCTAGTGTAAGAGCATATTATCATGTTCAGTAATAACCTAACCTTTGCAGGATTACAATGGATTATGATGAATTTGACCCTTAAAATAGTATAATTTTATTCACTGAAAAGCTAGGTGATGTGCATTTTCTATTTATATTTCTCTTTAGCTCTAACTCATGTTGAATGTGACACATAAAACTGTTTTATTTTTATCTTTTATATTCTTGTCACTTAGAGATTTTTTTAACCCCGATTCTGTCATCTACCTTGTAGATTTTACTTCATACTACATGTAGATATGATAAACGTACTTTGTGGATGTTCATCGAAGTCAGTAATAAAAAGTAAGGCTAGACTACACTACACGCAGGGACAGCACTGTGTCCCATAGTAATATATAGAATTCTTTTTGCTTCACATCACTATCACATGATAATAACTATAATGTTACAAAACTATGAAAAGTAAATGAGATAAATGAGGATAACTAAGAAGGTATTTGGCTTAGGATAGGTGCTAAGTAAATCATACTTGGTAGGATTTCTGGTAAGACTCATTTAACTAGATAAAGCTCTTTTCACTGGGCATCTGGAGGCTTGAAGGCTTCTCTAAGTAGCAAATTCTCTGTAAAATTGTTGAAATATTTCAGACTTTTAAAAGACCATTAAATTATGTTTTTCATCAGAGTTTTAGAGGTAAGGAGGCAGGTATAGATTGTGTGTGTAAAAGAAGCCACATGTATTTCTGTGTGTCTTTGTGTGTGTGTGCATGAGAGAGAGAAAATTTATCAGAATTCTGTTATCTTTTGGAAAATGGATGTTTCATAAATACATGAAATACAAAAAAATTAGCTTTAAGCCACTCACTAACCTCTATGGTACCACATACAGAGGCAGTATCAACATTTCCCCTAAAGGAGCTAGGCTTGATTATAGAATTTTTTCAAGTAGGATGCCAGCGGCATTCAAACAGCAAGATGACTTTGATAATTCAAGTAGCATAATTCAAACACATGGCTCATGAATGAGGGATTACAATATCACAACCTACTGTGTAAAAATCTGGTTACAGAACTCCGCATTTGTGAAAAATTAATTTCATATTAGATGTAGATCCACATGTATCTTCCAACAAATTATTTGGAATATTCAAGCATATGTTATGCTTGTCTTCCTTTGCACTGTGGTGGGAAATTGTGTACCCTGCTGCTTGGTAAACATCAACACGTGTGGATTCTCACTGAGTGCACATGATGCCAGATACACACAGCATACAAAGCACAGGGGTAAGAAGCTGCTTTAAACATTTTTCTCCTTTTCTACAAGAGAGGAGTTGGCAGTTTCCACACCAGTGTCTATTTCAGTGAAAAAAACTGCACAATATATTTTTAAATGTCAACCAAGGAAAAGTTCCCACTTAACCATAAGAATCACGTTTTACCCTGGCTTTTCTATATAATCCCATATGTTTGTTATCTAGATTCTTAAAAAGTAATCTTTCCCTAGTTTATTTATAGTTCATTGCTGCCAATTTATAGTTATTTATAAAGACAATAGGCGCCAACAGACCCTTCATGTTTGTTTATACTGGAATTTATAGATTATTAAAGTTGTGGAATAATTTGGAGAAACTCTCATTCTTCCTAAATACTGTAAACACATGTCATGTGTCAGGCAGCATGCCAGGCCCTGAAGTCCTACCTTGCTCTTGAAAGGCAGCCAATTCTAATATGTCTATTTGTCAGAAAAGGTTGAGTTTGGATCTTAAATTTAGATATTGCTGACCACCAAAACAATTTATCAAGGCATTAAATATCTTCATTGTAAACTTTGCTTTCCTGTCTTGTCATCATATGAATGATAATGAATCGATAAATGCCTAATGTGAATTATCACAATATTCAGTAGTTGATAAAGTTATTCACTAAAGTATGGCCAGACCTTACTTAAACCAATGACCGGAACTGATTAGATTTTGTACTGTGAATTAAAGTGAATACTGTGAATCAGAATCAGAGAGTAAGGAAGTAAAAAAAATATATTACTCAATCACTGGGCATCTGTCTTTCTCGGTATAAAAATAAGATCATAACTACAGATCAGATATTCAGTTACTGCTGATTAAGAATGAAAGCATGGCATAACAAGTAACTTCACCTCAGAAGGACTGATGTAAAAAAATCATAAGACATCAAGTTTCGTATTGTTAATTCAAATCTGATTTCCTGACTCCAAATTAAAATACATTTCTTTGCTCTTCAATATGTTGATAAAGAGAGTAATGAAATTGAATTTTTAGAAGAGTGAATTTGGAGAGATGCCTGTTTCTCTAGTATTGAATATTACTTGATTTTTGTTTTTGTCTTACAAACGTGATCATCAGGGACAATTTTATGTTAAGTGTAGTGTCTATAGCCTAATTGGTAGTCAAACTAAAAATGAATCATGAAAAATGGTAGTACTATGTCAGAGAAATTATTTTTGACATTAGTATAGATAGAGAAGAGACTTCTAAGATCAAAATGTTTTAAGTATCAGCAGGTAAAACACAACTTTAAAGAAAATTTGATAGTTGCACAAATGCTATTTTTATTAATATGATATTTTTAATTTCCTTAAATTATACTATAAATATATGAAAGACTATCCTGCAATTCAGACAGCTCTTATCATTTGATATTGGATCACTCTTATATACTGTAATAGTCTCTAATCTAAATATAAAAGTAATAAAATCTATCTCACAGATTTAGTGGAGTAGAATAAATAAGACAATGTATATGAAAGCTCCTAACCATGCTTGATGTTCAATTAATCTTAGCCAAATTTAAAATTGAAAAAGAACCACATATATTATTTGAAAGACAGGGAAGTGAGATTATTTCCTTTTGACCATCAAAAAATGGATTTCTATTTAAAATAACAAAAGCGGCTAGGCACAATGGTTCACATCTGTAAGCCCAGCACTTTGGGAGGCCAAGGTGGGAGGCCTGCTTGAGTCCAGGAGTTTGAGACCAGCCTCGGAAACAGTGAGACTCTGTCTCTACAAAAAATTTTTAAAAAGTAGCCAGGCACAGTGCAGTGTGCCTGTAGTCCCAGTTACTTGGGAGGCTGAAGTGGGAGGATTGCTTGAGCTCAAGAGTTCGAAGTTACAGTGAGCTATGATCAGGTCACTGCACTCTAGCCTGGGTGACATCAATTAAACAAGAAAAGAGACTACTGTATGCTATATGCAAATAATATTATTAAAAATTAATAGGAAGCACAATTTAAAGAAATGTAAATCTGAGTACCATTGGATTACTTTCTCTCTTGGCAACTTTTTTTATCTAAACCTCTCAAATATTCCCAAAGTTGTTTTAAATTCCAGGAGAATCCTGAGTCAGAAGTGGTCAAAGAACTAGAGAATGTAAGTTCACATAAGCCTTGGAGTCACCAGCTTCAGTTAAACAGGCTTTCAGGGGTTTCCTCTGGGAAAATGTGCCTGCATTCTGCCCATTCTGAGCTTTAGAGATTTGTGCAAGCAATCGGATCATTTTGACTCCAGTTTTTTCCCTGAAGGCATCTTACAGTTAGTTTTATGTTTAAACCAACACCTCAGTCAAGAAACAACATTTTCATTGGACTGCACCTTTCAAGTACATGATATTTGATGTTCATAGAGGAAAAAATATGTATTCTGCAACTCCTTAGAACCTGCATTCTTTCTTTTCTCTGGTGGGTGGCTCCTGCAAGTTAAAATACCTTACCTGGCACTGTATTCTTTTGAACTCAGTAAAGAATAAGGAACACTTTCACACTTCAATGACTCCCACCAGCCCTTTCACCTTTCTGGGTGCTTAAATTAACTTTTCACTTGCTAAACACAGATCAAACATTAGAGAAGACAAAACTTTTAATCTAATACTCTTTTTTTTTTTTTTTTGATCAGCATTTGACACAAGTCTTCAATCTAAGAGATTTAAAAAACCTTCAGGAATATCTTCACAGATAGTGAATGATACAAAAATAATGACTAGGTTCCAAGAGGGAAAAAAGAAGATGCAGAGAGTAAAAAAGTAAGATAAATAAATGAAATCAAATTCACAAAAAAGCCAAAGGTAAGAGCAGTGGTACTATTTTTTTTTTTTTTTTTAAAGAAACACCTTGACATATTTGGGTCTTGATCACCTCATCTGATCTTTATGGAGTGTGATGTTGGGTACCACAATGGAGAGACAAAATTAACAACTAGGTTTTAGCATCTTTGGATCTGAAAAGGGAATGAAGAATAGGTGACAAATTGTACATGTTATGATTTAAAACAAAATAGACATATATAAGAAAAATCTATTTATAAACAAAGATATTTGCAATGAAGGAAAGTAATTTGGAATGTAAGATTAAAGAGGAATCTTGGTGGGCTTAAAATACAATAAAACAGAGATCAGAAGGTGAACAACACAATACAGGACAAACAAGAACACTGGAATGATAGCTTTCAGTGTTTTGTGTTGTTTTTATTTTCTAATGGTGCCCACCTCCCAGTTGGGCAGGGCATCACGTGAGCATAAAACAAGTAAGCAGGGGAATGCATGTGTGAGGGTGAATAATCTGACTATGATACACTGTCATTCAGTGTAACAAGGAGTAGGCATTACTATAGAAACAGTACAGTTGTTATTTGTGAAAGCTATGCCTCTCCCATGGAGAAAATAGTCCTTTTGGAAAACAGACACTTAGTAGATTTGCTGTGAACTCACATAAAAAGAGTAGAGAGCAGTGACTTATTCTCAAGTCAAATGAAACATATCTATCTATCTATACAGATATATACGTATATAATGCACAATTATTAAGCATGTTTCTTCTACTTTGAATTTTGTCATGATGAATAGTAGAATTCTCTTACCAAACCACTAGTGGAGGCATTCTCTAGGGTGGCAGAAAAACAAATAAATACAAATCTTAAGC
Organism: Varecia variegata; assembly: GCA_028533085.1. Classification (NCBI taxonomy): domain Eukaryota; kingdom Metazoa; phylum Chordata; class Mammalia; order Primates; family Lemuridae; genus Varecia; species Varecia variegata. The sequence continues at coordinate 32,202,510 of CM052445.1, forward strand.
TAATTTTACAGCTGGCTACATAATTGCTTTGGCAACAGCCACAAACCAGCCTCTACTCTAAAATGTATTCTTATATTGAAAATAGATGGCTATAAAACAATATACCTAGAAATGAGGGCACCCAGCAGAATTAATGTGCTTGGTTTCCTTGCAGTTCCCAGGGGTTGACTGCCAATTAGCATTCTGCTTTTCCCCCCCTCTGTGAGATATACACACATACACATCCCTGCAGATGGCATGGTAGCTTTGGAAAAGAAACTAATGCACTCCCAAATATTGAATGTCAATTCTGGATAAATTACTTGTAAATGGCGTAAGTATGAAAGAAGTCCATTTTATCATCTTGTTCATTTTAAAAATATCCTCAACTAAAAGGTATCTTTGACAGAAGATATCTCTACTTATTTTGCCGAGACCTAGAGATAGGAAGGAAACATGAAAGGAAATCTCAAAAGTATATTTGTGAGACAACATATTAACTGTTTAATTAAATAAAAAATTATTCACATTAAATTTACAATAGGTTGCACAATTCCTAATACTATAAAATTAAAAAGCAGAACAAGAAATGGAGTAAGACATCCTTTAAATTTATCAACACATTTAAACCATCTAAGTGGCTTTTTTTGAAGACAAAAAGAAAGCTATTTATTACAAATGAATGCAAACAAATCCCAGAACCAAAATACAAACAGAAGGAATACAAGCAAATCCAAAAGATGCTCCAGGATACAGGACAAGAAAGGAGATGTTATTATGGAAGAATGAATAGCTGCGAAGCACTCAACTCAATGCATAGCTGCAGTGAATAGAACAAACAAGAGGTTGGCGGCATTGTGCTATCGAAGTACTGAGGAATAAATCAAAGTAAGTAGAATAATGATAAAACAACTGGCTGGATTCATAGTACTTATTACATGACTAGTACTTTGTTAGGAAGCAATGGTAAGGGCATTACTTTTAATGTCCATGAGACACTAAACACAGCTGCCTAAAAAGCCCCTGGGGACAATCATCCTATGAAGTTCAAACATCAGACATCATCATTTGTGACAGCAACAACTTCGAAATAGAGGAGAATTGATGAGGATGAGACAAATGCCTTTCCAATGGGATGGTTTATTCTCAGTAATTGAAAACCAGAAATCAGGAGCGGAAAGATTTTGAAACTTCATTGGGCTATATACTTAAAAGTAGAAGTAAAACAAATAATTACATTGCTCGACAGGAAAATGGAATAAGCTTAAATTTAAAGCAAAGAAACCTAATTTTATTTGGGTCTCTTTCCCAGGCTCTATTATACTTAATATTTCATAGTCCCAAATAAATAACCTTAATCATCTAAAACAATCTCTAGGTCTGACCACCTTTTCAGTTCCATACAAGTAAAAAGATCTCTTACCTGCAACATGAGAACTAACTCAGAGTATCCAAATTGGCATGATATATATATACAGTATATAATGGACAGTAGGATCATGGAATATATTTGGTTATTTTCCTTGTCATAATAATTCAATAAATTAACAAATTAGTTTAAATGTATATTGCTTGAAAAATCCCAGTGATATTGAGTGTGATGTTGTGGTGACAATGGTGTATTTTAGGGTCACAATTCAGATCCCAACACCAACCCTGGTGTGACCCTGGGAAAATTGCTACACCTTTCTACATCTCAGTAATCTCCTCTGTAAAACTGGAAGATAGTGATATTTTTTGAGTTTTAAGTGAAATAATTCACATAAAGTATTTTAGATATGCCTGACAATAATAGGTTATCAACTACTAGTAGTTAGGTCATTTATGTATTATAATATCTATCAAATGCAGCTAACTAAACTATTAGTATACCATAGTTTGCAGTTTTGATTTGTAATTTAGAGAAGTGTTTATATTAGTAGTGGATATATAGCAATATGTGATTTTGAAGGATATTACTTGGTAATATTTTACAAAAGAAAATAATAATAATCATCTAATAATGAGTTCTTGTACAAGGCATGGGAAGGTAATATAAGTTTTCCAGAATTCTAGTTCTAAAACTCCAGAATTATTTCCAATACCTTCTATAAATATCTAACTTGTGTATATACTTCAATTCATAACCGTAAAAATGGGGCAAATAAAAAGAAATAATTGTACGTGTGGACTATGGGGAAGGAAATGTCTCCAATGTTACTGGTGGGTAAAGCAGGAGAACTTTATAGATTTATCTAAGATAACCTTAAGCAATGATTTAAAAAATACAAGTTCTGTTAATTTAGTAGTCATAGTATTTTATGTATAAACTATTAAATCAGTATGCAATGGAATCTGCTCTTAAAAGCAAATTTACATTTGTCTAAAACATAACTTACTGCTGCATTGCCTATTTGGACTAGAGAGCCAAGTCACCCAATTCAAAATTAAGTATATTTCCATTCTCATGAAACATTGATTTCTCAGAAATTCTCTTGGTGGCAATGTAATCATTTGTGAAAGTAACATTTATCTCATGTGCCACGGAGAAACTCTGGATAATGTTTTTATAAACCTAAAAATACAAGAGGTGATATATCACCTACATATTTGTACTTCCGTAATATGCTGAAATAAAAAAAAATTAAAAAAAATAAATAAAAATATTCTACTCTTCTCTAAATTGAAACTCTTGGTTATCATCATGTGCCTCATATTTCCTTAATGCACTTCTACTCCACAAACATGATCTGTCATGTCAGAATCCTGCCTATTCCTCCCAAATGCCAGGTGAATAATGCAACAAATCTTGATGCCACAGTTTTGCCCAGGCTTTCTCCTTCCAGATCAACTTAATGCTTCCCTTCCACCTTTCCAAATTTTCCTCATCCATCAAGACTTGGCTCTGTTTCCATTTTCTTTTTTGGCACTGAGCAACCTGCATTCCTCTTTCTGTACTCTAACCTATTTTATTTACATTTTAATTCCATATAATATAGCATATAATGGCCCTCAAAATGTCATGTATGTAGGTATGACTTCCCCCCAGCCAGACTAGCACTTGATAAACATCTGTTTAATTGTGTATGCCATGAAAATGTATTTAACCTTTCAGATACTCAATGGCAATTTTTTCGTAGTTTAAATTCAGGGTTTCAGCAACTACTTTTTTACTGTGACACAAATTAATGGGAAAGAAGTCCCTTTGTAGGTGGAGAGCATTAAAAAAAAAATATATATATATATATATATATATATATATATATATCCCATAAAACTAAACTGTCATCAACAAAATACTTCAGTGCATAAGGTCTATCTGCCCACATTATCTTAATTGAAGATAAATAATACTGACCTCACGAAGTCCTCAAAGTTCCTTCCTTTTTATGATGTCACAATTAACAAACTTATACCTTCACACTGCCTAGAAAATAACTTTCAAACTCCTTATCATGACATTCAGTGTCCTTCAGTATCTAGATAAGATTAAATGCTTTTTCTCATTTTTCTCATCTTTAATTTCCAACACATGCTGCACACATTCAGTCAAGCCAGGGCTCCTCACCATGCCCCGAAGCCCTGGACAGACTTTGATTTATGCTCTTCCTTCTGCCTAGAAATCCCTTTATGTACCTGTACATCACCTCTAAGGCTCTGATCAAATGCCACCTGCTCTATGAATGTTTAGTCATTTCCAGAAGTGAAAATAACCCTTTAGCTCCTTTGTAAAACGTGAACACAACTCTAAGTTACATAGAGACTTAGACTGTGTTTTAACTCATCTTATTATTATGCTTACAATGTCATAAGTATATTGTCAGCCGTATAATCACCGTGTGTTTGCGTGTGTGTGTGTGTGTGTGTGTTTAAAAGAATATGTCCCAGTTTCAGGTATCCAATGAATCTGGAATACCTGCATCTCTCTTCCTCTAACAAAAGAGGAACATTTTACTTACCGAATGAGGATATTTTAACTCAGCTTTCCCCACGTTGTGTTCCATAAAATATCAGTCACACTAAATGCCTCTTGAGATAGTGGTCTAAGGCACAACTGATTTTCCTGTAATGATTCATCTTATGAGAGAGTAATGAAATACACTAGACTATTAAAAGGGTTAAAAAAGTTCTCCAGGAAAGAAACCTGGAGTTAAAATATTCGCCTTTGTTATGGCAGGGTGTTTTGTGTGTCTGTTTTGTTGCTGCTGTTTTTCCCCAGAACACCATCTTGTTGGGCATGGTTTGAGAAATGCTCTTCCAGCCTCTGCAGATGGCCCACTCCTCCTCTACACCACTGCATCCTTATACCTGAACTCCTTCCTTTCCAACCTGCTGTTCCCTCCACCTCGAGGGTCCTTACTCCTAATTGTTTACCTACTGAATTCCTGGTCATCACTCAAGATAGATCTTAAATATCATCCACTACCGGTTCTTCAACTTGGCCTCTATCAGAATCTACTTGCTTCCTTGTGTTCCCACAGCATCTACAATCTAGTAAGTAACACATCACTGTTACATATTTTATCCTTGTCTCTGACTCTTGCTTTGTGTGCATATAATGTCCTGCACTCAACAGGCAATCCAATGTATTAGGGGTATTGAAAGAATCTAGTTAGGGTTGGGCTGATTTTCTGTGGATGTATGTTGCGAGAGTGTGCTAGTGGTGGTGTGTTCATTTTGAAGGAGAGGAAGATAAAAGGAAAAATAGCATAGTAAAGAATCTTAAAGCTAGACTGGCTCTCCTGCATTGTCATATTTTTATTAGCTAATGTAATATTGGTAGTTGACCAGACTAACTATAAAATAAAAGCTTTTGTAGACTGATCAAGTTTACAACATTTTTAGGTATTCAAAAAGAAGGGATGCCCTTGAAGAAGGAGAAAAGAATATAAAGTGGATATACCACATCAATTTAATTGATATAAATGGTTCATCCTCTCTCTTTCCCCTTCTTTCCCATTTACCAAAACATTACTGCATGAAAGGGAAAATTCCTTTATGATAAGTTTTGTGAATTACAACAAGAAATATGATAAGTTACATGCTGTTTCTCTTAAAAATATATTTTTAAATTTTTATTGTTTTATTCTATTGTTGCCTATCTCAATAAATCTTTAGCATCAGAATATTATTTCTGGTTTACAAATCATATCAGCAATAAAAATTTATTAAAAATTATCTATCCTGATCATACATTCTCTAAACCACAATATACTCTAAATATTTCCAGCCCTTGCCCCTTACTTTGGCTACTTATTTGCCCAGACTATTTTACCCCAAGAATATTTCCTGAGAAGCTCTCTAAACTTTTGACAGTTTTCCTGCTAAATTGTCATATTTTGTTCAAATCTCACCCCTTCTGTGAGACATTCTTTGCTATATCAGCCTGACTCTATCTCATCTTCTATTCTTCATTCACCTGCTCTATTACAGCATATAGTCCAAAGTAGGTTGCAATAAAGATGTGTATGTAGGGTCTGTATTAAGCCCTAGAAAATGTGTGTGTTGAAGTTAGGAACTTGATAAATGTATACCTCCAGAGTGCCTAGGAAAATATCTGTGTATAGAGGTAGATGATCAATATACTAATACACATATGCTAAATTGAACATTAAAAGAGTATGTTTAATTAGCTGGGATAGTCTGTATTTAATGCCCTTGCTTTTGAGACATGATAATATAAAATAACAATTTTTATTATATAGTATCTTCAAGATTTTGCTTTCATTAAAGTCCAAGATTTTTCCTTTACTGGCTATCTTTTAAAAGTACAAACTACAGAAAGTCAAATACCACATTCTCACTTCTAAGTGGGAGCTAAGTAACGTATATACGTGGACATAGAGTGTGCAATGATAGACATCAGAGACTCAGAAGAGTGGGGAGGTGGGAAGGGTATGGATGATGAGAAATTATTTAATGGATACAATGTATATTATTCAGGTTATAGATATACGAAAAGCCCAGACTTCACCACTACTCAATGTATCCATGTAACAAAACTGCACTTGTACCCCTAAGCTTTTACAAATAAATAAACGAATAAATAAATATGAACTTCCTGGGCTTATCATTGAATGGATGGGAAACGGGTGAGAAAAGGAGAAAAGGTTAAAGTAAAAATTGGGATTATGCATTTATATTGCCAAATTAGCTAATATTCCAATTCACTAGGTGATGCTACTAAACTCTAAGATATTTTTAGTTTAATAAAAAGCTTTTAACCCCTTAGTTGGTAAGAATACTTAATTTCTCCTCTATATTTATTTTGAAGCATATAAGAGTAAAAATAGAAATAAACTGGAGGAATTGCAATAACACTGATAGTAAATGGAGATTTCTGCTGGGCTGTAAACACCTTGGACCCAGAAATAGCTTATCCTTCCTTCTCATAAAACTGTTTTATTTATCTAAAAACTCATTTCTATTTAAGGACATCTCTGCTGTATTTTTTCCATTTCTTCCATATGTTCCATGTCCTACCCCTATAGGAACCTCCTGGTATTGTAAGGATTGTTAATAGCATTTTTCCTCCTTAGGGAAGTCCCCTCAGCTTTAACCATTGATCGATTTCCACACCATACTTAAATGTTCAGCAAGCTGTCAGGTACAATGATCAAACCCAGCTTTCTTTCTGCTTTTGTTCTGTTGATTCATTTGCCTTTGTTGGACCATTAAACTTATAAAAGGGATTTCTGTGTTTCTCTGTGTTTGTTAGAGGGCAAAGAGGTCACTGAGCCCAATCTTTTACTGGGTTTTTCAGAGTTCACCTGACCAATTTCCAAAAGGTTTATCTCACTCTGAGGGCTTGTGAAAAAAGGAGGGGAAAATTGGGTGAGACAAACATCCCTTTTCTACCTACCCCCCAACCTCCTGCACAAAAGCAGAATTAAAACGAGAAAGGGGCCTGCGCGCATGAGGCTAGGAGCGCATAGGTGTTCCTCAGTGTCTGCAGCTGCAGCTTCTACTTGAGCCTGCTGGAACTTGATTCTAAGTGGCTTTGAAAAGCCACTGAGGAGTTTGTGTTAGCCAGAGGCCACGAAAGCTGCCATCCACAGCTGAGTGATTCTCTGTTCAAACTGGGCATGAGCCCAAGTTGAACAGAGAATCTGTTTTCCTCCTTCCAGTTTCAAAGAGCACATTTCTATATACTCCCTCATTTGCAGGGGTGAACTGGGAACAATAATATTCATTTATGAAAGGAATAATAATGTTAATTATTATAACTGTCAGTAAATACCTAGTAGCACTATGATACATGTGGAAGTGTGTGCATATTTGAAAAGCCATGCCTTTTGTTCCCTTTTTTTCAAAAAAAATTACATGTATCAGAAATTATTTAACATTCAGGAGCTAAATGCTTCAAATCCAAAAGTGACACTCAGCTATCTAGATATTCTGTAATTCATGCATCCTGAGATCTATATATCCTGGTAATAGAATTGCTGTCCTTACTTGACACAGTCTTAAAATAACAAAATAGTCCTCACTCACATTATTTTTTGATTCTAATTTCTATCCTTTTGTGCTCTCTCCCTCTTTCTCTGTAATTCACCCACTACACATATAGTAACACACACACACACATAGACACACACCCCATACTTCTAGACAATCCCTTAAATTATTCCAGACAATCTTCTAGCAATGCCCTTTTTTTTTTTTTTTTTTTTCCTGGATTTGCAATTTTGGCACCGCAACACCAAGTTCACATCCTGGATCATGCCTTCTATTAGGGAATGTCTGGGCAGTCTCCCAGTAAAGCTGAGCAGCTTCAGTATCATTAGTGGGATGATGGTATTTCAGCTCCTCTTCCTTTCATTCCTCTTTAGTTTACTATCAGTGCCACTAGGCTTAATGAACCAAAACGCCTGCTCATGCATTAAAAACGGAGATGTGCTTTCTGCCCTGGAAAAAAAATTGCTATATTCTATTTTCTACGGCAGACATTTTTTAATACACATAAAGTAGGAAAGGAAGCATGAGAATATTTGTATTATATAATAGAGAGATGTTAGCAAAAGCATTTTGAAACTTTCAAATAAGGAATATACTGATTTGTAAGTATAGAATGCTCTCATAAATAACATGTACTCAATCATGATATGAAATTACCAAAAGTACCAGTAGTACCAGCTACTGCTATACAGAAGTATTAGTTATATTAGTACTAATGGACTCATTTCTAATATACTCTCAGAAGTGACAATTATGTAAGAGTTGTATTATACAATGTTACCTAGATCTTCCATTCATATCTCTATTTTACACTATCCCTGGTATTGAAAATAAAATAGACAATGGCTTAGAAGTTAAAGCATACCCATATTGCTAAAACTACTAAAAAAAAAAAAAAAAAAAAAAACTACTTGAGAAATGTTAATGCTATTTTTCCACATATCTAAAAAGTCTATTGTTGCAAACCCTAAAGTTATCATATTGTTTTTGAATCAAGGGGCAATCATATACATAATGTGGTTAATTATGACTTATTGTTATATAGGTAGTGTCCTGAAAGTTTGGACTCATATTTTGTGATTTTTTGAAAAGTTACTCTATGATATATCAAATTACTCTGACATGGTTTTACTCAACTCAGCTTGCAAACACCTCTGGCTATTATTCTAATTCATTTTGCTCACTTGCATCTCAGTGAAAGGGAAGTGGGAGACCAACTACTCCAAACTGTCATTCTCATCACCTGCATGTTCACCGATCTTAGCTCTGCTACACACTCAGCACATGGACTCATGGATCACAGGCCGGTGATGTTTGAAAGGTAGGCCTTAGAAGAGTTGGCACTTGATAACAGCTGAGGCAAAGGGAACAGAAGGCAGGGTTCAAAAGGAGAGGGTGGAGAATAGGAAAGATAAACTGTCTTGCAATTTTGCTTATCTTCCTTTCGTAAACAAATTTTTATCTGCCTTTCTCGACCAAGAAATGTACTGCACAATGTATGTGAGTTTCTCCAATGTTTAGAACCTCTTAAAAGCAGGCAGGGCTCCTCCTTACAGAAGCTGTGATTTTTCTACAATCATTTTCTATAATTGTGCCAAAGAGCTAAAAATAAAAATGACATAAGAAGTTTTGCCACAGTGAGAATCACAAGCTCAATTGTAGAACTGAGTCATCATCTTCAAGTTGCAGGAAGATATATCCAGGCTAGGAAATTCACTGTGCTGATTGCCTTCCTCCTGCCTGTGCTGGTTGAGATATAAAGTCTATGGTTTGGTTATCAATAACTGCTAGGAACTCCGGCCATAATCGAGTAGATAGCTGTAAAGTACTATCATATTGAGAAAGTAAATGTGGTAAGAACTGTAACAGGCTGAGGTTTATAGAGAAAGTCCTGATTACTGTGCAGGCTGAGTACCTCCGATTGGGGCCAAGACTGTACAAAGCAGTTATAGAATTTATTGTGTCTTATTTAAACTAAACATATATCTAGCTTTCTCCATTTTATTTCTCTTCATTGTGCAGCAGAACACAATTTTTTTGGTTTGTCATGAAACTTCTGTCTGTTTCATCCTTTAAATCATTCATCACTCTTCTCAAGGTCACAAAGGAGCCTCAGGGGGAAGTATTTGTATTGACTGATTGGTTCTATGATTCTTTTGCCTATGGGTGCTGGTAAATGAGCCTTTTGTGTTTTCAATGAAGCAACTAAAGCAGGGGAGAGATACTTGTGAATCCTGTTAATAACATACATAAAGTGTGCTGTTCCCTGGAGATCTTAGTTCCCTGCATCTAAAATTCCTTGCCATTACTCCATGGTGAAAATGAGTTTTGCCCTCTGATCACTACTACAAGGAGAATAGACACTCTCTGGTTCTGGAATTAAAATAAAGCATCCAGCAGTACAGGAGTCAACATACAGAAACTCTTTTTCTGCTATTGTACTATTGCATTCTGAGAAACAGGCACATTCAATAAAGCAAAGTTCACTCCCACTGAGATGCTTTTTATCTAACTATGTACATTAGATGTTGGTGAAAAAATAGGACAATTGCTCCAATTCTGTGAAGTGGTGGGGGAAGTGAGTTAGGGGATAGATTTGGATATATCATTTTATTGATTTTTTTAATCAAATACATTCCTATGAGTAGCAGCTTCTTGGTTTTCTTAACCACTCAAGAAACAGAAAGATATGCAAGCAAACATATTTCATTATCTGTAGCAACTATACTTTCTATTTTGTATTTCTGAGCAGAACCCTAATATCTGGGAATACATTAAGTTTATAAATTATCATGTCACTTATGAAAGGTAGTAGATGTTCTATACATAGAAGAGAAAAGGACTCATTCCTGGTGGGATTATAATCTCACTTTTTCCATGTGAGGACTGAACTCTGACCTTTTTTCTGTTGCCCAAATTCTTTTCTAAGAGGCCTGGTGAGTCATGCCTACAAATGATAAAATCTCACTAAATGGGTTTTACTAACCCAATACAATGTGGTTTACTTCCCAACCTAATTCTGATATAGCATCACATGAGAGATAGAAGACCCCCTTTTCTTAACTCAAACATTCCTTTCCACGGACTTCAGGTCTTTAAACAAAACTTAACTCTTTCAACCAAATGCCTACTAAAGATTCCCTAAAACCCACCCATGACTTGTAAGGTCCCACTTTGAGATGTCCCATCTTTTGGGGCCAAACCAATGTATCCCTTCCATGCATTAATTTATGATTTTACTTGTAATTCCTGTCCCTATAAATGTATAAAACCAAACTGTAATTTGGCTGTTTCAGGTGCCTTTTCTCAAGACCTCTTGAGAACTTGTCCCCCTGGGCTATAATAGCACACATTTGACTCACAATAAACCTTCTTAAATTATTTTAGAGTGTGGATTTTTCCATCGACACATGGCATCATGATTCTACTGCTCTTGTTTTATGCCAATGATGACATCTTTCCAAGCTGCTTTTTTTTTTTTTTTTTTTAAATGTCAGGTCTATTGAGTTATGATTTGCCTACAGGAAAATTCACCCCTTTAGGAGTAAAGTTCTATGAATTCTGACAAACACACAGTCATGAAACCTGACCAAGACACCCTTATCATTCTGCTCAGCTTGACTAAACTTTACACAGACTTCTGACCTCCTCTTTTTTTTTTTTTTTCTTAATAGAGCATTTACTCTAGAAAACTTGCAGTTGTAAATTCTTTTTCTGCTCCTTTGAGATGCAGTATTGCCAGTTTTACAACCCAGGACTGTCTTTCTCAAGGACCTAAATACATCCCTTTAAAACACACTCATCAAAAAAGATAGTGTCCCTATCTTGTAGTTTTAGTGGAAGGACAGGAGCCTAACTTTGATAAAAAGCCAATTAGGAAACTCAGATGGCCTCATCACAT
>CM052445.1:32214326-32251935 GCA_028533085.1 Varecia variegata
TCTCCACAAACAGCTGCATCACAGCTGTCATTCTGATTGGTAAAGATGTCTTTGGCGGATAAGCCTATGCCTGTGGCACACAGAGTGGCTTCAAGCAACTAATTAGCAGGAGCTGGGCCACAGCAAGGTTTGGTGCTGTCCATCAAGGCTGCGACCACCACTGACACCATCAGCAAAGCTGTCAAATGCGGCTCTTCCTGTGAGTAACACCAAGCCCACTTGTTCTGTGGAGAAGAACGAACTGGCAGCACATGTTTAATGAAAAGTAAAAGTAGGTTACTTAACACTTTACACAATGTTAAGTAATTGAATAAAATACTGAACTCGTGAAAATTTTGATAACTGGTTTTTATCTGTTGCTGAAATACAGGGAAAAATCCAACTAAAATTTTCTCCATGAATTTCCAGTGAAGCAATTCATAAGGCCACCCACACTGTTCAGGTACATTTATTTAGGCTCTGGAAAACAACACTAATGTAAACTCTCCTTAATAAGGGGGGGGTATTAATTATATATAAAGTCAGATATGAATATTTACATTACAGATGCAATCACATATCATTTATGTTACATATAAAATTATTATATATAATAATTTCTTTTAAAATTCAAAATCTATTCATAGGAATGCATCCAGAAATATACATATCTACATTTATAATTAAGTGTTTAGAAGTTTGAAAGCCAACTACATTGAACACACATTGAGAAACATTATAGAGTCATTGTTCTTAGTAACTAAAATGTGTGTACATATCACATTAACTAAGAATGTGAAGTTTGATAGCCACTATAGTTTTGCATTTCCACCAGATCTTATAATTGAAGCCAGGAAAGAGGATGGAATTGAGAAGATAAAGAACGAGTGGAACTTTCCTCAAAACTCTGATGCCTTCTCTTGACATCTTGCTTTCACATACACTGTCTATAGAAGAAAAATTTTCATTCTTCTACCACCACATACTATATATCATTCCTCAACAGTCATCTAGTAAAATCCTTCAAGTCTTATGGTAACATTATATTTTTCCTACACTAGGTTACAATGCTCCTGTTATGTGTTCTTGCATCTTGAGTATCTCTTATTTTAACATTACTTACACTTTAGGGTAACGTATTGATATAAGTTAGAGTGTAATATCTAAGACACAACAAACCATGTCTGTTTGCTAAGAATGATGTACTTAGCACTTATAACGTTACCTTTTGTCTACTTGCTGGATACATATTTGTTGAAGGAAGGATGAAAGGAAGGGAGGACAGAAGGAAGAAAAGAAGGAAGGAAGGAATTGGTAATTTATGATTCACAGATTGGGTTCATCATAATTATGGAAAAGGACAAAAAGGAGAATATGGATAATTTGTTTCCCCTCCAAAGAACAGACTCCATGTTTGTGGGCAAGAAACAGGAAAGAATGCCTCGCACCTTCTCTGCATTTACCTGTTTTAAGGGACATATTTATTGTCCCATTTTAAAAATTACATCAGTTCACATCAGAAAGCAGAGATAGGTAGTTCAGGGTGGATCAAATATGCCTAATTTTCTACATCCCTCTTAAAATTAACATTTCTTAAAATTTTTCAAGCATAAATTCAATAGGGTGAGACAAACCAATATTCATGTTTCTAGAAAATTGTGTTATACATAGACATTAGATGTGAGTGTATGCATTGTCTACAAACTACTGTACTATGAATTCTTTGAATTATTGGTAATTTGTTTCAAATTTGTATGTGCTTACCTAGCAGCTAATAATGGCTTGATAAATATTTTTAATGCATTTAGTGAAAATTTATTTCTATATAAGTTACACATAACTGATTCACATCAAGTGGAAAGACTTCTAAATACTGCTTAGAATAGGTAGCCAAAAATTGTTCTGCGATTTGTTAGGAATTATTTGCAAGGCCAATCTTACATGAAATGACATAAAACCTTTGACTTTTCTCAGTTGGACATGTGAGAATTTAACTTTAAAAACTCTCCAATTCATGACGTGTATTATTTGTTATTCTGCTGAGGTACGTATTTGGACCTTTCATGATAAAAGCGTGGAAAGGGGAATTCGTCCTTATCTAGGGCATGTGCCAAACTGACCTCCAACATGCTTTCTCTACTCATTGTTGTATATGCAATGTTTCCCAGTGACTGAGATCTAATATATTACTTATCATTTTTCATAATTTATTGCATTTTGGAGGCCAATGACATATGTTACTGAGAATTTAAATATTTTGATATATTAGGAATTATTTCCAAAATATGCATGTATGTATGTATATTATGTGTATGTATGTGTATATTTGGGTATATATTTTACTGCATTTGGGGGTTTTATAAAAGGCTGTCTTATGTAGAAAGAAAATAAAACTAAACCGGGTTGTGAATTAATGTTATTAGTAAAAATCTATTAAATTTAAATACCTTTATTACACCTAAATATTATTACCATAACACATTAAAAAACTCCAATAAATGATTTATCTACTAATTATTATAAATTAAAAGCTGATATCCACTTTAATCCCTATTCTAAGGACTGAACATATTTATTTATGTACTTGTACATAATTATGTAAATGTACTTGGGCAATACGACTATAAAATATATCAAGAAGAAGAAAATACGGTATGAACTATAGTATTTATTATACATCAGACACAGGAAAATACAAGTGTATACTATAATACCCATATACTAAATCCTGTTTAGAATATGCATATTTTTAGAAAAGACGAGACATGGCAAGACCAACTAAGACAAAAGCAAAAAGGTTTTGGCTTTATGTTTTTCCTTTATTCTATGAAAGGAACAGATAATGTCATTTTGTTCCTACTCTATTTAATATTATTTAAACAAGAGTTCTAGAGTTCTAGGCTTTGTAACAAACTGAGCCTCATTGTACTATAGCTTTCAGCATGTCCTTGATTGGTGACCTAGGCTCAAAGTGCACACATAACTTCATCTTAGAGGGGAGGGAAATTATACTTTCCCCAAAGACTATCATATTGAATGAGGTGATGAATGTGAAATACAAAACATGTAGTAATAGTAACAGTTTAACATATTTTAGGTCCCTTCTAACACACGCCTCTTACTCAGCATTTGACATTTTTATTCTATTAAATATTTCCATCATGTGACACAATTGGCAATTTCATGAAATCGATGATAATTTACTTATATGAATTTATGAATCCAGCAAAGCCTGTTATGAATTTACATAAAAGGTCAAAAATATTTTCCTTATCAAAATGATTTTCTCAATTTTGCTGTGGAGATTTACAGCAGTGGCCTATCCTGGGATATCTTAATCAACCATCTGCACCCATGAATTTCACACTTGTGATAACTGCCACATTTCCAAAGTCTGGCGGCTAGAATTCACACTTATTTTGAAACTCTTCCACCAATCTCCCTAACTCTTAGAGTTAAGATTTCCATCTGACATTGATTTTCGGATTTCATCCCTACAAGGGAAAAGTCTTATCTCAAAAATTCATACACTGAACACTAGACCATTTTGTAAAAATTCTTTAGCTCAAGCATCAAAAACAGTGACAGGGAACAGCTACTCATACTGAGATGCAGTCTTGTGTGAATTCCAATAAACTATGAGACGTTTTACTACAGACTGCAGAATATAGACACTGAAAGCTCGGTTTGCATTCTATACTGTTTCATGGGAAAAAGGAATGAAATGTAATAGAAGGGAAACGACAATAAAATTTATGGATCAAAGGTACTTAGTAAAGGTGATATGCATTTATGGCATGAAAACAATGTGCACTTTTTTATTTTTGTGCTTCTAGTTTAATCATGATGGTGCTCTGTGTATCCAATCACAGAAGGTATGCTGGAAAGAGAAAACTTAAACATGGCAGTTTAAATTCCATTCCTTACTTGAAACCTAATTTAGGAAAAAAATTGCAATTATGAATGATTTTCTTTAACACTGGTTTGGGAAATTTCAATGCTTTTAATGTTTTAAGGTTGAGTCATTAGATTACTAAGGATCAGAAATCCTAGGATCAAATTTTAGTGATATCACTAGCTTGCTCTGTGATGTAGGGCAAGCTGTGTCACCTCTATTATCTTTACATTATATGTAATAAGCATATGCTTCAGTAATATGAATATATAATTTCTGTGGTCCCTGACAGTCAAATAGCCTGGGAGATTTTTTGTTTGTTTGCTTGTTTTTACTTAGTCAATATCACTGAGTGGTTATCTTTGCAGTTTCTGAAGCCATGTGGCTGTGCCTAGATTCAGCCCCACTAATTACTATCTATGTGAATTTGAGCAAATTATGTAACATCTCTGTGTCTCTGTCTCCCCATCTGTAGAATAAGAATAATAATCATAGCTATCTAAAAGGGCTGCTGTCAGGATTAAATAAGCCATATTTCAATAATTCTAATATGAAAAATTCTATTTTATTTAACATATCTTAAAGCTGAGTGCATATTAAAGAAATTTTTAATAAGCATTTATCAGAGTTCAATTGATAGCATGTTTTTCCCTAGTGGTACATAAAATTATAGCATATTATATACACAGTGATAGATTAGAAGAATTATTATAATACATATGAAGTACTTAAAATAGTGCCTGGGACAAAAATTCCTCAATAGCTGATGTTAACGTTTCTCTATAATTAAGTAATAATTGTTATATCTAAGTTTAAGATGATAGGTTAAGAATAAGTTAATAATGGTTAAAAGCTTGCTAATCACATCAATTTTGGTTTTATTTGTATCTAATGTCATAATACAAATTTAATAACTTCATCCAGATTTATTAACACTAATTAATGCAGAATATGACTGCTATTTGAATAACAGTGTAGTTTTATACAGTTAAATATTTTTCCATGTTAGAAAAAAACATCCTATTTTTGCTTTAATAAGGTGATTAAAGAGAAGTATAAATTATACAAAAATTAGGAAAATACATACATTTTCCAGGTTTGGTACATTATTAAAAATAAAGAAAAAAATAACTTATTAGAGATGCCAACGTTGTATATTATAATCATCTTTCACTGTTAATTCTCAAGAATGATTAACTCTAAATTAATAAATTTTAAGAAATCTATTACTAAACCTACTCACTTCATTATTAGTCTACAGGTGTCAAGCATTTCTACAGAAATCTTGTCTCCTAGAATGCTTTAAAGAACTCTAAAGTTGGCATCACTTCTCTCTTTTATTTAAGTTTTATTTTATGAAAAATCTCCCTGAATTAAAAAAAATGCATACTTAAGAAATTAGATGTATTATAATCAAAATCAATTTAAAATGACCAAGGGCAAAATGTAAATAATAGGAGAATATACAAATAAAGTGCTTGAAACAGTCCGTAGCACAGAGGCTACACAATATAAGTTGTCAATATCATCATCATTATTTGGTTTCATAGATCACCAGACACAGAGGGCCTTATAGATGACCTCGTTCAAGACCATGCAGACTGCAATAGGCCTGGAGCATGATGGTTAAGTAAGAATTCATGGGATAAAAAGTTTCTAAAAATTTGTCTACTTCCCTTTGTTTATAAATACAGCATAGTAGATATACTTTCATTGTTCTTTGACAGTTGGACTAATAAATTAAATCAACATCATAACTTTGGATGTCATTTTTTTCTTGTTCAAAATTCCTTAGAACTTTAGTCAAATGAACCTTGTACACACTCTGTTCTTGTGCTTTGGGCCTTATAAAACAACTAAGGGAGAAAAAAATATATGGTTTATAAAAAATTCTTTGAAGTATATTTCATTTAAATTCTCTACAAAAAATAAGACAACCTTCAGTAAACAATTTCCCCATCCCACTGTCTATGAGACTCAGTGATTTTCTGAGTATGGACTCTTGAGTCAATAAACACAAACATAAAATGTTATAAAAATAAATATACTTCTTAGAAATTTGAAATCTATTTGGATTTGAATGGCTTCCACAACATTCTAAGAAGACTTTTTTATGATTTACATGAATTTTCATTTACAAATAAACTCTTCCTTTTCCTGCCATAAAGTTAGGACTGTCATGTTATTGTTAGTGATTAATGTGAGGAACTCCGTTGTTCTGGATGTTTGAAACATACACTGTCATGATGAAAAATCAAGGGATTAAACAACTATAGTTCTTCTCTCAACCGCAAGTGATTTAGACTTTGGAGAAAGAAAAATAAAGGAAGAAAATAAAAGAAAAATCAGAAAAAGGATACATGCTTAAGTTTAGAAGGATGTTTCTGAATATTTAGACCCCCCCCACACACACACACACAAAGAAAAGAAAAAGAAAAATATGTGAAGGAAGAATTACAGGATAAAAGGCTCCAAAATATCACTCAATCCTCTTTCAAACTCAACTAATACTTTATATAAAAAGAATTGGCTTTCTCAATTAAATTTACATTAATTGAAGTAGTTTCTTCAACCTATACTACTACTGGGATTTGGGGAATAATAGATTCCTTCAGATGGCAAAAGTAAGGGCCATTGCAAAATATTCTTTACTGCTAATAACAATTAAATGTTTTAAGGGAATTGGGAGAAACAAACTTACATTCTATTAGAAAACAGACACATATACACATGTATTATCTATCTACAATCTGTATGTTATTACCATGTAAAATAGATGAAACAGTATGTACATTTTAATATTAGAGTTAACTATTAAAACATAATTCCTTAAAAATATGGATCTTCTTCCATTGCACAATGTGAACATACTTAACACTACTGAAATCTACACTTAAAATGGTTAAGACAGTAAATTTTATGTGTTTTTACCACAATTTTAAAAAAACAAATGAAAGATAACAGATTTTTGTATCCAACCATGGTATAATAATTGGTATTGGAATAGCCCTTCCAACGGAAAAGGAAAAAAAAATATGGATCTTCCACATTTAACTATGGATGAATTAATTTTTTTAAGGAAAGTAATGGTTTTTAAGTTTAAACACAGGAAAATAAGAGATCAAACTGTGAAAAAGTGGTAAATAAAATGTATAAGTTTAATAAAAATTCCAATTTAACCAGTTCCTATTAAGCAGTTGTCTTCTTTATATTCTTTGAGTATAGGGGATAAAGCAAATGAACCTTTTAACAAATAGATGTGCATATCTTTTAGCTCAATTAGTCAAAATTAATCAATCAAGAACATTTAATTCTAAAAGAAAGTTGATCCTGACTTTCCTTAAAAATAGGTAAAAATCAATACTTTCATCCAATGGTATAAACATTATCCACGAGGAAAAAAAAATATTGTTACCTTTTTGTTCTAAAATTGTTTACTTAAAGTTATTCTTAAAAGCACTAGTATAAAAATGTGCCCATAGAGGAGGTCAGCAAAGAAAATATGTATGCTAGTTATCATAGAGTATTTAAAATCATTAGGAAAATGAAAATCGCTTAGTGCTAACATGGTCTGTACAGAGATATGGCATACCTCGTAATGGCTTTCTTCATTCTCCTGCATGTGGAAACCCGCAGAGCTGGGACATTTCTGAGGAGTGACAGGAATAGTGTCACTTTTGCTGTGTGAGTTACACTGAAAGAGATTACCAAATAATTGTGACAAACTACTCCATGTTTAGAGTGTCCACTGAGAGACATGGCTGTTTACTATGAACCTAATAAAGGAATATCATTTGAGCTAACAAGGGTCTACACTCAGAGATACATGCATTAATACTGAGTCTTTACCAAAAAGATAGAAAATGTCCTTAGAATGAACAAATTTTCATAATGTTTTTATTAAAACTAAAGAAATAAAAAATATAGTTAATATTTACTTATTACATTTATAATTTTAGTAGTTAAAACTTATAGGATGCTACTATTTGTGTGAGGTGTTATTTAAGTGTCTGACATACGTTATACACATATTAACCCATGATATAGGAATCATTATTATTTCCACTGATATAGATGATAAAACTGAGACATAAACTTTTGCCCCAAAGTTGTGCTGCTATCCAGCTTTCTGGGACCATTTTTCATATCCTTATCTACCACATGAACTGCTCTCATAAATGATACATTTAAAATAGATAAAACTGAAAAACTAAAAGTTTAATGTCTTAAAATATTAGATCACTTTTTCTATATTAAATAGAAAGCATTTTTAAAACATACAAACTAAATTAATTCACTTGGAATTATTATAATTCACATACGTGTGAATTATAGAACATAGATATTAAATTATAGCTTGCATTTCTCTGCAAAAATATTAAAATGGCTACTTTCCATATTCCTTACAAGAGTTCTGTTGTGAAAATAAGACATTCATCACTTCCTATTTCCTTGCATCTTTCTTTCCTAAATCTCTTATTAGATTCAAGGCAAAAAATATTCATAAGTTTTGTTGTTTGACCATTTATTAAGCATAACTTTGCATAGATTTTAAGGTTTACACTTTAATAAAAATATACTGCAGTGCCTCCAGAAAAGGTTCATCATTGATATATACCCTTTCCTCTTCCACAAAACTACAGCATATGCATACATGTTTATGACATTAGGAGGGAAGATACTATTTTTTTCAAACTAGCGTGTCAAGTTTTCTGTTTATTAATAAAATGTTATGTTCACCATTTCAAAGAAAAATCTGTTAGGAAATTACTGTCAAAGACATTTTTAAAAGCAAATGAGTTTTAGAGTTTTAATATATTGAGTTCATCATATTTTCATTCCAAGACCACCATTTCATATGTTTGAATAGATTTTAAAGTTCTGGCATTACATTTGAAGATATCAATTAATTTATCTCATTTATTTTTGTTTGTTGATCATAAATAGCTATATGACAACTAGGAAGGCATCCCTCTTACACCCAATGCCCATGTTATAAAACTTTTAGCATGGAAAAATTCTATTATGCCTGCCTTCTCTATCAACAATTTAATTTCAACCCTATTCAAAACTTTCTGCCTCTGGGCACTCTTCATGTGTAATTCAACAAATGGTGACTGCCATTTTAACCCCTGCTTGTAACCTAAGTGACTTTTATGGACAGTTTGTAAAATGCTGCTTTGCCAATATTAATTATTTGAATGTTCCTAAGTATCCCTGAACAAATTCATTGTTTACTATGAAGGCCTTTCTCTCCACAGTAGCTTCCTTGGCTTTCTAAGAAAAAAAAAAAAAAAATGTAGACTTTAAAACAGTTATTTCCATCTGTGATGTCCGTAGACCCTTTAATCATTCAATTCCTGTCTCTAGCCTCTCCTCATATCTATTCATGCTGATTAATCTTTTTAAAAGATCTCATGTATTATGCAGTTTTTCTCTTGAGAAACATTTCCTGAATTTCTGTGGCCCAGCAGTGCCTCTCACCCTGGCTCTATATTAAAATCACCTGGGGAGCTTTTTAAAAATGTCAATGACTGAGCCCCACCTCGTACCAGTTAAATTAGAGCTCAGGCATAAATATGTTTAAATACCCAGGGAATTCTAATGTGCAGCCTGAGTTTAGAATCCCAGGGTTAAGGTTAAAGTTCTTTGGCCCTCAGGACAGTATAGTAAATTTTGGGCTCATTCCTCTTTCAGTCCGGTATCTTCCTCCATAGCATTTGTTCTCCGCTTTTTAATCGAACCCACCATATATTGGGTTATATTTTTTAATGAATATATCATAATGCCTTCAAACCTAAAAAAAAAAATCCTATATCTATATAATGCTTTATACCTCCTCATACAAGAATTTATGTTTTATCTACAAGGAACCTCTGCAGACAGGTAGAAAATATAATCCTTTCACAGATAGGAAAGACAGAGGTTCAGATACATTCAGTGTCATTGTGTAAGGATTTGCCCTGTGAAACACCCCCAGTAATAACACTACAAGTTTTGGGCTATTTCTACTCTACCATATCTCTCTAAGTGGATTCATCTATTTGCTTATTTATTCACTCAATCTATTAAGTTTGTTAGTTTATAATCAGACATTTACTGAGTGCATGCTGTGTGTCAGGATTTTACTGGCTTAGCAAGATATGGCATTTAATAACTATGATACTCTCACTGTAGCAATGAAACCATATATGAAAATAAATAACCACTATAATATGTGAAAATGTTACATGAAAATGTATGCGGATTGCTAAGAGACAGAGAAAAGAATGACTAGACTCCAGGGTTTGATACAGAAATAGATTAATAGTTTGATACAGAAGTAGAAATTGATGGAGAAATGATAGTTAGCAGGCATTCAAGACTGAAGGAACCACTGAAAAGGCTAAAAGACATTAATTCTCAGGAGCCATGAGTAGTTTGATGGTTGTTCAAACATGGAGCACGTGAAGATTGATTTGAGAATAGATAGAAGTTATTAGTGCATTAAATTCAACAGTAGAACCAGTGATGAGAAGTGATAGAACTGACTTAATATAAGGGATGACTACCCAGTGGATAGGTGCTTTATAAACAGTGGCAGTGCCAAGGGTGAGCTTAATCCATAATCCCTTCACTCCCAACTTCCCCAAGGAAATATTAAACATAAGCAAAATGAGTACATTTAAAATATGACCGTGACACCCTGGTAAGTCCTTCCATTCCAATAAGACTTCCCCCCTAAGCATCTCCTGTGTCTAATTCTGGAGAAGCCTTTGTTTATAGAACAGTAAATGCCATCAAAGGCAAATTTGAACCCACTGTTATTTCTTCATTTTTAAAAATTGAATGTTATGATGTAAATTGCTTCTAGGATTGTAAGTCTATGAATTAGAGCAAAAACAAAAAGAAAAAAACACCATAAACAATATCTTGAGATCAAATATTATAAATAGCCAAACATTTAAGAACAAAATTCTTAAGGAAAAAAAAATAATCACTATGAATCCTTCTGAACAGGTTTCTAGTTGGGTAGAGTTGTAGCCTAAAACAAAAATATTTATTTTAAAGACTAAAGACTAAAGACTATCTCCCACCAAAGAATTTTACTGCTTGCCAAATTTAACATGAATGACTATATAATGAATAATTGTTAAGATGGATTTGCTCAATCAGATTTAATATTGTAGGGTGCATATGTAAATCAAACTTGAGAGGTCTAGAGCTCAATAACAATAGATTAAATGGAAATCACTGTAAATACATTTGTTTTATACTTTAAAACCCATTTGATGTTTTTTATCACCTATGATTGATAGTCTATATTTTAATATTGGATAAATCTTGCCTCCCCAAAACGCCCATTGTGGTTCTTGGGAAAATTGTTATTTCTAACTATAGAAATACGTACACAAACCTGCCACATAATCAGATATGTTAGCTCTTTCACTTTTGACACAAATTCCTAAGAAAGCACTTCATAGCCATGATATCAATAGAAAGAAAAAAATCAACAGTAGCAAGTACAACAAAAGTTTTAAGAAAGATCACATAATCATAAATAAGACACGGCTGTTTTCTTTGCGGAAAAGGGAGTACTTTACAGCAGCTATGTGCACTATTATTCCATTACTCCTCCTACCTTTACAAAATCAAGGCTGTTTGCTAAAAATCAAAGGCTCTTTTACAAAATTTTTGCAATCATTTGTAAAGGCCTTGTATTTTTATGTCATAGGTTTCATTAAATAACAATTCCATTTGTTAAAAAAAACTCCCACTGAACATGTTATTCCTACCCATTTTAATAAACTAAGGATTCCTTTCACAAAGAATTCTAAAACCTTCTTAAAACTTTTGGTATAAAAATTCTAAAAGTTAATTAAAGAATTCAAATGTATAGAAAAAATCCACTTTAAAGAATTGCTAATACTTGATGTCTTCAACTTTTTTCCATTCATTCCTTTGGAGACCCACATATAGCAGGTTTCCTTAACCCCATTCCTCTGAGATTGGTTTACTATAATTACCAATAATGTCCACATTAGTAATTCAAAGGGCCATTCTTAATCTTCACCTAACTTACCAGGACTGATCACTCCCTCTTCTTGTTACATTTATGTCACTACCCTTCCAGGACACCAGGCACTCATGGCTTGCTTTCTTCTCATGCCCTCTTTCTGTAATCATTTCACTGTTAATGTTGTTGGTGATGTTAAAACGGAAAGGACTAGGGAGGATGAGGCCTGAGTACTTCCTCAGAAAATATGAATATTTTCTCCAGTGGAGTTGATCAGTTTGACAATTACACCAATAGTTCTGAACTCCAAAATACTTTCTCACACAGATATAAGAACAATTTTCTATTTGTAGGCAGATGAGGAAAAGAGTCTTAGAACATTCTCAAACATGCTTATATCAAAGCATATATTTTTATAAATACTTCTAGAAACTGATAACATTTATATTGTACATGGGACATAGTATAGATTCTTATTATTTATGAAAATTTGTTCTAATCACTTAATGTCCTGAAATTTATTCCATCTCAATTCAGGAAACCTTGAGACTATATCCACAATCTTCTCTATAGTATTTTCTATGCATCCTTCTCTTATGGCTTATTTTTCTGTCATCTTTAATCATGACTAGAAAACAAAGCTAAAATGTTCATTGAACTTCATAGAACATGTAGGTATTCAGCATGGGTGATATATATTTTGATTTAAAATGAAAATGCAGTGTGATAAAATTTAAAAACAAATGTTACATAAATGCCTAAGCAAATCACAGAAATAGAGATATACACAATGCATAACAATTTCAAGACAGGGACTGCTTATGTGAAATAAGAAAAAAAGACCACAAAAGGATACAAAGGGAATATTAACTGTATTTATAGTATGCAGGGAGTCTGTTTATCTTTTTTAAATTGTTCTGTCTCTCTTCTTTAAAAATCAATTATATGTTCTTTAAAAATTAGAGACAAATATCACAAAATAGTAGTATATTTTAATTCTGGATAGTGAGGACGTAGGTATTTTTCTTATTTCTCTTTACTTTTTCTGAGTTTTTTCAGATACCTGACAGTGAATACACATACAGGAAAAGAATTAGCATGATTTTGTTAAAAATCTATTCCACCCATAGCACAGGATGATTGATTGGTAATGGTTTTAAGAGAGCTTTATAAACTATAAAATCCCCAAAGTGTTCATCTTCAGAAATGAAGATAAACATGTACGTATTAGGTCCCCTCTGATTGGACTCAGTCACTTTTTGGTTGGAAATGTTTTTCTAAAGCCTGGTGAAGAATAAATGCAAGTTCTGCCTTCTCTTTTGGCACTATAGCTTATAGGTTTTTCTGTACTTCATTTAAATAGTTTTGACCTCTTTCACTCCAAGAGGGTACATGTTTCTGTTGACAGTTCTTCTCCAGCACATAGCACAATGCCTATAGCATTGCTATGTACTTTATAAATATTTGTAAGTGAAATAAATGAATAAAAACAAGACTTTCACAATGATTTATATTTACTTAGTTTGTTTTGGCTTTTTACTCTCTGGGTGATCATTTATTTATTGACTTTTTTGTTTCCAACATATTCATTGCAAAATTAACATTTTCAGGACCTACTGTTTGTATCACAAATGCTATCATGAAAATAAGGTACATCAGTACTGTAGTTTGAGAGTTCCCATATAAGGAATATTAAACAAAGCAGTGGGTTTATTCATCATGCTTGGTCTCTCCAACTGGACCCTTAGCAGCACATGGCAAAGAGCACTTTCTCATAATAATATGTTAACTAAGTAGAGAAATTTGAATAAACTCACTGTATATATGAAAAAATAAGCTCATGTTCAACTTCTGAGCACTGCCACATGTCCCTACCCAGTGGACTTTGCAAAGTCTACACTCTTGTTTCTTTTAAGAGCAGTAGATCCCTTCAATCCCTATGCAAGTTGACTGGGATCTGCTTCAGTACTCCCTGGAACCCACTACCAACCCTCCTCACTTCCTCTACGTAAATTTTCTTCCACCCTTCTCCCAGTCCCCATTCCAGATCTCCTTTCTATCTAGAGACACCTTTTTCCCCTCCCTTATTGATATTTCAAAGATAGATCTTCTCTCTTCTCCCTCAAAAGCACTTCCTTTCTCCTTGGTTCCAATAAGCCATTCCATTTTTAATCCAGGTTTTCAGGAAGACTAGCCAGATGGAGCTAGTCACTACTGCTCAATGAACAGTGAGAAGTTGACTGTTGCACGTGGGATTATGAGAAAACAAAAGCTGATTTTATATAGTCTTTTGGCACAGGCCGTTAAATAAACCAGTTGGTTTCCTTCAATTATAGTTCCATATGATCGAGTGAAATTAACAGATAAAAAGATATTTCTTATTGTGTGCTTTGTTGTTGCAAGTGGGTCACTTGAAAAGCATTTGTATAATATTTACATCAATTTACTACCTTATGATACAATAAATGGAACCAATGTATTCTAAAACATAAGATATAAGGAATACTTTGTTTACAGAAAAAATCTTAACAAATCTAAGTAAAAGGAGGATTAGAAAAAAAATCTAAAAATGTGAAATTAAAGTCTGAAGTAACTCAGTAAGTGGTTTAAGCTGAAGTACCAGATGAAACATCTTATATTTTTTTCTTTGTTTAGAAATTCCCCTTTTATATGCTTTTCCAAAATTTAATGGTCTCTACCATAGGCTGGCTGACATTTTTCAAAAAATTCTAACAATTTAATAAAATGTGTAGGTGCCAAGTACTGTAACCAAAAATAGCTTTCTCTCAATGTTTTATTGCATAAGTGGTATTTCCAAATAATCTTTTGCCATAAATATCTTGGTTGCTACAAAGTTTTAGCAACGCTATTGGCCATTATCCTGAGAACGTGTGTTCCAGATTTTCTGTCTGTGTATGACTTTCAAGGCTTTTCTTAGGGGACTATTGACAAATGCAGAAACACAGACAAAGATAGACGAGATAGAGATAGAGCTAGCAATAGAGATAGAGATATATTCCAAAAATAAGTGATCATTCAGCTTTTGAGAGGGCTATCCTGGGCCAAATTTTGTCTCCTTTTCTCTGTATACTATTTAGTGAAAGCGGGGAGAATGGGAAAATAAGGTTTGTATTCTTGTAGAATGTTTGGTAGTTCAATCAAGAATCATACAATAGCATTTTATGTCAAAGTTACTCAGCAGGTTCCTTCTAAATGTGCAATAATGGAACAGATCTCTGTGAGCTGAACATTAAATGTGCCAAAGTAGTACTCAAGACAGAGGTGCTAGGGTGCTGGGTGCAAAGGTGTGAATACGATTTTGCTAAATAAATAAATACAGGAACAAGCCCATCTATTTCCCCACATCAGCTGTAAATTACTTCATAAGCAATTATTATACTACCAACCTCTCTAATTTTATATAGATAAACTGGGTGCAATTTCAGGTCATTACTCACCAAGGAGGAACAATGCAAAACCACTTTTATGAGGACCAAAAATCGTAGCTGCCTCTGTGTGTACCACAACACTTTTCTTTAAATGGTTCACGGATGTTATATTAGAGTTTTATGCAATTCTTTTGACCCAGTTGCTATGGGCATGTATTGAAATAAAATTTCCTCAAAAAGTATATTTCAAACACCTAATGTTCTACATTTTACAATTTTTCCATCGGTCCCCTTCTTGTACCTTATGGTAAAGCAATTTCACAAGAGCAATAATGCATTGAAAGTTTTTAAATTACAAAAGGATTACATGTTATATTGCTTGAGCAAAGCTCTATTAATGCCAGTAGGCTTTGCACATTGCAACTTAATTCTGCATTTTAAATAAATGGATTCAAGCAATGCAGGAGTTTGGAACTTCCCAGACACTTAAAAAGAAACGTTAATTTCTGTCCAAACATATTTCAAGGAATACAATAACAGACATTTTCTATACCAGAGTTAATCAGGATTATAGTCAAGACAATTGTTTTGCAGCTCATTTAAATTTATTTTATTATTTATTGCTATAAAATCCCTGATATTTCCCCCATATATTTAGCATCTAACTATATTTACACCTTGAAGAAAAACTAAAACTGAAGTTTTCTCAACACAAATAAAAATAGATTGAAAAACATGTATTTTATATTTTTAACAGATTAGGAGAGGTCCCATTTTAACAGTGTTTCCCAGGAATTTGGGGGTAAAGTCTTTCTGTTGTTGCATTTCCAGATTGATTTGAGAGACTTCAGGGAAGGATATCGCCTTTCCTTATTTCCACTGTTGCATTCATTTCATCTTCACTCAAAGTAATTAATGTTTAAGAATAGGCAAGTCAATGAATTTTTTGAATTGGTTAAAATTTCTAAGGAGTTCTAAAAGAGTGTCAAATAATGCTAAAGCTAACTTAACAGAAAACAACAGTATTAGTTTATAGCATGTTCCATTAACTGACATCAACATGCATATATAAACCTAAGATGGAAGAAAGTCCAAGGATTTAGGGATGTGCTCTCTATACAGTAAATATTCTACTTCTATGCAGGGGTGGCCATTTTTATTATAATAAATTGCATTTATAAGTGAGCACACACACAAACACATACACCATTCTTATGAATACATGTTTTATGTAGGTGATTACATATATTTTTGTTGAAGAAGTATTAGGCAAAATCAAGTACTACATTTTTATGAAATATTTTACTTCACTATACATAAATTATATAGTATATGAATATAAATATTTATTTATAAATGTATAACAGTGCTATAAATAAATCATATGCCATACTAAGTTAATATATGTAATGTCTAGCACAAACGCATCCTGAATTTTAGGGTGAAATACTTCTGGAAAGATTATCCTCCCTGAGAATCGTATTTTCAAATTTCTATGGTAAGGAGAAATTTTTAAAAATCTGAATTGAATATAATTTCCAATAATGTGATTATGTCTTTATATCATGAGAAAAGTTTCCCCCAGATAAACTTTTAACATAATATTAGACTTGGCTCTCTGCGTGCCAATCTTTAGAAACGACAGTCTGCAAGTCAACCTTCAGCCAAAGAGATCAGGTAATACATTCAGACATTCAAATCCGAAGTGCTTTAAAGTGAATTTAAAATTCAAGGCTGTGCCGATTATCTGAATATTGTCTTTTCAAGGCAAATTCTTAAATAATTTCAGTAGTTTATTATGCTTTTCTTAATGTAAAACTTTCTAAAACCAACCCTGAAGATTGAATTTGTATTTATAATAGCATACACTGAGAGAGCGGCAGGGAGAGCAAGAGCAAGTGCACAAGGTTTGTTTTTTTTATAGTACACTGAAAACAAACAAACAAACCCTATCCTTGAACACATAATTTCAAAATGTGTTTTTTTAAGTTGAGTGCTTCATATTTTGATTTTAAATTCATTTATGCAAACTGTCCACTATTTTGAATAAAAATGCATACCTTTTTAATTAAAGATTTAGAGTAAAAAGGATGTTTCAGAATATACTGGGAAATACACTTGAGGGTATTGGACTTGAACTTCAGCTCTACCACCATCCCACCATCTGACTTTGCTTCATAGCCTTGGCATCATTATCTGTAAAGAGTTTGGACTAGAAGATCTCCTCCACCTATCCAACTCAAAAATGTAAGCTATTATGAGATGCGTTAGCCCAAAACTTAAGGTAGAGTTGTTTATTTTTTTTTTTGTTTTTTAATATCATTCTCTAACTTTAGACCTTTATAAAATAGTGTAAATAATTTAGTTGATAAAGGGACTGCAGAAAAGCTAAACCTTTGCCACTGTTTCAGTTATAACCATTTGCTCTTATCTTGCTGATATATTTGAAAATATGTTACTCTATAAAAACCAAATTATGATTTTTAATTCTCATGTTCCATACACATTTTTTATTCACAAAGAAATGAACACCACAATCATAGGTATGATGTTTTTTAAAAAGAAAAAGTCTGATGTTTACTGACTGTGCCTCCACTTTCTTTCCAGAAAAAGAATTGGTGCTTCAAATACCTTTTGAAATATTTTAGAGTAAATCAGGCCAAATTAAAGAAACTAATCATAGTGATGTTGGAGAGGAACTCTTCTGTAAGCCTGAAATCTATCTAGCTGTGAATGTTTAAAAGGCCAGAGTATTTTTTAAAATCTAATTTTAAAATTAAAGTCCTGAGTATTTTATGGAACAAAACCAAAGCACAAAAGGAAAATGCTTATTTTCAAGGTCTTAAAAATGTTTCTTCTTATAGGTTTGGGCAAAGAATCCCTAAAGGAATATACTTTAACAAACAAGGAAATATCTGTAGATGTAGTCACTGCTAATAGAGTCTGTCTTTTGAATTACTTTCTTTGTCTCCAAGCTTCAAACTAATATAAGTTCAGGGAAACCACTTTATTGTTTATCTTTTAATCCTCAGGTCATAGAACTGTAACACTTAGATGACTCTAGAATACTAACACTTCTCTGATTTGTGCTCATGAAGTTGTTCCCCTGATGAAGGGAAGTATGAGAATGAACCAGAAATAGATAACAGAAACATATATAAAATCCACTTTGAAAATGTGTATTAAAAAATATGAAACATAACTAAGAAATACATTTGTTTCTGAAGAAGAAATTGACGAAATACTATAAGATTCTACACTGTCTTCAAGAAGCACATTAAATGCTGTAATTTTATGAAGATTAACTCAAATAAATGTGTTCATTCATTCATTCAAATACTTTTTAATAACTTAGTTAAAAATACAAATAAGCATGTTTTTATTTTCAAAGAATTGACAGTATATTAAACGTGGCCATTTTGATGAGCTCTCCATGTCTCCCAAACATATTCAGCAACATATGTAAATATCATTTTAGAAAACTCAAAATATAGGTGAAAGAGGAATAAAACCTAAAGATAATAGGACTAGTGTTATTTTCTTCCTACATAGTGTTCCTCAGAGGTATACAGAATGATAGCTCTCTGTCAGAGAACAATGTGTTTTTGCCTTACAATGATATTAAAACAACTATATTTACTCCAAATGAGTAAGGATTAATATTTAAGTTTTTTAAGTCATGAAGGTGGGGAGCAATATTTAAACATGATTAAAGAATATATAGAGAGACAACATTTTATAAAACATTTCTCTTAGTAATAATACTGATAATAGCAATCTACTTTCAAATGAAGATAATACATAATTCAAGGAAAATAATTTTAGAAAAAGTAATATATATTGGAAATATGCTTTTATTTATATATCTACAAAATCTAATTATTCATTGAAGCATGTGATCTTGTGTTATCATTCTATTATAATTCCAAGCTCTTTCATAAAAGAGTTTTTTACTCAACCTTAGATGATACGTTATCTGACAAGACCGATTGGACTTTTTTACTCCCCTTAAATGAAGGAAAAGAAAAGACCCTGCTAGAGTATTCACACAGTCTTTTTCTTACCATTGGATTACCAAGAGACCTAACATAAACAGAGAATGAGACCATCACATCTATTTATATTGGTTTTCTTGCATCACAATAGTAAGATGTTGTTTAATCCTACAATCAAAATGTTCTGCAATCACCCAAACTGATATGAGTCATGCTAAAAATAAAACATAACTTAATCCAGTTTATAAAAGGATAGGAGCTCATGGGGTCTTTTTATATGGGTAGCAAAGTAGAAGGATGCAACTGCACAAGGTAGCTGGCTTCTTTGGAGACTCAGCATGAAAAGAAACTGGAAATCAGAATAAATATAAGTCAGACGCCTGACACTGAACTCTGTAGCTCTGAATCCCTCTTTGCCTTTTTGTTAGCCCTACCTCTTTTTAAGTTCTGTTAGGTCTTTTCCTCTCTCTCCTCTGTGGCACAGAAACTCTGTTAAGAGCTTAAAAGCAGGGCTTGAAAATTGTGCTTGCAAGTGAGGATTTGTAGCAATTCCTTTCCCTTTGGGCGACTTGAACATTTGGTAGACTCAAGGAATATTAGAGTTGAAACATTTTTTTTCCTCACCTCCATTATAGATGAGGAAATTAAAGCACAGTGACTGACTGATCCAAAACAAAATATTTAGAGGTCAATGAATGATGTATTTTATTCTGTTTAGATGACATAAGGTAAAAAAATTACCTTAATTCCTTTTTAAGATAATCAAAGCAAAGAAAAATTCAGACATATTCTCAATCCCTTATTTTAAGTTATAGGTTCACAGGGTTTAAAAGGACCTTCTAACTCAGCTAAAAAATATTCTCACAGGTCATTCAGATCGCTGCCATGCTAAAGGCTAAACACAAAGACCCATCAATAGACTGGATTTAGAGCCTCTAGCTCCTTCAATCCAGATGTCCATTAATAAGGGGAAAGTTTCTTTTAACCAAATACTAAGAAACCATCTGCTTAACTCCATAGTCAAATATATTCCTAAAAGACACCTTTCATTCAACTTGAAATATCTCAAGTTCAGAATCTGTGAAGTCGAAAGGGCCAATCAGACATTCTGAAGCAACTGCGTAAAAGAAGGTTCTGATGGGTTTAAAACCAAATACTCTGATATATATGCATTTGAATATAGGCCAAAGTATAGGTCTAAGTATAGCAACTGTATGTGTAATTTATCCAGATAACTTAGATCCTATTGTGTTAATGGTTGTTTGTGAGCAAGGCTTGACTGAACTTTACCAACTTGTATTTTGTGTTTTTAAGCTAATTGACATTGTACATATCTTCTCAAAATACAGACTATTCTTTCCCTTTCCTATTCCCTGGTGAGCTCCCTAAAGCATGAAGAAGTAGAGAAATTTGTTTAGTCTTATTAAAATAAATAGCTAAACACAACAAGGAAAGCTTACCTAAGGAAAGCAAACCCATACACAAACACACACCTAATAAAGTGTGCATTCAGCAAATATTTACAAACTTTTAAACAAGCTATCGAATACACAAATGAAAGACAACAAAACCTTATTTTCTGCTGCTCATTAAATTGAAACTACTTGCAGATGAAATTTTCGTTAAAAATAAAGTCTGTACCTACTTTTCCTTATTTCAATTCCCTACTTCATATATTGAACACCAACTAATAAAACACACTTCACTTGTTGAAACCTTTATCCATTCATGTGATGGTTTATGTTGATGTCAAGTTAGACAAGGTGACAATTCTTGCTCAATTTATTCTTTATGTATAAAAAAGAGTACACTTTAAAATGAACTGCCATGAAAATAGGCCTTTCAGAATATGTTGCTTGTAAAAGTGGGACACACTCCTTATATCTGTTTTACTGATGCATGATATTAAGGGCAAAAATTGTACTTTCATTTTTTTTTCCCTACTTGAAAAGCCTGAGCCAAATGACTCACCATATTACAGAAACATTTTATATTTGAAATCCTTTTTGAAACATAACCACTAATGAGTTATTTGATTATCATAATCAGAAACACTAATCACTACAGTCTTGATGAAAATTCAGACATTATCTCAAGAGGGTTCTGGTCGAATAAATGTGTTGACATGCTATTTGTTTTTATGATAGTTATTCATTGTGATTCAGTGTGAGATAAGTTTATGGGAAAGAAGTGACAAATTCTTGGTGTGAGCGTCTAATACAAAGAGAATGTACACAAGATAGAATCTACTAGACTATTTCTTTTAATTCTATAAAAGGATAAATGAAATACATAAATATACCCTTACTAAAATGCTCCAGAGTAACACTTCTCTTTGTTTATATGAACAATTCTGCATGTTTGAAATGCCATGTTTTCATTTTAACATCATGTGTATGATAAACTATTAAGGACAGCTCCCTCTGCTATACCTAAATCTCCTAAAGAGACATCCCTATGTAGAAGACACAATCACCTCTCTCTCATTAAATTCAGTATTATTAATTCTTAAGCAAAAAAAAAAGAGAATGCATCTTAATTTACCATTTAACATTTTTTATAATCACTATGGTAGTAATTTTTACTAATTTTCCCATCTTGAAAAAAACATAAGCAGAGAAGTAGAATATGTGCCCAGGGACCAACTAGTTGACCCACTATTTCTACTATAATATCATCATAAGGCTATTAAATACCCCTTACATATCAGATGAATTTAAATCTAAATAATGACACAACTTTGTCACTTCCCTTGTAAAAGATTTATGAGGATGGTTTTTGATCATGGTAAAATAAATTTACCTACAATTAATCTTTCACTGGTATGTTCAACTCTTTGTTTTCTACATGTTTCTCTCATTGTGTACTTTGGAAAGAGTATTCTGTACCTTCTACTTTCATCTTACTTAATTCCCAGTTGGGCCTCAGCTTTGTTAATACTTGACAAAAATTACTCTTAGAAATTCATCATTCTTTTTTTTTTTCCCCATAATGCTAATCTGTCTGCTCCTGTATATCTCTGTTCATGTCAATATCCTTGACTATTCCTTTCCCATTGGAAACATTTTTTATATTGGTGTTTCTCAAGTCTATATTTTTGGTTATCTTATCTTTTCGCTATTTATTATTTCTCTGGGAACTGGCATACAATCCCACACTTTCAGTTATCTCCTACACACCTGTAAGTGATGGCATCCAAATTTACTCCTTCAGAACCTACTGTTCTCCTATGCTTCATTCTAAACAAACAAAACATTTGTTGCAAAATATTTCATCTAGGATTCATTCAGGTATCTTAAAACCAACTTGTCCAAAGCCTAAGTCATTGATTTACACCTTCCTTATTCAATCCTCCTCCTCTTTTGCCTCCAGAACAAATATAATCTCTCTAATATTCATTTCTCTGTATGCTAATTATGTGTGGTTTTATGTCTATTGCCCCAAAGATGTCCCCAGTGTTGTGCATAATGTGTGGCAAATAATAGATTCTTAAAAATATTTTCAAGTAAATTCAGTATTTTCAATTTCAAATCATGCTGTGGAACTGAACATTACACTGCCATTCATAGACTGTTAGTTTAGAGAGGTTGCACGGAGGCATAGTCCTCAGAGTGTTATAATGGAAAAAAAAACGTTGTATTCATTGTAAAACCATGAGCAAGTGATATAACACGTAAGGCTCAATCTTCCTGTGGGGATAACAACCCCTCTCCTGCCTGTCAGGGAAGGTGGCCAAGAGGCTCAAATGAGATAATTAAAGGTGAAAGAAATTTGAAAAGTATGAGGGACTATACAAAATCAGGTTCTGTTGATATTAAAATTTAAAAATACATGTAATATTCCCTTACTATTCCTTTTTAAGTTTTAAACCTAGAATGGTGCTCATTTTTCTAAACAGAAAACTAGGGCAATGTTTTTAACATTCTTATACTTCTTGAAACATAACCATATAGCTAATGACTTGTTTGCCCCTAGAATAACCTGAATAACATGCTGTGACCCTTACAACACTATTCTGAGAATAAGCTTTGGCATACTATTGTTCAGAAGAGCTATGCTTGATATCTAAACATTGTTTCCATTTATCTGTAAGAGACTTGACTTAATAAACTTACATATTTTAAGACTTTTAACCTTTACTTGGGAATGATAAGATTAAACAGATATTGTTCTCCTACATTTTTAAATAAGATACAGAGTAAGAATGAAAGGAGATATCCCAAAATGGATTTGGTTTCCAGGTAAATAAAGGAAAAATTAACTGTATTCTGTCACTGAACTTTAGGACTCCTGTCACAACTTCCTGAAAATTCCCAAGCTGTAGCATTAATCCCTTTGAAAGGGAGACACTCAATTTACAGTGCATTTTGCATGTCCCTAAACAAGTCTTGAATGATGAATTTCACTGTCTGACTGAGGTGGTTTACCTCAGCACATAATTTCTTATATTAATAACCTTCCCCCACAGGAGTGAATGACCTTCTATAAATATAATTCCTCCATTCAATCAAAAAATTAAAGCCTGTAACCACCTCATAATTCATCATCTTTTTTCCAGGCAATTGTTGAAGCAAAAACAAACACAAATCCCCAATCCTAAAGCCATGTAATGCAAAATATGCAGCCTTCTGCATTTATGAAACATGGATATATTGAAAATTATGTAGTATTTTGTGTTCCAAATCAATTCTATTGAGTGAATTCCTGTTTCCAGTGAGCCGTAATTTTTCAGACAAAAAAAAAAAAAAAAAAAAACTCCTTTCCAAAATCAAAGGCATACTAAAACAATAACCTCCTGAATGTTTGCATATTTTCAATCAGTCTTTTAAAAATGCCTCTTCATATGAATGCCTCTGAAATTATGCTGAAGCCAAATTATAGGGTTATTCTTAAAATCTGCGAGACTACCATTTACATAAAACTATCTTAGAGTGAAGCTCGGAATTTAATAAGGGAGTTTTCCTCTTTCAGTGAGGATGTTTAAGGCTTGTACTGAATTTCACATAATAAACTGACAGAAGTTCTTGCTTTCCCTTGCAAAGATCTCTACCTGCAAAACAATCCTAGAATAGATAACAGACTTATGCCAGAGAATTTCCTGGTAAAACAGAAAAATTCAGACAAAAGATTTTAGATAATTAGTATATTCTCAAAGTGAATAAATTAGAAATGTTAGATAGCATTTTAAAATTCAATATTCTTAACTACCTTAAATTATGGTAACTATACAAACAGAAACTGGATTTCTTCAATCTGATTAAGATTTCATAATATCAACAAAAGGTGTTGGAAAAACTTAGTTTTTCTTCTTCTTCTTCTTCTTCTTCTTTTTTTTTTTTTTTTTTTTTTTTTTTTTGCTGTGTCCATTTCAATTTACTATTTTGTATGTTGAAGTCATAACCCCCAGTATCTCAGAATGTGATAGGATTTGGAGATAAAATATTCTCAGAAGTGGTTAAGTTAAAATGAAGTCAATAGCCTGAGCCCTAATCCAATGTCTGGTGTCTTTATAAGAAAGA
This sequence comes from Varecia variegata, assembly GCA_028533085.1. NCBI lineage: Eukaryota > Metazoa > Chordata > Mammalia > Primates > Lemuridae > Varecia > Varecia variegata. The sequence continues at coordinate 32,239,100 of CM052445.1, forward strand.
GAAATTTGAACAGATTTACATAAGAAATAGGAATTTTTTTCTTAAAAACAGAAAAGCCAAAGTTAGTTTCAGAATCACTCTTTGTATAAGGCAGGCAACTCAGTCACCCTGAGCAGGTTCTGTTGTTTATCCAGTTGACAAAACTAGGGTGAAGGGTTATATTTATTGCATAAGGTCCTCTTACACTAGATAAGTAATTTTTATTTTACCAAGAACATAGAAATACAAAGGCAATTTCAGAAGTCCTGACAGATTTAAAATTTGTCACATGAATACACACACATCAAGAGTATATGTTTTGCATAAAGCATGAGCAAAGCACATATTCAGATCTCGCTGCTCCCCTAAACTGAAGACTAAAATATAGTATTTATCTTTCAGAATATCTGACCCCAAGGGAAGACTACGTGTACAAAAAGTAATTTAGTACAAGGTGGATTGTTATGTGAGTACTTCCTATTTTGAGTCGAGGCTGTGGTGAGGGGTTAGCAAAACTTCTGGAGAAATACACAAAACTACAAAACCATCCTAAGATGAGTGGTTTGAACAGTCATTTAAACTATTCTGAAATTTATTTAAGTCATTGGTAGTGGTTTTCACATAGCTAATCAGTTTGTACAACAGTTAAGGTCAAAACGTTGCCACAGGAGTATTACTACTGAGAGAACAAAAAAAAAAGTCTATGTAGACTTTTTGGACTGTGTCCTGAGATGACATCCTTTTTAGGTTAACTTGTCTCACGTATAAGTAATGCCAGTATTTGTTTTCCTTTCATAGAGAGAAACCATATCATCTCTTCAATTTATTATACTCAAGTACCATAAAATGCCACTAGGTGAAAGTGATGGTCAGTCTTGTGATTAACTGTGCACTGGTAAAATGATTGTGCAAAAATTATTAATAAGTGTGATGCAAACATATACTTCATCAAAAATTATTAATATTTTACACAAAGTTTTGAAATATATAAAATACGTATCTAGCTGTAATTGTGGTGTCACATTTGGAATTTAAAAACATTATCAACTACTTCATCTCCAGGGAAACTACTTCTTTGCCTTCTTTTTATGTGAATTTTTCCCCTTGAACTAAGATTGAAGAGAAAGGTAGTGCTTCTGAATGGGCAGGAGAGCTGACTCAAGGAGTGCTAACAGGCATTTTCTACCTTTAATTTTCATGATTCTACAGGAGATGTGTAGGAGGAAAATAATAGGAGAAATTAATTCCAGCAACTCACCCAGAAGTAACTTCCTTATGTTCATATCCTCCCTGGGATTTTGGCTTGAATAACTTTGTTGGTGAACAAACATTGCCACTGCCTCATGCTTGGAAAGTTCTGAATGTAATTGTCTGTCAATGATATGATGATTTAAAATGCAATCTGTTCCTATTGCTACTACTGCAGATAATTCTAATTTGCCACTATTGTATTAGAAATGAGGGACTTAGTCTTTTTCAGTTTTACCGTTTAGCTTTTCTTTATGTCATAGAACCAATCAAAATGCATCTCCCTTTCATTCTCCTTGGGAAAATAATAACACCACCAAGACTAGCTATTAGGTCAGGTTTTTCCAACTCATTCATTTTTTTATCTTTTAAAGAAACCTCATTATATTATTAAATGTTTAAAAACAAATAGAATTAGGAGTGCATATTTATCACTTTTGTTTATATATTATCTAATATTCAGTTATATCACTAGAATATGAAAGAGACGAGAATATTTATGCTCAAGTCAAAAGCTGAAGACAAAATGTGGTTAAGATAGCATGCACGGTTCAAATCACTAAAACATGTACACAACTTTGAGAAACTTAAATACCTGGTGAGTAGATAATCAAATAATTGTATGCCCACTATCTGAATAGGGGAAAATGGCAGAATTCATAATTTAATCAGATTTACAGAATTAATTTATAAGCTATGTTGCACCTGGCTAATAGACATAAGCAGTTATATAATTGGCACATGTTTGATCGCTAATTATGTGTACCAAATCTTGACTATAGAGAATAAAGTGAGAAAATACAGCACAGCTTTTAGTTGTGTACATAATTATATGTAAACCCTATTTCACAACAGAGTTATGTCTAAATATTTTGTGTTCAAACATTTTTATTTTGTAAATTAAATCATGAAGACTTTATCTTAACCAAGACAATTAACATATCTAGTTCTATATTTTTGGAGCTATTTTAAAATGCAAGTTAAAATAAAAAGCCTATAATCATAGGTCAATTGTTTACTATGTGCCAGACATAGTTATAACTAATTCAGACGTATTCTTCATCATTATCCAATACAATATGTGCAACCTACATCCTCATTTTAACAGATAAGGAAACTTAGTCATAGAGTGATTAAGTAATTTGCTCAACGTCACAAAGCTAATTGGTTAAAAAGCCCGGATGTGAATTCCCTGACATGGTTACAGGGCCCAAGTGTTGGCAATTGCACTGTTCTGTTACGGCTTTTTTAATGAACGTGAAGCAGTTCCTAGAAATCAAAAAAAAATTATTAATGCATCTCCACAATCCTTTCCATTTTACTAATTATAACCCATTTCTGTAAATATTGTCCATTTGATGTTTAAATTCAGTACTTAACATATCTTTAAACCTAATTTGAATATAAGATAGGATCCTCCTGCCTTGTCTATTGCCTTCAATGAGCTAGCAACCTTAGGGCAAATTAAAAGAGCACCCACTCACAATGGCACAGAAGTAAAGCAAGAATCACATGGACCAAGAAAAGAAAATGACACTGGAGAAACAAAGAGACTACCTACTCTCAAATCCTGTACCTTAAATGGCAGCCCTTAGCATATTTGACCACTTATACTAGTTTTCAACTTGTATTCTTTTAAAAAAACTTCTGGAAATTCCTCTGGGTAAGAACTCCATTGTGGCCATGGATCCTTGAACTAGTAACCCTCTGTTTCTCAAGGAAGGACATCATCTAACATCATCTAACATACTAATTACTTCTGTAATTGGTAAACCTGTCTTCTTAGCCGTTATCAAATCAAACAGCTAGTGTTATATTCAGAGACATATCTATTAATATATCTTATCTCAGGCAGCCCTCAAATACAGATAGTGCAGGATTGAGGAAAAAAAGTATTAACCCTTTCAGGTAGTACTGCTTTGAATGTAATAAAATAGTCCTGTTTCAAAGTATTTTCCTCACCACGTTATTGTTTTCAAACATATTACACAGTTAAGTGCATGCCTCGTGTGAAGAAAAAATGGAAAACGTATAATGTTTGAACTTTGTACATATTTTCAATGAACTTATTTTTTAATTAGGTGTGAATGTAGGTAAGAATTTTGATGTTCTGAATAATATTACTCAAAATGAGATTCTACCAGTATTTAAATGCACTAGGAAAGCTCTTCATTTAAAGAATATATGTAAGGAATTTCATAATGTACTAATACAAAAATCAAATCAAATCAAAATATAATCTGGAATTTTGTTTAATTAGTCTCATAAATATCTTAAAAAGTATAATACTTACACTTATGAAAAAAACTATATATATGAGTGTACATATATACATATATCAAGTATATACACATGAAGAAAAAAGAAAAAGAAATACCTACAGGTATGCTCATATTAAAGGAATTTCACTGCTAAGTTAGAATGTTTAGAATTTTGTGTTGGTTGGAGTAGTTATATTATTATTTTAGTCTGTAGGGATGCAGATTAGTACAAGGCAATATCCCATAGGGAAAACTGGCACACTGGGATACAGAATATAAGCTCTTAATACTTTCCAAAACTCACAAAGTAGCATGAATACATAAATGAATGGCACAAATATAAACATGATTTTTTTCAAAAACCATTCAAGATTTCAGCAAATGATCTGAAGTTGTCAAGGTGAAAACAGAAAGAATATAATTTACAAAACTAAAAGGCATAAATGGCTTTAAAATAAATTTTAAATTTATTCTCTATTAATTTGATTCAATTATCAATATTTTATTCTTAAATACTTTTAAATGGATTAGAAAGTACAGTGCTAGTGATAGATGATTGTTCCTTCAGAGAGTTCAACATATGATTTGTAAATGTTGTTTGTGTAAGCCATTTTATTTAAAAAATCAAATGGCTTTCAATGTTAAAAATAACACACTTCGGTGTTCAAAGTCATAAAAGCCTTCCTTTACATTTTGTCTTTACTGCATCTATAATATCTACCTCATAAAATATTTTCCCTAATGTAAATTCATTTAATATTTTTTTTTTTTTTTTTTTTTTTTTTGAGACAGAGTCTCACTCTGTTGCCCGGGCTAGAATGAGTGCCGTGGCGTCAGCCTAGCTCACAGCAACCTCAAACTCCTGGGCTTAAGCGATCCTACTGCCTCAACCTCCCGGGTAGCTGGGACTACAGGCATGCGTCACCATGCCCGGCTAATTTTTTTTTTTTATATATATATTTTTAGTTGGCCAGATAATTTCTTTGTATTTTAAGTAGAGACGGGGTCTCGCTCTTGCTCAGGCTGGTCTCGAACTCCTGAGCTCAAACAATCCGCCCGCCTCGGCCTCCCAAGTGCTAGGATTAATTCATTTAATATTTTAAGAATTCTATATATATTCTTCTTGTAGTCCAATATGGATAAGCCACAATGCATGGACCTGATTTAACTAAGTGATGCTAGAATATAAAAGTTTGTTTTTCCCGCTACAACATTTTAGTTGCATCAGGTTTGTTTCTGAGTTGAAGGTTGACACATTTATGCAGTTTTCAGTTGTTATTTATTGATCCTCTATTTAATCTTGTTAAGTTGATTTTCTACATTCTCTTCTTATTCCTATTACATACCCAATCCCTCTTTTGGTAATGGCATATTTAGTCCCTTTTAAAATTATTTATATTCACTTTATCAAAACATTTATAATGTACAACTGTATTATAATGTAATAACATATAATAAAATAAATAGACAGTAGCATAAAAATACTTTCCTAACAATTTTCTATGATACTTCTTAAAATGGATCTTTGCCTCTGGATATGGTAATTTAATCATAATTCAATCATTGCAGGCTACATTTATTTATTATCTACACGTAATCATCTGAATAAAACAGCAATTACAAGAGTAATACCTGAATTACAATGTTATGTTTCCAAAGGTTATTTTGTTTTCCAAACCATATTTTCCCAGTGAAACACCGTTAACCAAAATAATGAGCTTAAATAGAAAAACCAGTCTCCTCACGTGTTTAGCATTGCACTTGGCTCCCCTGCCTTTTCTGAGTAGTGGAGGAGCAGCTGTTTTTTAATGGGTTTCCCCTGAATATGATTTCCCCTTTACCCTTTTTGACTACTTTATAGTACCTGCAAATAAATACATTGATACAAATAAATTACTACCTTTTTATGATGTACCTTTCTCCTTTAAGAGTTAAATAATGTTTGAAATACTGTCAATATAATACTGTCTTCACAATATCTCAGAGTAATTGTTTGCAGCTGCAATGCCCTGTGTGGACAGCACCCCATTCACTGCCCAGCCCACCCACATGCCCACCATATTGACACTCATATTGTATCACTGGGCTCTCAAACCAAACTTCTTATTTTCTTCTAATTAATATCACATCACCCTAATTGGGTTTTCCACTTGTAAGCTTCATGGATTAACATTTGTATCACTATGTTAATTAACTTTAGGTACCAAGGATGATCTCTACAACCAAGAACCAGAATTAGCATTCTAGAATTTCACTATAATAACATTGGCATGAGGTAGTCTCTCCTGGAGACCATCCAAGCAAATTTAATTATTGAGGTATTTAAAAGATCATGTTATAAAACTGTTTCACCACCAAGGCAGTCAGTTGCATAGCATAGGTACTCAGATCAGCATTTTGAAGAGGTGTCTGTAATTCCACCAGCATTTATCACATACTTACATGTGCTACACAATACAATTTGTATGCTAAGTGCTTGGAGGTAGAGTCCCTATTTTACATGAGCTTACTTTCTTTTAGAAGTGATGAACACACACAAAATTAGTAAAACATGACATAAGTGTTTTCTATGACAACTGCACACAAAGTTTCAAAGTAGTTTTAGAGGAATGAACTAGGAAACTGTGTTAGAAAAAATTTGTGTGGCTTTCTAATGAGAGATTTCCAGGTTCTTACTGTTTTTCCTTGACTCTCAGATGGTCATTTTTCCAAGAAAAATAATGAAGTCTACATTTGAAAAAATTATATTAATGTTTCTACTAAAATTGGATGACTAGTTTTAAATTTCAGCTCTGAATGACACAGTGTAGATAAAGTTTCAGAAGAGTGTCTAGTGCCTAGTGTATTAGTGTTCTAGGACTGCTATAACAAAGTACTACAACCTGAGAGGCTTAAATATCAGAAGTTTATTTTCTCACAATTCTGGGGGCTAAAAGTCTGAGATTGAGGTGCCAGCAGAGTTGGTTTCTTCTGAGGTGTCTTTCCTTGGCATATAGATGGATGTCTTCCTTTTTCCTCACATGGTCTTCCTTTCATGAGTGTTTATGTACTAATCTCTTATTATAAGGACATTAGTCATGTTGAATTAGGGCCCACCCTTAATACCTCATTTTAAGTTTATTAACTCATTAAAGACCCTATCTCCAAATATGGTCAGATTATGAAGTACTGAGGGTTAGGACTTCAACATATGAATTTTAGGGGAACGCAATCCAGCCAATAACAACTACTGAATGCACATTTGTTAGCTAGAAAATGAAAATAGATATCCATGTAATCACCATGGAAATACCATGTAATCAACAATGAAATAAAACTGATTAATTTGAGGTCCTAGTTAAATTTATATCCTCCTACCTATACTCTTGACAGAGTAAGGGTGGGAAAATAGTAGGAAAGACATATTATAATATTTATTCTCTCCAAATATAATTATGTATAAAGAATAGTACACTGGAAGTCAAGAACCATGAATTCCTTCCCAGTTTGCTATACACTTGTTGTCTGGCCTTGGCAGGTCAGTTATCGGGGTATCAATTTTCTCCTCTTCAAGGCAAAACTTGGATTACAAGTATTCTGAAATATCTCCAAGTTAAAGGAGACTTGACTGGCCTCTATTTAATAACATGGTGGTGTCGTGCTGATGATGAAGATGGTAATAACGGATACCATGTATTTAGTACAAGGTTCAGACATTCTATCCTGTCTGAAATTTATGTATAGAATTTCATGTTCCCATGACAAAACACAAGGTAGATGGCATTATTCCCAATTTTCTAGTTTGGAAATGTAAGCTCAGAATAACTGAAGAAACTTTCTAAAACTATGTTGCTGTAGTTCTGAATGTTTGAGTTCCCCTAAAATCCATATATTGAAAACAATAAGAGAAATATTGGTAGATACTGAGGGATACAGTGAGGCAGTGAATTTCACATTGTGTACCATGCAAAAATTTTTGTAATTCCGTACAGTAAAATAAATAGAAAACTGAAAGAGATATTGTGCTCTTTCAAGCTCCTCAGTGTTGTATGATTTAATAGCAGTGCCAAAGTGAGGCATAGATTCTGACACTACTAATTGGCAGTTATGTGGTTAAATTGAGAATTTTGTCTGTGTTTCCTGGTTATCAATGTTAGTAAGAAAACAGTATTCACCTTATAAAATGGAGACATGGTCTTTTTTTTTGTATAAATTATATTCCTAGTGTATGATCTAGCCCTGCACAGACTTTGAGAGTACTCCCTCAAGCCAATGGTGTATGTACGTTCATTCTACCTAAAGGTGCACTATTTAGCATTCTGTCCTCATTCCAAGGCTATGGTCATTCAAAACAGTAACACCATTTCTGACCTCAAAGATCATTTTGAGTAGTTTTCACAAAATGACCAAAATTTATTTCCTCCATTGTTCATGTTATAAAACATACTCTAGTACAGTAATTTTGATCCAGTACTTTGCTATGCCCTCTCAGTGACAGCAGCAGCTAAAACTTCAACTAAAGATTATTTACAGGTGGAAAATGAAACTTGGGGAAGACACTGCTTGGTTTTCTGTTTCAGAGCTCTGTGTGCATTCCTTATGGCCTTTGATCTATAAATATAGGATATTTGGTGTAAAAGGCATTGACGAAGTATGAGCATGAAAATTTTATGAAGCTATTTTAACGTGATTACTTCATCTGACTACACATATATTGTAGGGATTATGAACAATTGTCCTGTTGCCATTTATCTATTAATGACCATGGTCATTAATTCCTTTGGGTGGCAGGGAAGAAGGTAGAGCCAAGTCTAGAGACATAAAATATGTATATCACACATATTATGGCTAGATCATATTTGGAAAAAAAAAAAAAAAAGCAAGCCATGGCATAATGACATAAATGCTATCTACTTTGATGTTTTTTCAGGCCTCCATTGTCCCCTGCCCCCTCCAAAAAAAAAAAAAAATGATAAGTCACACTGAGAAGCCAAACAAGTTTCCTTTTTATGACAATGACCTCCATATAAGAAGCACATATACAAGTGGTAAGAGGAAATGTGATTAAACTGTCTACCAGAAGCCTTTTAAGATTCTCATAAAAATTGGATGTGCAGGAAATACTTGAACAATGCATTAAGTGGCAGCACACACTGAATGTGCTCAGGGTTTTAAAATTTTCAAAAGGGAAACCTATCTTTTCTGTCCACATCAACTAATGTTTTTCAACTCCATTTTGTTGACTGCAGCTCACTACCATCCCCAACCTACTTACTTCAAAAAGGGAATCAGCTTACAGCCTTGTAAAATCTGCATTATTTATGAACACAATGTTATTTATTTTTATTTATGAGTTCAATTCCATTTATAAATGTCACTTTGTCTTTTTCTTCTTTGTTCACTTAATATTCAAAGATGAGCTAACTATACTGTAGTAAAAAATTAAAAATGTAAAAATAGTCTCAGAATATAAATGGTCTACCATTACAAACAATATATTAAGAATAAGAATAAAATGAATCCAGCCTTAATCAACTCACCCTCCACAGTGATTTATAAATATATTGCTGAGTAGTCTCCAGAAAAAATAAAATTCCTCTGGTTAATCAGAATACTTATGCTATATCCTCAGAAAGTATGAGTAAATATGATTGGTGTAGAAGACAAATGTAGTCTATTTAATTTTATTCTGAAGTTAATGATGTTCGAGAAGGGTGGGGACACACACACACACACACACAAGAAATCAAAGAGAAAAATGCCATCACTCCTTGGATTTTTAATGCATTATATTCCCAATGTTCTCAAGACCAGGAAACACCAAGCAACTGGCATGAGTTTTCTGCTCTGTAGGAATTTCCCTAGAATGGAGACATTTCCTGTGTCAAGTCCTTAATACCTGGTTTCATCACTCATTGATTCTATCTAACTAATTATACTCAAGTTCAATGTTAATAATTTCAATTCTTATGAATATGTTCCAGAAATGAAAGAATATGATTACCAACATGCCCCTTCCCCAAAACAGTTATGTCACAAAGTACTACGGAGTGTCTGAAAGAATTTATATTTGCAGTGACTAGGAATAGATGAGGTAATAGAGTGCATGTATGTATGTTTATGTGTGTGGGTGTATGTGTCTGCTTTCTTTTGTTTGAATAAAACTGTTATCTTACTAAGAATGAAGTATGTGGTAGATTAATGAGAAGAAAGTCAGTAGTCAAATGGACACAAATATTAGGATTTACTGTCATTAACAGGAAGGAAGTTGTACATTCTCTCTTTCTGGATACCTTAGAGAATAATTCATGATCCATCCTGAAAGAGTACCAGGGCATTTTTGATTCATAGGATGCAGAAGCCTTGAGTAAAAATCTTGACTCTGCCACTTCCTAAGTGTTTAATATTAAAGTAAGTTCACCTAGCTTTTCTGTGCCTCCTTTTTTCCTCCATAAAATATCAGTGTTAGCTAGGAACATCCCTTCAACTGTTTTTCAGCCATAAATTATTTTTAAAAAAGTGAAATTTTGAAGCCTGTCATAGTTCTTTGATTCCAAAATGATTTCTGAAATATGTCTGCTAAAACTACAAAATCAGATGAATATTCAAAATTCACATCAGCAAAATAAAACAAAGCTAAATAAAAGACTTTTTTTTTAAAAAAAATTACTTCCCAGAGAAATCGTTTCAAGTGTAGCATATTCTAATTAAATATCCTATTTACTCTCACGTGTAAAAAGAAAAGCCACATCATTCACTTTGGAAAATATAGATGGAAAAAAACCTTCGATTATTTTTTTCGGATGAAATATGTAAATACTCATATATATACACACACACGCATATATATATATATGCGTGTGTGTGTATATGTATATATATATATATATATGAAAAGACATATGAAGTTCTTTTAAGTTACATATTGCAAATTCAGAATACAGAAAAATCACAATAGTGTAACTAAGGGAAAAAATATGTCCAAAAACACATTTCTAGAATATCCAGTAATCTACCAAAAATTTTAAAAATAGCAAGTTGTTGAGATATAGCTAATATAGTTTTTATATAAATATAGAAGTATATTATATAAGATATAATATATGTTAATACATAAATTTTTGGAGTCTCTGGGAACCTCACTCTTTGAGCTGTATGAGAAGCAAATTAAAATAATATAACAAAATTTTTAGAAATATTGGACATTTTTTATATACTGTCACCCAGTGAACTACAGCACTACTCAATATTATAGTAAATTAATGCATAAGTTTGCATTTCTAGGTCTTACCCCTTGTACTCTGAAATATGTATGATTTCTTAGTGTATGTGAGTCTGTCAGAAAGCAAATGGCTTCTTTTCATAAAGAACTTTTTTCTTAATAATCTGAGAACTAAAATGCCTTTCACCTATGACATCAGTATATTTTCAGCATTATTGAAAAAGAATATTAATCAGTTTAGAAAAAATAAGTTTCTCAGTTTTTCAGCCAAATAAGGTAAGTAACTGTTTTGTAAAACTCAACAGGAAAGATTAAAATGACTTGTCAATAGTATATTTCATCCTGTTGTAGTAGGTGTTCTTTCATAATCCAAATAATACAGCCAAACTTGGCACCCACTGAGAAAAACTTCAAGGTTTGGTATTGCTACAGTAGTAAAGTAGATTTATTAGACCCCAGTGTCTAAATTGGGAATAAGAATACCTTAGTCAATTCATAGGTTAGATTTATAAAAGCACTTTACCCAGGGTAAGAGATATTTTTACTAGTTTTCCTGTCAAGACAAAATGTTCAGTTTTCCTGCTTGGATCTTTAGCAATTTGAATGTCAGGCAAACAAGGCAGATAAAAGTGTCATCAATCAAATTTAGAATCCTGTGAAGTGTCTTCGATTCTGTAAATATTAGTTAGAAAATTTGTATTAATTTGCCTCAGCTCTAATTAAACAGCTCAAACATGACATTTGTTTTTATATGAAACATTTATAATTCAATAATTTTATAAAAATATAAGCTATGCAGAAAAAATCTGGGTGAAAGAAATAGTGGCTTCCAATGGAAACAAGAGAAGACAAAGATCTACTTACTTGTAATCACACTCACCAAAATAATCAATTTTAAAATGTCAGAACTTATAGAAATACAAATCATGTTGACAAACAAATACACTCAACATACCTATAGCCTGCCTGCCCACTTCCTGCCTTGCTACCAGACAAGAAATGACTCCACCCAAGTGTTGCCCAATAACTCAACTTGGCATTGGCTCAGCATAATCATTTGACAAAATGATCTTGTGTTAATTTTACTCAGTTGACTGTTATGCAATGATCTTCACCAATCTAGACCATCTAGGTAAAATGTGAAAACTAAGCGAAGCATAAGTACAAAAAGCAGATAACACAAAAAGCAGAACAGTTGTATGCTGAGGAGATTTTAGTGACTATTTTATGATGATAACATTTCCTTTTGATGTTTCTGCTCCATTTTCATGTGTTTGTAGTTTTACACTTCAGTAATTCATTCATTTTTAAGTTGAGCACTTAAAATGTGCAAAGTAATTTTAAGTTGACACTGAGTTAAACTCAGTGGTCTCTATGCTTTCCTATTTTTACTGGGAAAAACCAGGTGTACTTTGTAAAAATAGAAACATAGTGACAAACAATACAAATCAAATGAAGAAATAAGCTCTGTCAAGGTGGATAGTTACTATTAATTCCAGTGGAATAATGGAAAGCAAAATCTTTATCGTGCACAATGATTACATAACAGGTGTTCCACTGGAAGTTTATTGTTTTGATCACAATGTAGACATTAACAGTGAAACAGCAGACAAATAAGAATATTTAGCTCAAAATAAATAAAGGAAACAAAAATAAATGTTAAATTAGGATTTAATAGTTCTAATATTCTCAAAGTTAGTTACCGACAATCCTTTGAAGGACTGATCCTAAAACCTTCTATTCTGTAATATTAATAATAGAGATACATTTCTTTGGGTCTAAAATAATACATGGTTTCTCTTAAATATCTTACGCAAGTTATGCTTTCAGGTATTAGCAGACTCAATGTCATTTGGAATAATTTTTAAATATCATGCATGTCACAGCTTAACGTCAAGGTTTCATACTTTCTAATCATAACCATTTTCCAATTTGACTATATAACTTGTAGCTATTTTTCTGAGTCTCAGGTTTTTGTTTGTTTCCCAATTAATATTGTGAGTTCAAAAAACCAGATATAGCTAGATCTTTACAAGGAATAATTAAGGGTTATTTTAAAAGACTTTTCAATTTTTAAAAGACATATTTAACCAGATCTCTGGAAAAATAAATTTAACACAGTTGTGCCATCATGTTGGGTGGCAAAA
>CM052445.1:32252435-32393849 GCA_028533085.1 Varecia variegata
AAACTTTGTTGAAACTAAAGTGAAGTAAGACAGTTCTTGGAAACAAAATTTCTGTACATGGATATAGGAAATCTGAATTCACGTCTAGCTCTTTTATTAACTGGCTGTTAAATAAGAAAGATATCAGTTGACAATGTCTTTGGATTTGAAGATATATGAGTTTGAATTGCAATATTTTATTGATTAATAATAGTGCATTATTGGCAAGTCCCTTGACCTTTCTAAACTTTAATGGTGCCATCAGTAAAATGGGGATATTTATTCTTCTAAAATCAAATCTAAAACTTTTTTCTTTTACAATTGTTTGACATGTCTCACTAATTTATCAAAGATTGGATAATCTACTAGCAAATTGTATAAGCCATTTCATAAAACTGTGTGGTACATAATTTGGAAAGACAGAACAATTTCCATTAGGTCATGTAAATTTTTTTCTCAAGCAATAAAAAATAATATTTGCATGTTTGTAACAGTCATTATGCTTCTCAATATAATTTTTCCAGTTTTACCATCTACCTTTATTTGTCAGATACATGTAATAACAACAGGTATGGCTTCAACCATTTTAGAATCTTTATAATGTGCTAGACATTTGATATGGATTTTATATACATTATCCTATTTGGTAATCATAGGAACTTTATGGGGTTGGTTTTATTATCGTCTTAAACAGATGAGCATTTTCAACCTCAGTAAAGTTATTTAACTTGCAGAAATTTTCAGAGTGGTGGCATTAGCTTTCTCATCCAAAAATGCCAACTATAAAGAGCATGCTCTTAACAGTTAACTGAAGTTATTACATGTAGAATAGAAAATTGGAATCAAATTTTCCTTTCTGCATAATGTATATCACTATTTAAAGTTATATATTTGCTTCTTTATTCTTATTACTGCCTGTCTCCCCAGTCTGTCTTCAAGCAACATGAGGGAAGGGATTGTACTGCTAATTCACTGCTTTATGCCTAATGCCTGGAACAAACCAAGTATATGTAGGAACTAGAAATGCATTCAATAAGTATGTAAGTTAATAATCATTAAGATGGAGCAAAATTGTGTGTGGAATGCGTCTCAGTGCTCTAAAAGTATGGTTCGGAATAAATTTTAGCAACCTCCATATGTGGCAGACATGTCAGTCTTCCAAAGGAGAGAAGCTCTGTCCTTATCTCTCAGAGATAATTGATGGTTAGACTAGAGGACCTCTAGTACCACAGAGACATAATTAGTCTTCAAGCCTGGACATCAGCCCTTTTCCTGCCTCTGACTCAGAATGAAACATCAGCTTTTTCTTGTTCTTCAGCCTGCCAGCTTTCAGACTGGAACTACACTCCAGCTCTACTGGGTCTCCAAATTTCTGATTCACCTTGCATATCTGGAACTTGCTAGCCTCCATAGTTATGTGAGCCAATCCTTAAAATAAGGCTCTTTCTAAACATATTTGGATATCCTACCAGCTCTATTTCTCTGGAGAACACTAATACAACGACCAAATGGGAATTATCCCATGAATGTAACTACAAGGCTGGTTAAATATTTTATTCAATCAATTTAATTCACATTTTAATAAAATTTATATGTATCACATACATAAATATAAGTATATATACATATAAAATATGTACATAACTATATACATGCATATATATATATATATTCCAACATAAATTCCTAATAAAACCTCTCAGTAAATTAGGAATAGAGAAGAAATTCCTCAACATGATGAAGAGCATCTATTAAAAAAAAACATAACTAATACTATACTTAATTATGAAATGCTGAATGCTTTCCCCTTAGGCTCAAAGAAAAGTCAAGGATGTATAGTGTCACTACTTTTATTTAACATATTATTGGAGATTTCTATGCAACACAACAGGGCAATAAAAAGTAATTTAAAATATTCGAATTGGTAATGAAAAAGTTAACTTTCTCCCTCTCTATATATATGTTTTTTTAACTTTTTCATTATATATACAAACATATAGTATATATTTATAAATAATATAATTGTCTACTTAGAAAATCCAATGAAATATACCAAAAAGCTACTATTGATAGAACTAACTGATGAGTTTAGGATACACGATGTGAGTTTAGGTTGCAAGATACAAGATAAATATGCAAAATTCAATTGTAATTGTAATTCTATATACTGGTTAACAATGATTAGCCACTGAAATTTAAAAATAAAAATGAATTAAAAAGCATTACAATTGAAAATAACATAAAAATTAAATACTTAGGGTTAATTTTGATATGTGTAAGACCTGTACACTAAAAATGGTAAAAGATTGCTGAAAGAATTAATGAACACTTAAATCAATGGAGGAATTTGCCATGGTTATGGCTTAGATGACTCAACATTTTAAAGAAGTCAGTTCTTCCTAAATTGATCAATAGATTTAATCTATTCCTAACAAATCCCATCAGGATTTTTTGTAGAAATTGACAATATTATTCTAGAATTTGCATGCAAAGGATCTAGAATAGCCCAAACAACTTTGAAAAAAAAAGTTGGAAGGATAAGAAGGTTTATAATGCATTGATTTTACAACATATTATAAACCTACAATCAATCAAACCTTGGGATTGACATAAAGATAAAAAGATAGACCAATGGAACAAAGTACAGATCCCAGAAATAGACCCACATACATATGGACAGCTACTTTTCACAAAGGTATGAAGATAATTCAGTAGAAAATAAAGGTGATTTTCTCAACAATGATAGTGGAATAATTGAGTATTCATTTGCATAGAAGAACCTCATCTTCATTTCATATTATATACAAAAAACATCAATGTATTATGGACTTAGAAACAAAATATAAACTATAAAACGTCAAAAAGAAAATGGAAGAAAAGCATTGTAGCACCAAAAGTATGATTCATAATAGAAAAGAAATAATATATGCATGAACTTCAAAGAAGGAAATACTACCATGAGAGCATTGCTTTGCTTAGTTCTTCAAATAGTATTATACAGGTAGTGGATCTTGAGACATAAATTCAGAGAGGAATTTACTTATACTTCACTCTATAGATGTCAACCGCTGTTGATGCTTGGGTTTAGAGACTGATAGGTTTGTTATTAAACTTGTCTGCCTTCATTTCTTTATTGATAAAACGTAGCTAATGATACACTTACATTAAAAATTTATATTTAATAAATAAACATGTTTAAAGTACTTAAAATATTGCCTGACTTTGGGCATTCAATAAATATTATACTACCAATACTATTTCATTTAATTTATTCTTTGAGTTTTGCACCATAATTTTTCATCAAAATTTATTATAAAATATGTTAAAATATTTGGAATAGACATTATCATTTGTATATGATATATGTTGTCATACCATCCATGGAATCAATCAGAAATATTTTAACATATTTTTGCTGCTTGGTAGTAACATATGTCCTTGAATCAATCTGGAATTGAGATAATATTGTACTCAAAATAAAAATAGATTGATTAGAAAGGCAGTTACTATCTTGATTGAATTTTATCCAATTAACAACTCAACTAATGTTTCATTCAGTAGCAAAAGAGGAGAAAATATACAGTTTTTTGAAAAGTGTCCTACATTTTCAAAGACAACTAACAAAATTAATGGACTGATTTTGCAATAATGATGTCACACATTCATTTAAAGAAAAGAAAAATTAGTAAATATTTTGATACTTTTCCTTATGTAAATCAAAATCATTTAGAATAGCTGTCATAGAATTTTACAGAAGAAATTTAGTTTGCAAAAATTATTTGGAATACCAATATTTTATTTAAATTAGAGTATATTTCTAATGAATGTAATTTCATAGGTTAAGAAATTTTGGTTATCAGAATCTTCATAAAATCAATCTCACAAAAATAAGTGGAGGACTACAGAAGCAACTAATTGAAGAAGTTATGCTTAAAAATACATCCCAGATCTCTTATTTTTATGTAACTAAGGCACATTTCATATGTAAAGAAAATTTAATCTGGATTTGAGCTGACAGAAAAAATATGATTGGGTTTGAATGGGAAAAACAATTTAAATCAGTACAAAAGGTATTATCTACAAAGCAAAGGACTATGTGTCTAGAAATTAAATATATATGTATATGTGTCATATATAATTTTGCTGAAATATAGACTTTAAAATCTAAACTTTAGAGACAGTATGCCTTTATCATCTTATTCTTGAGTTCATTCATATGATAATATAAGTTTTTTGGGACCCTTAAAAACATGCTGGTGCCTTGGAACACAGTTTTTCTATTCCAAATTATAATAAAGATCATTGACATTGCATCTATTCCTTATGAGATAACGTTTGCCATTATCTCTGATATATTGTATTCTATCTCTTTGGTCAAGAGCACAACTATAACTCTATAACATTTCCCTTTTGGGAAAACACATCTTTACAACAGCTTGCCTTATTAAATGATTTTCAAGACATATTCTGATAAAAGGGGTTTTCTTTTTTGAAGGAGCGATAGTGAAAACAAGTTTTGGCATTTCAATATACAAAACAGCGCTGGGTATGTGGGCGCACACTATGATCCCAGCTACTGGAGAGGCTCAGGTGGGAGGATCCCCCGAGCTCAGGAGTTTGAGGAAGTTTGCACAACATAGGGAAACTGTCCTCTAAAAAAATAAAAATAAAAATTTTTAAAAAGTGCCTTAGTAAGCACTTGAGATAATATATAAAACAGTGGTTTACGACATGGGTGAATATACTTACTATATGGATTATTGGCATGATGTTACAACCCATTATATATTCAATGGAATTACATCATATTTTTAATGCATTATCCTCATTACCAATGCCTAATTCAATGAGTTGGGCAAATTTCAATGAACGTGAGGCACTGGCGTAGCACTTCTGTCAATCTTTGCACATGCATGATGCTTTTTTGCTTTAAATGGATAGTGTTTCTGATATTTACTCAATAAACCTGTCTTTCAATATTCTCCAAAAATAAACAAATCTGAGATAGCCTGAGCCTGAAGCTCTTTAGATACATTTATGTAATCCAGTTCAGTTCTGAAAATGTTTATCTTCCATCTCTTCATCATTCTGGGATGATGAAGTATTGCAACATTCTTTTTTTTTTTTTTTTAAATATTGAGTGATTTTATTGGTCATGGCCAAGCCAGTAATTGGTTCTTTAACAGAATTCAGTATGTGTCCGTATTTTAAGTCTACACTGTGTCCTCTGCCTATCTGATTCATGCAACCAAGGGAACATTTCCAGGTTATGTGAGAACGACGAAGAAATGAAATAAGAACATCAACTACCAAGGCTGAGATCAGAACATGCTCAGAGAGCCTGGGCTGTCTCCTGTTCTTTAGCAGACCTGGACATGCCCTACTCAAGTTTGTCTAAAACCATTTTTATCTTTTCAGTAGAGATGTTTAATCATTCAGGATGGCACAATTTCTGAGCTGAAAACGAAGCTAGTAAAGATCTAATATGGAAGCCGAGTTTCTTAATTTTAATGATGCAATTGTTTTTCTGGTTTAATCCAAGTAGCTTGAGACAAGTGTTTGAATCCCCATAGAAAATCGAAAATCAGGCCACCGAGGCCCTGGATTCACAATGTTGGGAAAGTGAACTTGGAGAACAGAGAGGTGCTTGTAACCTCACAGGCTTCCCTACATAGCTTTTGATATATCACTCTTGTTATTAAGTGAAATTTACAATAGAAGAAACAAAAAACCTGAGTTTTAATTAACCCTATTTGATGGTTTGATTTGGGAAGCATATCATGACTCATTTACTTTAAGCATTGTATTAGTTTAAACATTATTGTCTCATATTATTTTGGATTAAAAGTAGTTATCACAACATATCATCATAGTGCATTTGCAAAACATGAAAAACAAAGCAGGATAAGTCAGGTAATTACCTTTATATTACAGATAGTCTGTAATATTGTGTGGGGTTTTTTGCTCCTTTTCTAATAATGCCATCTATGCTTTATATATCTCCTTTCCCCCACTGTGCCTTCATAGAGTTAAATGCAGGACGTCTATTGGTCATAGCCATAGTTGTCTATTTGAAATGGGATGATGGAAGAAGATTACTAAACATTATTTGGATTTTCCACCCCAATTTTCTAGATAGATAATCAAGGATTGTGAAAATCATAGAGAACTGGCATTTCTCTATTTCACTATTCCCAAATAATTTCCCTACTGGTAATTCTAGTTCCTCAACATTTTTGGTTTACTCAACTTAGAAATTTTGAAATTACATGAAAATTATCTCCATTAGACTCAAACAAAATTACTCTAAGATTTTGAAAACTTTTTTTGAAATGATAGACTTGCAAGTTTAGCTTTCTCTGGAGACCCCTAGAGATTGATGTAGATCTCTATACTCAAAGGACATGTGCACTTTTCCTTTGTATTAAAAAAAAAGAGTATTACTTGGCTATAATTTTCTAACTCTCAATATAGGAATATGACAAGACCTCAAGTAATTATTCTGTGTGGGCAGGGGGAGGAGAGAAATGAAACGTTAGATATTTGTTGCTTTGAATGACACCAATGTGGGCCAGAAAGCCTACCTGAAACAAAGTAAAAATGTGACTTGCAGAAACTAATTAATTGTCTTTCAGTCCCTGCCTTCCTGAATGCAAATTGCATTAACCTGGGTCTACCTCTTGAAAATTTTAGCAATTTATATTTCTCAATGGCAGATTTGGATTAAAATGATTCTATGTCTATATTTTAGGATTATTACAAGAATCTAGTGAAATGGTCATTAAATGACTTTGAGAAGTATTAAGCAATTTCTTGAACATATATTTTGTGTAAGGCATATGGTGGTAATAGCTACGATGAATAATTTAAGAATAGTTCAAAGCAATACTTTTCACAACTGAACCACTGTATTTCTTACACCAAATACGTGTTCAATAAATGCTCTATATTTTTTTCTAATATTTCTTCCTTTAGTGCAACTACCCCCTTAATTTTAAAATATGAAAAATTTTGAAATCACATTTAACATAAAGATATAAAATGCTCTCCAGTTTCCATAAGGTACAATTTTCCATAAATACTTTCAGTTTCTTCCTTCAACTTTTAGTTCTCCCCACAGAGATTGAGTGGTTTATATTGAATGATTGTTTGTGACAGGCACTATGCCAATTATATTTTGTACTTCACCTTATTTAGTTCTCAACCAGCCACCCACAGAAAGTTCCATGGCTCCCATTCTGTCCTTTTTACTTAAGCCAGCTGCCCATGGAATACACTCTTTGTGCTG
The DNA here is from genome assembly GCA_028533085.1 of Varecia variegata. Taxonomy (NCBI): domain Eukaryota; kingdom Metazoa; phylum Chordata; class Mammalia; order Primates; family Lemuridae; genus Varecia; species Varecia variegata. The sequence goes on from CM052445.1 coordinate 32,259,703, forward strand.
TGTTTACTCTTCCATGCTCTACATTTGGTAGATGTACAACCTCACTTGGGGAGGTTTGAGGTTGTGCAGCTGTTTGTGGCAGAATGTAATGTAATTTTAACATTCAGTGTTAAGAAACCCATTTTTGGCATAAATTTAAGGCCCATCTGCTAATCTAGCTTCTGTGTGTGTGTGTGCACGTGTGTGTGTGCGTGAGATTTTACTGTATCTTTTTTCCCTAACACTCCAATTCAAGATAACCAACCTGAATTCTGAGTTGATTATTCTGCTGTGGCTCAGGACACACTATCCCAAAATATAACCGCAGGACACCAGAATATGCCATCCCCAAATATATGTCTTTGGCATATTGATTCAAGCTAGTTATTTTGAGAAAATGTAGACAGTGGGGTAGCTCTGGAAAGCTGCCCTGACCTTATGTAAAAAAGTTTACATTTAAAAAGGAGATATTTATTAGTAAAGTTATCTGTATCAGGAAGAGAGCTGCTCTGTGACAATTATCACCAGAGGGACTTTTATCTGCATAACAAGGCAACCCTTAAACACCATTTCTTACTCTCCCTCATCCTCCCATAATTGTCTTAACCCTCACCCCAGAAGCCCCAAGCACCTATTTCTGTAGCACATCATGCTATTTGAGTTTTGACTATCTGTCCTTTTTTTGAGTATCTTATTTTTGTGGGACTCCTGCATATGTACGTTGTTAAAATTGTTTTTCTCCTGTTAATCTGTTTTATGTAGACTTCATTCATAGCCCAGCCAAAGAAACTAGAAGAATAAAAAGAAGGCATTTTCCTTACCCTACAATATCATTAACTTACTTTTTTTATATAGATGTATTTTATCAATATATATGCATATATTTTCATGGTTATTTTTTTCTTTTAACTGTATAAAATATAACCATGTTCTATGTGGTCTATTGAACCATGTTTTTTTTTTTTTTCTCTCTGGATATTATGTTGTTAAGATGCAGCCATGCTTTTGAGTATTGTTGTATTTGGGCTGTTTTAAATATTCCATTCAGTGAATATATTATAGTTGTTTTCATCGACTGTCTTATTAATTGGCATTTGTTCCTTGTTTCTCATATAACAGGTTGACATTGGTGTTGACCCTGATATTCTTTTACGTGTGTCACGGTATACATGAGAAAGAATGTACCCTAGGATGGAATTGGTGGGTTTTGAGGTATGTGCATTGTAGCTTCATAATATAACATTGTTTCAAAATAATGGCACCAATTTTATTTCCACTGACAATACATAAAAAAATTTTAAAGTTCTACATATTTTCCAACACTTGGTATTGTCAAATATTCTACTGTTTGATTATTGAATGGGTGAAAATAGCATCAAATTGTGGCCATAATTTTCATTAGATCATTAATGATTTCTTTTTCTATTTTTATCGACTATACCTATTTCCTTCTTTTGTAGGATGCCTGAGCATGTCATTAGCTCATTTTTATTGGGTGTTTTAAGTATTTTAAAAATAAATAACAATGAAAAAATATACAATGCTAAAGAATGGATCATAATTAGAGTTATGAGCAGCTGAGAACAAAATAGACACTCATTAAACATTGCTATAATTAAATCATACTGAAAATATAAAACTACAATAATTATCATACTTTTACATTTAGGGACACATATTGTTTCCAGTTTGCTCCTTTAAGAATATTTTGCAAAGGGTCATACATAACACCCATGAAAAGAGTACACACTATTGTACTGAGTATTTAACAGCAAAAACGGCAGAATAAGAGAACATAGCAAGGCCCATAAATATATAATCCCAAATTATAACAGCTTGTGAAAACTAGAGCATCCAAGACTTATTAGGCTTCTCAAAACTCTACTCTTTATGGATTTTGTAGCAAAAAAATCTCTCTTCTTTTATTTCTGACCTTATCACAAATTATATATCTGTTAGAAAAAAATCCTAATGAAATTTTAGTAGCCCAAAGGGGATAATATGGAATTAATATGAATCTTTCAAAAATAGCTCCCCAAATATGATACTCTTCTGTAAAGTTAAGCTACCATATGCCTTGTACAAAATACATGTTGAATAAATGTACAGTATTTTTGTAATGAATCTCTCTTTTAATAGCCTCCTTAACTTTAAAACAAAGAGAAATGTAGCTTTAAATGTCACAGTTTAGCTAATAATATAAAATGTTAACTAAGTAATAACTAGATTGATTTCAGTTCATACAATTCAAGTGTGGTTGTCCTGCCATGAAGCATCTTTTGGGGGTGAAGATTGTTGGCATGGGCAGCAGGGCAAGTTACAAAGGCTGAAATATTAAAGGTCAGACAATTCTTTTGAAATTTTCTTTCTGTACATCTCTGTCTCTGACATCCCATAATGAGAGGTAAAATAAGCACACATGTGCTAAAGTAATTTCATATAGTGTTATGTTATTTAACAGTCAAAACAGCCCAGATAATAACAAATTACTATCCCTTTTTACAGATGAGGAAACCAAGGGTCAAAGACAGTAAGATTTTAGTGTAAATTTTACTGTAAATAAATTAACTTTACTATAAAAATGAACTGATAATTATGCTCTCCCTCAAAAAAAAAAAATCCCTTAGAGCTCTTAGAATGTTATGAGAAATATACAGTTTACTTCAGTCCAACGCAGAAAATAACTGTCATTGGAAAGGTAAAGATAAAGCTCTGAAGAGTTTAAAGAACAACATCTTGCTACAACTTTTACTTTTTGTTGGTGGCAGATAGGGGTGTGAGTAGAAAAGACTTCATGGTGATAAATTTTTAATGAAGATTAGGGGATTGGACCAGAAAGCTTGATTCAGCATGAGCACCTGTGTATAGGAAGAAAAGTGTGAGTTTTTTTTTTTTTTTTTTTTTTTTAAGGAATAATAAATCATTCATTTTTGCCAGTAGTTTGGTTACTAGAGGAAACAAATGGGACACGTTTAGAAAGTTAGGTCTGTCGGGGGTGAAACTGTGCAGGATTGTGCATGCCCAGGCTAATGAGTTTGCTTTATTTGGGATGCAGTAAGGTTAAAGGCTGACATAATTAGAGACACTCTTTCAGAAGGGGAATTTGCCTTCAGTGGTTTAGACGGATTGTACAGGAGCACTAGATGAAGGTGTGGTATCTGGTAGTTATGGGAATGATTTAACCTAGAAGAGAACATAATATGGTAGAAAGAATTTTAAAAATGGGGGAAAATGATGTAAGATATTCTACAGAAGTAGGATTGACAAGACACTGTACAGACGTGGGTGTGTGGAGGCTAATGCGGTTTTCGGAGAGGCTTTCATAAATTTTAGTTGTATGACTCAGAATAGTGTTGATGTTGACATGAGTTAGGAATTCTGGAGAAATGCTTGGCTCATCATATTCATTTGGACATAGTAGGTTATCCAGAGACCTCAAACTGTATAAATGTTAATATTTACTGGGACTTCAGGAATAGATGCAATTTATGCCAGTATAGTTCCTAGCATACAGTAGAAATTTAATAGATTGCTGGTGATTAATGATTGACCAATAAGCCAAAATAATGGTTAGAGACTTCTTTGAAACTTCAGTTGTTACATGAGTTATGTCTTGCCTTTTTACTTTTCAAAATTAGTCATGCCTGCTCTTGGCAAGTATGTTGGAATGCAGAATTTGAATGCAGGGTCCAGATGTTCATGCCTCTTTGTGCTTCATTCTTGAGTATGCACAGTGATACAGGAAATAAAAAAATATGGGTCAGATTTTCATGCCTCTTTCTTTTTACTTCATTATTGAGTCTGTGCAAAGATACAGAGAAAAAAAAAAGTATGGCATGGATGGAAAAGCTTATCTGTAATCGTAAGCTCTATGATACAAAAGCATCCTCAGAATGTTAGGAACAATGACTAATATACAACAGGAAATAGGTAAATTCCTAGAGGATTTTACACAAATACTAAAATGGAGTGGCCAATGTTAACATTTTGTGAAGAAGAATGCTGTACTCAGCAGCCAAATAGTAGGATATTAATTAATTGACTAAATGAGACCAAATTCTGCAGGATGTTTCCCCAACTTTCTTCACTACAAGGATATGTTGGAAAGCCTCCCTCCTGAAACTGTTTTCCATTTTTAATGCATTATCATCACATTTAATTACTGAGCCTTTTGGAAAATTATTCAGCATTTTAGGCTTGAAACTACCCAGTAGGGTGTCTATTTTTGCACAGAAAATTACTATGTGAGAGCACACAATTTAATCTAGCATATATGCTAAATCAATGCTTAAAAGCAAAAAAAAAAAAAAAAAAAAAAAACTTTCTTTTAATCTTTTCAGTTCTTTCATTTGATAAAACAAGTAGGCGTACTAGCTTGGCTAAATAGGCTTTAAAGAGAGAGTTCTGCAGGTGAAGTGACAAAAGCTTTCTGGGTGCTTTATTATGCATTCTTTTCTTTATATCTAAGAGGACTCTAGCATTTATCCAAAATGGTGTTTCCCTTTTAGGTGTGCATCATAACACCACGAAGGAAAGATGGCATTTCCAGACAAGTCTTTCATCCTGTGACAGCTGAATTATTCTCTTCCAAATATGCTAAAACAACAGATTTTCATTTTGCTCAAGGCCTTACATCATTGTTAAAAAGCCTTTTGGAATTTGTTCCACTCATCAAAAATGCAGAACTAGGAGAGACAATAAACACTGAGGTACCCATATCACACGCTTCTCTAAGACAGGATTCAAGCCTTTGAAAAAGTGTGTGCAATTACAGGGAACATTCTCACTGTAAACAGCAAAGCCAAGGTCTTACAAATAAGTGGAGTAGGCAGCTTAGGGGCTGTGATTAGAGGGGCAAGCCAGATGCTCCTATCTAAAAATATCTCTCACGCCTGTTACCTTTAGAATTCATTCCTCTGCATCTTGGAATCTTTTTTGATTGAGAAGAGACCCCCATTAAAATGTAAATACTCCTGGGAGATTCAGAGCCTTAATCTTTTATCAGCTATCATCATAGAAGACTAGTTGGAATAAAACAAGAAATAGACTAGAGCTTTGGAAAAATGAGTACAGAAACAAGATAAAGAGAAAAGGGATACTGGCAGGAGAATGAATACCCTGAAATAGGAACTTCTATATTTCACAATTTTGCCTGACACTGGTTCTGATTAAATGAAGTAAATATATAAAAGAACAAAGAGTCAGAAACACATTTAGAATCAGAATCAAAATGCTATTCAAGCAGCTTTCAACAATTGTAATTTAGTAGAAGAATCTAATGGTTAGAAGACATGTCTTTGGACCTTCAAAGGCCTAGGTTCTATATTAATTCTATTTACTTTTAGATGATTACTAGAAATTAAACATCAATAAACAAGATTATCCCACTAAATGAAAAATAATATTGCCTATCAAAGGATTTTTGTAAACATTAAATTAGGTGATATGCATAGTGACAAAAAATAATAACTCTATATTAAGGCAAAATCAGATTCAGCTATAGCTCAAAAATGGTGCTGCTCCAATTTAATCCACAAAATTCCCTTAGAAGTTGGTGATTCTCTGTCCCATGTCTGTGAAATTATCCAGCAATGGAGTAAAATGAGAGGATTTGAATCCAGGTTTTTCCACTTAATAGCTATGAGATTTATTCAACCTTTAGAAAGGTTAATTTCCTCATCTACAAACTCACTGTGTTGTTATGCTATGCCATGTAGGAATCTTTTAAAAATCTGAGATAATTTATGTAAATTACCAGGGATTGGGAAACATTGCAGGTCCTCCATAGAGGATATTTGCCTATGATATAGTTCTTCATATATATCTTGATATTTGTCTTGATATTTTTAGTTAAGTGAAATGATATCTTTTGTTCTGGAAAAATATTTTTTCCTCTTTGTATATTAGGTAATTTTATGAATTTGGTTACAGGAAAGATTGTCCTCTTAAAGTTTAATAATCGTAAGTGGCAGGACTGAAAAAATAAAACAGGTGACCATAGGTATCTATATACAGAAAATACTTTCCTGAAAAATGTCAACTCAGCACTGTGAGGACCTTGACAAGGCAAATAAGCATTCAAGACAGGTGATCATGTGGACTTTTTTAAACGATTAAAACCATGTGAAGAGCTTAAAATTGTCTACTTAACAACAAACAGCTCTGCTTCCACAAGCTATCTATCTATCCATCTGTCATATGGCATGGGACAGGTTTTCCCATTGTGTATTTATTTTTTCTCATTACTAAGGACAGCTGGTTGAATGTGAATTTTCTATCAGATACACTTAACCCTTGGCTTGTAAGCCAGGAAAATATTGAATTTTATCATTTAATTTATTTTTCTCAATGTTTACTGGGTGAAACGTCTTCCATCCTGCCCTGTTCCTTGGTTATCTGTAAAGCTCTAGTGCATGGTGCCATGAGCGCTTAACTTACTCTGCAAAGCCTGTAGTCCAATGCCACGTAAAAATAGACTAACAACTGCTTCATAATGATGAAGGATTTGGGTGTAAGTATTCACTTATTTCTCTGTTTTTTTTTTTTTCATTTTTCAGTGCACCAGAAATATATAACATTTGTTTATGATGATAGCTCATCATAACTTCCAATGAGAAATAAACAGCAGTCACCAATGACACTGTCCTCAAAGATCCTATTTTCATATAAGCAACCTGAGTGATCATTTTAAATGCTGGGGGAGTGAACTGGCAAAGATGAGCAAAGATGAGTGTGTCTGAGCACAATGTTCTCCCTGCGCTCATAAAGTCAGTATCCATAATGTCACAGATGTCAAAAAAACAAAGCTAGGTCTCCCAACAAAAACACACAGAGTTGATAGTGCTATCTAGACTTTCCTCACTGAACTTTCCAGAGCATTTGTTTAAACAGAGGGTAGTTTGGAGGTTACAAGTTCTGTTCCTGATAACAACCTTAATTTCCTAATTCTTTTTTGTATGTAAATACAGTTTCTATCTTCTAAGTTCCTGCAGTGATCTAGCTGTTAAAAGGAAATTTCAAAGGAGAAGGTGAATTTGTATGTTAATCCCCTCCCTATAAAATAAACATGGGGTGTGTTGTAATTATTTCTTTCATCTGTTACTAGAGATGATTTTAACTAAAGTACGGGTGAGCATCTGTGCTAAGGTAAGCAAGCTGGCTTTACTAAAAGTCCTGGTAACTCTGCAAGTTGTTTCTCGGAATTTTGTTGCATCTTCTATACTTACATTCCTATATATGAACATCTCATGTGATTATGCACAGGCTAGTTTCTCCTTCGTGAATAGCAGGCTGCTGACAGTGCACGACAGGGTACAAGCGCTTCCCCAGCAAAAGCACAATACATCGTGGAAGACACCTTGGGTAGTAATTGATACAAATTCTGTTTCCTTGTATTTATTGAGTGATGTTCAACCTCCTGCATCTACAGCAACCACTGTTCTAATTATTCAAGCTGATATGCCCCACAACAGTGTTCTTCGACAGCCTTACAGATATGTTTAAAAAATTAATGTAAGTTAATGATTTGTTTCCAAATATATAAAAATACCTAGCATGTCATAGGTATACTAGAAATGGGTGTTTCTTGTTTTCATAATCTATTTCTTGCAGATTCATTTCATCCAAAATAGATTCTTCATCATAACAGAGTGAAATAGTTTACGTAGAGGATAAATAGTAGTGTGAAGCCAAAGAAATGTAAAATATTAAATGTAAGGTCACAGATATAAGAGATATCAATTATATGGCTGTGACTTCCATTACATCTTGGCTATTCACCCCCCCAATGTGAAAGCAGGAAACACCAAAACAGGTCACCAGAGTTACAATTTTTGAGAAAAAAAATGTTAAATATAATACATTTATGCACAAATATACACATGTAAACCCATGCTACAGGCATTTGTCTGTACAAAGTTCACTCATAAAGAATAATCATCCATACGTGAGAATATAGTTTTGAAGTTTCTACCTAAAAATGCTAACATTGAAACCATATGCTAGAGGATTGTAATTATTTACTATATGCTGTCTCGAGTCCTCTACCTCATAGGGTTTGTTCATCCCTGCACCCACAGTGCCTACGACAGCTGGAACATAGGATATGCTCAAAGAATACTTGCTGAATGAGTGATGAAAACTCCACTCCTTCTCTCAACCACAAGGTTAGTCACTGCAATATTTATTTTATATCTTGTAAACATGTACACATAATCTTGTTCCAAAATTTTTTTTGGCAAGTGTTCCATTGTACAGACTTATTATTGCAAAATAGTACACAAGTGATTTCTAACTGCATCGATGTCTTCCCTCCTTTCCTTTTTCCTGAACTTTCTCATCACAAGTCTACCCTAAACCCTGCACCCATTAATAATGGTTTTGCTGTTAAGTCTTTGTGGCTCTCCATTTATCACTTCACTCCCCTCACCAACAAACCCAATGTACAGGAGATATCTGAGATGCCTTTCTTCACAGTCATCACATCTAGTATGTCTAGGATATATATTTCCTCCTCAGGTTCAGAATTCCACTGGCTGAGCTTACATTAAATAGAGGCCATCACAGAACACCAAGGAAAACACACACTATTTCCAGCAGAGATACTGGAAGATATAACAATGGTCTTTACTTCACCTCTCCCCTTTATTTCTAAGTGGAATACAGCAGTTCTGCAGCTCAGCAAACCAAGTACAATTTTAGGGACATGTGATAACTAGGATGCTTCCCACTAGGCAGTTAAATTTGGCTAGAGCTCAGTGTCAAGTGAAGAAAGCTCTGATTAGTCAGGGCCATCAGTATAGAACAGTCAGACTTGGCAGTAGAATCTACCAGCATCAGGAGCTGTTGCAACCTTGAAATAACATAATTATGTATTTTTCTTGATGTTCCCTAACTGCTGCTAGTCTGTGTCTTATGACCCTATGACACTTATAACTCTTTCTCTTCATATATATATGTATATATATATATGTATAAAATATAGATATATTATTTTTAAACATATAACTTCTATATATACACATTCTACATGTATAATCTCACAATAGTCCTGTAGGATGAAAACCATGTTCTCCACTTTATCCATAAAACTGGTATTCAGAGATATTAAGTCGTTTGCATAAGACCACCCTACCAGTGATCTCAGAAACTATGATTCACACCTAGGCCCACTACTCTGCACTTGCCACATAGCCTCCTAGAAATTTTTAACCTAAATATTGGATAGGCTGCAGCTGACAAAGTGTTGCTTCTGGATTGGTGCAAGAGCAATGTTAGCTTGAAGGATCACTGACATATCAAGGGTGCTGGAGTGCATCAACGAAGGGAACTTGGGCTTCTCCCATAGTCTCTTGGACTAAACCTTTGAGATGTAGACTAGTGCAAGTTTCAGTTCGTGGACTCAACCATGCTCTGGGCACAAAGTGTGACACCAAACAGCACCTTCTCTCTTTCAGACCAAGGACACTTGGATTAGGAAATCTCCCCTCCTAAATGTGCTCTTCCTCAGATGGAACATCTCAGATCACAACTCTGATTACCACCTATCCTTGCTCAGTAGAATGTCACTGACTGTCCATGATCTGATTATTCAAAACCTCTTACCAAGTTAAAATCATATGACATATTAGAATTCAGAGAGAATTAAAGATTCTCGAGTAGAGCTTTTAAATCAATCACTCAATCAAGCCAATGTTGGTAATCCAGCTCTATGTTAGGATTTCCTGTGATAGTAAAGTTGGTCAGTGAAAGAGTCAGCTCATTTATTAGAACACTAAAATTATTAGCACATTAAGGAATAATTATAAGATAAGTATACAAATAAATAAAATCAGCTGAGATATGCCTCCCCAAAATCAGTCATTTGGAGTCAGAAAGAGTCATCATGTCACTTTTTTAAGGTTTATCAGGTACCAGATAGGCAATATTTTTCCAAAAACTCTCTCTCAGAACAAAAGGGGTCACACTATATTGGGTCTCTTAAGGATTCTTTCATGTTATGAGCTGTTTTTGAGAAAGATACATCAGCTTTTGAGAACACGAATCAATTTCTATTTTGGATGCTTAAACAGGTCAACTATTAAAAAGAAATGACAAAGTACTTTAACACAGTTGAATAACTAGTCAGGAGGGATGAACTAAAATTTGTAAGTGTTCTATGACTTTGAAGGGAAACATTTTAAACATCACTTTAAAAATTCAAGGGAGAAAATTGCATTTGTTGTGGCAGTAAGAAATACATACCTAAGAGATGAACTAAAAATTAATTGTTCTCTTGTTATGCAAAGATAAGAACATAAGGGCTGGGTTTTGTTATTCTTGGTCAGAGTCATCCCTATTACCTGTACCTACAACAGTGCCTGATAGTGAGGAGGAGCTCAAATGGAATTTACCAACTAAAGGAATGAATGGATATATGGTTCATTGTGGCCTGAAATAAAGATTTCTAGGGAGAACATCAACTTCAAAAAGTACTGATTCTCAAATAGCTTGAAAATGGAGATGACATATTAAATGGCCCCCAAGGTAAACTTATTGATGACAGAGACATTGACAATGACAAGGCTTGAAATAACTTTTGTTTTAAGTTGATATAATGCGATAGTGAAAAAGCAATAGTTGTACTGTCAATATTACAAATAGGAATTTGACTATTTTTTATATTCCTAAATGTGTATTCAGAATGGCCATTGTTGTTGTATCCCACTCCGCCCCCCCCCAAAAAAAAAAACAAGGATGATTTTTTTTTACTTGGGTTGGCATTTTATTCCAATTTATGAGGCATGGGAAGCCTTGGCTTCCAAGTTGGTGTCACTTTAGACCGAATTTTCTGTGTTTCCACAAGGACTACTCATAAAGCTTGGTTTTGATTCACCCTTTGAGGTGAAGCTACATATCTTTGAAATGTAGCTCCCAGAAGTTAATGTAACAATTCTTTGCAGTTAGATACAGCATAGAATGAAGTTTTTATCTTCCTTTTTGGGGAAGCTGTGTGCTGACTAAAGTAGCTTAAAATTGCATTTGCACTTGTGGCAGTCACATCACACTATTGACTAATATTGAGACTTCCCACAACTAAAATCCCAACATCTTTCTGACATGTGCTGATAAGCCACATAATCTTCTAACCATACTTGAGCAGGTAGCTGCAATGAACTCTTTTCTACTCTGTCTTTTGTCCAGCTTTCAATATAGCCATTTAACAGAGAACTGCACCTCCAAGTTTCACATAATCTGCAAATGTGCTGCCTATTAGGAATCTATGACCTTACTGAAGTTTTTTGGTAGAGAAAGCAAATGAAAATGCATTGGTGGGATGTCATGAAGTGAAAAACAGATCTTCTCCTAAAGGAAGATCAGTCAGCAATGTTAAGCACTTCAGAAAATTGATAAGGAGTGAAATTAAAGCCCTAACCCCCAATGTGGTATTAGGAGATGGGGCTTTTGGGAGATAATTAGTTTTAAATGAGGTCATGAGCTTCATGAAGGAATAGCGCCCTTATGCAAATAGACACCAGAGGGCTTGCTGCCTCCCTCTCTCTCTGCCACGTGAGACACACTGAGAAGGCAGACGTCTGCAAGCTAGGAAGAGAGCCATCACCAGAACCCAACCATGCTGGCGCCCTGATTTAGTACTTCCACCCTCCAGAAATAGGAGAAAATAAATTCTGTATTTTAAGTCACCCAGTCTGTGATATTTTGTTATGACATCCCGGCATAACTAATACAAAAGTAAAATACAAAGAGACTTATTAGTAAAAACTTGAGAGGTGTCATTACACTTTTCATGATGGATTAAGATGATAATGTTTATAAGAATAAGATAAGGTAAGCATTTGGTATATATCACCTAACTGGAGAATTTTGGCTCCAAAAACAAGAAGAAAAGTAATTGATGCTTAGAAAAGGGAGAATTATGCCTGAAGATATGTTCAAGATTAAGACATGTTTGAAGGCAAAATAAATGAATTCAATGAACACACTATAACTGAACTAGCTGGGGTGGGCAATATGTTTGTTTAAGAGAACAACTCATGGGGATAAAATCTAGTGATAAAGAGAATAATCCTGGAGTCTGAGTATTGAAACTGGAGAGTTTAGAAAGTGAGAGTTATGAGCTAAACCGAATGAAAAACAGAATTGTATGACTAATTTCCCAGTTTGGAAATAACAAGATCAAAGGAAGTAGGGATTGCTTCAGATGACAAAATACAGTCAGGGAGTATCATTATCAATGAAAGGGTTAATTGTTCAATTTTTTCATGGCATGCCTTAAATTTTATGATGGTATACATAAACAGAGAAGAGAAAGATGAGACATCAGTAACATGGATTTAAGTGGTTTTAATTTTATAAACATAGACTATACAAAGGTTAACATTTAAAGACTCATTATTTGTTTTCTTATATATTACGACATTACAAAAAAAAATCTTTCCATTCATTTTTCTTCCCTTACAAGCACAACTAGGACAGGCTATTCATTGATATAATTTTTTTTTGTAGTTTTTGTTCTTTTATTTTTCCATGAAATGAGCTAGATCTTCTGAGAGCATTTCTATATTAGGCACAGAGCTTTGCTGTTTTTAAGCTAAGTTAAACATAAATAGGAGCTCCCCCAATTTCCATTGAAGTGTCACTCAGCTTAGTACCCACGCTAGAGAGGAGGTGGTTCTCTCTGCAGAGATTTGTCATGCTGTGTTTTATACTTAGACATTTTTCTCAGAAATGAAACTATTTAAATTTCCCATCTTATTTGTCTGACTATAGTTATTCTTTGAAAACTTGCTGTTGTTTCTATACTAAGCTCAACCTTTATCTTTTCTTCCATTTTTTAGGACTTGAATTTTAAATGATCACTTACAAATGTTCCAATTTGTGGCAAGTTAGTAAGAGCATATATGGTTAATATAATTTTAAATAACAGATTTATATCCTTAAGTATACACATTTCAGGAATTAGTCACAAGATGCTTTTAAAGTGCATGATCAAAACACCTATTTGAATACAGTACTCTTCATATAACAGGAAACACAAAAGAGGTGGCACTTAGAGCCTCCAAAAATGTTAAATGAATGCACTAGCAGGTGCAATAAGGGAAGTTTGACTTTAAAATTAAAAAAAAAAATCTTGGCCAGGCGCGGTGGCTCAGGCCTGTAATCCTAGCACTCTGGGAGGCCGAGGTATGTGGATTGCCCAAGGTCAGGAGTTCAAGACCAGCCTGAGCAAGAGCGAGACCCCGTCTCTACTAAAAATAGAAAGAAATTATCTGGCCAACTAAAATATATATAGAAAAAATTAGCCGGGCATGGTGGCGCATGCCTGTAGTCCCAGCTACTCGGGAGGCTGAGGCAGTAGGATCGCTTGAGCCCAGGAGTTTGAGGTTGCTGTGAGCTAGACTGACGCCACGGCACTCTAGTCTGGGCAACAGCGTGAGACTCTGTCTCAAAAAAAAAAAAAAAAAAACTTTATCACTTCTTTCTATAAAGGTGCCTGACCGTTGTCAACTACCAATAAGGACATTCTCTTAGTAAGAAAGAAATTCTCAAAATATGTGACCCATTGTAAACTTCATAACTTAAAATATCAATTAAGAAATTACTTAAGAAAAGACATTCTTTCGACATAATAACTAGAACTAACAAGCTGGATGGATTACTCTTTTATTAAGTCATTGAGGCTCATTCAATGAAGTAGAAATCTACATACTTTTTTGAAATGTTTAAAACTCTGTCAAACTTTTTCATGGTTTCTGAACCCATTTAACATACTGAGGGCATTTATCTCATTTCCTTAGTGACTCAGTACTCTGAAACAGCATCTAACACACCAGAATACATACTAGGGAGGGATTTTGACATGACAAGAATAAAGTACAGAGAATAATCAGAAAACTTTGTGAGTTGACTTACATGCAATAAAGATTAGTTTTTATATTTTTGCAACTGAACTGAAATCAAAACACCTCTGCTGACCTCATGTTGTCTTAAAAATATATTTAATTTCAAACAGAGCTTTTGGTCATGAGTCAAAGTTAGGTGTCAGTGTTTTATAAACATCTTACAGAAGCAGTGTAATAGAAAATAATCACAAATAAAATTAAAATAATTGTTTTAAAAGTGACCTATAATTAAATATTTCCAAGCAATGCCATATCATTGGACCCCATGTGGATCACAGTACTATGTTGAATACTGTGTAAGTTATACATCTAGATTTATTTAAGCTACTGTCTTTCCTCTAGTAACTTTGAAAAATTCAACCACTCCAAAGAATTTCAAAGGGCAACAGTAGGTTCATAGAAGGAGTTATTCTCCTGTTAATTAATTCCGTCCAAGAAATAATGAGGCTCACTCTTCCATTATTATATACTTCTTTGGATTTTACATGAAGTAGTAGTTAAGATTATAAATAATTTTTCTTTAGAAACTATAATATTCTAGCCATTGGTGTCAAAATTATTACTTTAACAGAATTTATAGTTGGCAGTTAAAAAAACAAAATAACAGCATTCATTACAGTTTTAATGCATTTTATAGAATGAGGAAAATATTTTTCAAAGGGAAATAGGATCACTAATGCAATTCATGTTAGTAACATTCAATTAATTTGTTAAATTTTTTAAAAAGTTGATTTCATTTTTCAGATTATCCAAACCACACATATCTAACCACACATTTCTAACCATGGTTAGCTTTGTTTTTATGGAAGTTTGACCAGTATAAACTACCAATTGGTAAAATAATCAAAACATTGAACAATTGATTTATTGGTCATCTCTAAAATGTAGCAGCTATAAAATCCATTTAAATGGATAAATATATACACAGCTTTGTATTCAAACTTTTGTATATCTTCAACCGATTAGTACTGACTTTAACATGACTTTAGTATAAAATTTTACCATTTCTATTTTTCTTTAAGCAATGATACAACTTAAAATAGAACCAAAAAAGAAATACTGGAATGCTTTTTAAAGCATATGTTCTAAAACACTATGGTATATCATTTTAAAGGGGGTGTCATAAAAGCAATCAGAGAGCTCAGTGTTTTTTTTTTTTATTTTATCTGTTTATTTTTTTGCATGTGTGTGACATGGGGATTATATCCCTGAAATAAGGTTCACTGGACTTTGAGCACGATAGTGGCAAAAAATAAGTAAATAAGTCACTTTTGCATCAATGTTTTGTACTCAATACCAGACACATTCCATGATGCTAAATAAATAGTCACTGAGTGAACTAACAAAATTAATGTAATCCTTAAGAGGGACTTCAAAGAGAATAATAGAAGCCTATATTCTTTTTCAAAATTTAAGAAATATTGAAATTAAATTAAATTAATGTAACTTAAATGTTTATCCAGTATAAGGCTGCATAGCCTAAAATATCAAATATTTTTATTTGGATAGAGTTGAATTGATTGAAAAAAGTAATATGAAACTTTTTATGTGGATCAAAAACTTTGATATAAATTATAGATATCTTTGGCTACTAAAAATTGTAAAGCAAGTAATTAATAATGCATTAGATAAAATTGGTTCTACTGGATAAAGGGGTAATGAAAAGGA
The DNA here is from genome assembly GCA_028533085.1 of Varecia variegata. Lineage (NCBI taxonomy): Eukaryota > Metazoa > Chordata > Mammalia > Primates > Lemuridae > Varecia > Varecia variegata. The sequence goes on from CM052445.1 coordinate 32,275,251, forward strand.
TCTTTGATGAACAAAGTTTGGTGAAGGACTGACATGGTTTTAATATTCTAAATGAAGAATTGTGTCACTCTGCTAGATCCGCATTAAAGTAGATAGGGATCCTAAGTAGTTGCACTCGGGTATTCCAGCAAAGCTACAGAACTGGTAAGACAGAACTGAATAATCTTAAGTACTACAGACACCTCCAAAGAAAAACCTCGTTGATTACAATCATGCAGGATACGTTCTGAGAAGCACATCCTTAGGTGATTTCATCATTGTGCAAATATCATAGAGTACTTACAAAAACCTAGATGATGGAGCCTACTATACATCTAGGGTTGGCGTAGCCTATTGCTCTTAGGCTTCAACCCTTTACAGTATGTTACTATACTGAACACCATAGGCAATTTTAACACAATAATAAGTATTTGTGTATCTAAACATGTCTAAATATAGAAAAGGCACAGTAAAAATACGGTATTATAATTTTATGGGACCGCCTTAATATACATAGTCCATCGTTAACTAAAATGTCATTAATGTGGTACATGGCTGTATAAGCAGAGTTCCTCTTTTATATATAATACATCATTGAAAAACTATAGGAAAAGACAATGTACAAAAATCAAACATTGGATTATTGTCATATGAAGAGACTCAACTTCCAGAGGAGTAAAATGTCATATAATTCCCAAATTACACCTTGGCTCTTAAGCACAATCTCATTTCCAGTCTTTGTATTTGCTATTGGTTTATTTCCTTTTCATAATTGAATATCCAGGAGATGGGTTTAAATCCAATGGGAATCTAGTTAAATTTAAAAATTCACTATCTATTAATAGATATTCTTAATGATTCCTATACTAAGTGTACTAAACTGGTAAACTCTGTTTTTCACCACGGGTGTCAGCACTTTTAAAAAAGAAATTCCTCCCCTTTCCCCAATAATGCAAAGATGATGTGTTATAATATACAACTAATCTTACAAACACATTTGTCAGCAAAGAGATAAAAGTGGAAGCAGCACTGCCATGTGAAAACTTCAAATGTTCATTATTATTCTTTTGGGATATATTAAAAACACAATTTAATGAGTCAACATATAATGTACATACAAGTTCATTTTTTCAATCTAAAAGCAGAGGATCTTGTATACTCCTGACCTGTGTACAGTAATAGTTTTGAGTAAGGAAACTGTTTTCCGTAGCAACGGGTATAACATCTTAGATGTCCTTTCAAGGGAGGTTTGTGTTCACACTGTGCATTAAGTAAAACATTAAAATTTTAATGATATAGGAACAGATAACCAAATACTACATGTTCTCACTTATAAGTGGGAGCTAAACTATTGGTATGCATGGTCATACAGAGAGTATAAGGGACATTAGAGACTCAGAAAGGCGGAGTATTGGGGGGAGTTGAGGGATGAAAAATTACCTATCAGGTACAATGTACACTATTTGGTGATGGGTACACTAAATGCTCAAACTTCACCACTATACAGTATATCCATATGATGAAACTCCACTAATATTCCCTAAATCTGTTGAAATAAAAAAAAAAAAAGAAAAGAAAAAGGAAAAAGAAAACCTTCAGGATATGTTATGAAAAAAAATAATGATATTAAAACTATTGGCAATACAATAAAGTTTCCAGACTTAATAATAAATACAGTAATAAATTGTCTCTTGTGCTGATAATTCATGAGTTTTGTAACTGCACAAAATGAATAAATAGTACCAAATTACCTGTTGCTTATATTCAGAAAACCAGTGGCAACATGATTATCTTTCTTTTTTTTTTTTTTTTTTTTGAGACAGAGTCTCGCTCTGTCGCCCGGGCTAGAGTGAGTGCCGTGGCGTCAGCCTAGCTCAGAGCAACCTCAAACTCCTGGGCTCAAGCGATCCTACTGCCTCAGCCTCCCGAGTAGCTGGGACTACAGGCATGCGCCACCATGCCCGGCTAATTTTTTCTATACATATTTTAGTTGGCCAGATAATTTCTTTCTATTTTTAGCAGAGACGGGGTCTTGCTCTTGCTCAGGCTGGTCTCCAACTCCTGACCTTGAGCTGTCCGCCTGCCTCGACCTCCCAGAGTGCTAGGATTACAGGCGTGAGCCACCGCGCCCGGCCACATGATTATCTTTAATGGCAATAGAATAAGCATTAAACAGACACACAAAGAAATCTTATTCTCTATCACTTTCTGTGGAACAAAATGTTATCTGATGCATTTAAAGATTGGGTTCAGGCCGGGCGCGGTGGCTCACGCCTGTAATCCTAGCACTTGGGAGGCCGAGGCAGGGGGATTGTTTGAGCTCAGGAGTTCGAGACCAGCTTGAGCAAGAGCAAGACCTCGTCTCTACTAAAAATAGAAAGAAATTATCCGGCCAACTAAAAATATATATAGAAAAAATTAGCGGGACAGAGTGGCGCATGCCTGTAGTCCCAGCTACTCGGGAGGCTGAGGCAGTAGGATTGCTTGAGCCCAGGAGTTTGAGGTTGCTGTGAGCTAGGCTGTCGCCACGGCACTCACTCTAGCCGGGGGACAGAGCGAGACTCTGTCTCAAAAAAAAAAAAAAAAAAAAAAGATTGGGTTCAAATGGAGTACTTTTCTCTATGCTCATATTTGTTGCTTCCTCTGAGACAGGGCTAAGGCTACCAGATAAAGAGAGGCAAAAAGAATCCAATGGTGTTAGTAAACACAAAAACCATAAGGGAAATGAACTGTGGTGATTACACACTACCGCTTTGAGTGATAAACAAATTATACCTCTATGACTTGGAGTTAGTGCATTCCCTGGTTTTGATCTACTGGGTCATTGCCAAATTCTCTACTTTAGTTTTTTTTTTTTTTTTTTTTTTTTTACTTAAAATGGTTGCTGCAAGGCCCAGTAGACCTACTGTGTACTTTTCATGACTCCATCTAATTATGTCTCAATCTATAAGTATAAATCATCTGTGGCTGCAGTCCCCAACCCCTGAATCATGGACCTATACCTGTCTGTGGCCTATTAGCAACTGGGCGCCACAGCAGGAGGCAAGCAGGAGGTGAGGAGGCAAGCGTCACTTGCATCTACACCTGTTCCCCATTGCTTGTAGCACAGGCTGAGCTCCACCTCCTGTCAGATCAGCGGGGCATTAGATTCTCATAGGAGCAGGAACTCTACTGTAGACTGCACGTGCCTGCGAGGGATCTAGGTTGCAGGCTCCTTATGAGAATCTAATGCCTGATGAGCTGAGGTGGAGCTGAGGCAGGGGATGCTAACGCTGGGGAGTGGCTGCAAATATGGAAATACAGATAATCATTAGCAGAGTGGTTTGCACAATAAATGTAATCATCCCGAAACCACACCTGCCAGCCTCCCCCACTACCTCCCTACCCCACCCCCCACCCCCCACCCCCGCCGCGGTCCAGAGAAAATTTGTCTTCCATGAAACTGGTCCCTGATGCCAAAAAGGCTGGGGACTGCTGATCTGTGGAACGTTTCCCTGGACAAAATATTGAAAAAATATTCTTCAGGATTCTAACAGGTTTCCAATCTAAGAAATTTTCCTTTTAATATCTTGAGTCCTTTCTTGGCAAAATTCCAGTTTCAGAATGATAGACAAGATGCCATTCCAGAAATATTTCTTCAATTATCTGGAACAAGCATCTATATGTAAATACTCTTTTGAAGTAAAAGGGTGTGCTCAAAGTTAATTAATGTTATATATAAGGTATAAATTTTTTGAGTGAGAGATCCGGGGCAGTTGTAAACTCAAGGACATTACGGAATTGTACACCTTGTATCTGCCCAACAATCAATTAAAACTAAAAATATTAAATATGTATTTTACATTTACTAGAATGAGTGCATTAAATAACTAGAATAAGCAAGTGTTTGCACATTTTGGAGAAAAAAATGTTTCAATATTTCTTTTTAGAAATGAAAGAACAATAAAGCACTTAAGATCCTTCAGACATTGTAAAATGTTCTTACATTCAGAAGGGAAATAACACGCACAATAAAATAAGGTCATTATGATGCTATGCGATGAATAAAATTAAAAACTCCAGCTTATCTATTATTGGACATTCTTAATTCTGAATTCTACTTTAATTAATATGCTGAAACTGGAAACAGCTATCATGTAAAATCGTTTTCAACCATTCCAGCCAGTTTAGCCCTTTATTGAACTATTATAGGAGATTATTCTTTTAAAGAGCATACTCCAAATAACCTCATGATGTCAAAAACCACAATGGCCATCCCAACATCTGTTCTAATTTCCATCCTCCAGGCATTTCCCTTCCCCCAGGCTTTTCCCTTGGTTTATCCAATTTTCATCTTTCCTCACTGGCATTTCTGTGCCACTTTTTCTCACCACTCCATATGCTTAGGAAGTCTTCCAGATTATACTCATCAAGCTATTGCAGCCTCCCCCATATACCCCAAAAAACAAGCTGCGCAGTTAAACATTCCAGCCATGACCTTTTACAATCTCTCTTTCTCCTATTTATATTAAATTGTTCTATTTTCCTCCTCCCCCCAGGGCCATCACACCTTAGAACAGAAATTTATTATTAATCGATCACAGCAGGTTCCATAATTTATTTATTGTATTGCTTATGAATGAATGATTGTTTTTAATCACAGCAACTCATTATTCTCTAATGTAGTGAAGGTGATAACATATTACCATATTAATAGAATAAGTTTGGATTATTTTTAATGTCAGCTATAGCTGTTGTGTTAAAGAGAAGAAAAATATATGAATGAAAATCGATGTAACTTTTATCTAAAATACATTTTGGATACATTTCTTCAAAACATGCAAGCCAATACCAAATCATAAATTAAAAGAAGCCAGAAATACAAGGTCAAAAAGTACTTTCCACTTTTGAATTTAGGTCACCTAAATCCTTTTGAAATTGTTCTCATTACTAATTTATGCCATGATGAGGAAATAGCTGAATTGCATGCCATATATTTAAAAACATGTATCCTATATTCACATAATACTTCTTATTTCTTGACATGGGGATTAGGAACTTTAAGCAAGAGAAGGCCTGGTCCATCTTCCATCTCTGCAACTCAATACACAGAAATCCCTTGGGTAAATCCCAAGGGATTTGAGAAAGTTTCTGAACTTTTGTTTTCTCATTTAGCAAATAGAGATAGTATTGCTTGACCTACCTACTTCCCTTGTTTAAGTTATTTCAAATTTCAAATGAGATAACGTAAGAACATTTTTATAAAAAGTAAAAGTACTAATCTGAATAAGAAATGAATGATGTAGCAGAAAGCGTGGGTAATAAACTTTAAAACAGCCAAATGAAGGCGTGTGTATCAATTCTTCAGTATGCTAAGGTGTCTATAATGATACACATTCAGTGGGGGCTGCCAATAATGAGGATTTTCTTAGGAAAATGGAATCATTCCATTAAAAAATACATATTTCCTAGAAAGAGTAAAAGCAAGAATTAAAGCAGTTTCTACAAAAGCAGTAGAGAGATTCAAATATTTCTTATATTCATGTTTGCTCTAAATTTCTATGATTTTAAGATTTTTTTTTTTAAAGCTGCTTTCACAGTGATATAAAAACTCTTCACAATAATTTTAGTGTCTGAGGTCTTTTGCTACAGGGTTATGAGGGCATGACAACTGTTCATAGATGCAGTGGCACATTCAGTGGAATATTCAGAAGTGAAGTTCATAGTGAAGAGGTGAGAAAATGAGACACAGAATCGGAAAATAAGAAGAAAACTGGAAAAGGCATGTGTACAGAGTTGTGAGTAACTTAGAATCAGGACACATGAGCAAATAAAATGGAATGGCATAAAGCCAAATGAATAAACTAAAAGTGGCTCATAGACTGACTTCCAAATATGTGAATAAATAAATATATCAAATGGAAACGTCAGTGCCTAACTTACAGACCAATGGGAAAGAAAAGGAACAAGGCAGGAGAACTACACCAAGACAGCTGCTGACCTGAAAATAGAAAAGTGAGGTTTAAAGACCCAGGTTTACTATACTTTGTCAAACATGAGACAGATTTCATGTTATAATAGAGGAAAAACATTACCTACAATAGTAGCATATATCCCAATCCTCATAATGCTAAAGAAAAGAGTTTCTTTAGTTCTATGTCCTCTATATGTATGTCTTGATAGGTGCAATTATTTGTAGTGATATCAAATTAATCCAGTAGTTTAAAGCTGCACTGTCCAATGTTGTTACTTCTCACCACATGTGACTATTTAAATTTGAACAAATGAAAACTAAATAAAATTTGAAAAGTAGTCCCTCAATCACACTTGTCATATTTAAAGGGCTGAGAAATCACATGTGACTATTGCATTGGTCAGAGTAGTTATAGAACACTTGCACCATTGCAGAAAGTTCTTTAGGACAGTGCTGCTTTAATGTACCACAGTTTCCCTAATATTGAGACACGTATGCATGGTTTGTGAGTTACAGGGCTATCTAAAACCATAGTTACACCCAATACAAAACTATAGCAATATCAAATGTAATATAAAAGTGAAGAATACAAAGAAAACACATTTTTTCTTAAAAATGACATATAAACATCTTTCAATTAAATTAAATATTTTGACGTCAAGAATTTAATTTGATCATTTTATTTTTAACCTGTTTAAACTTACTATAGAATTTCACATTGGCAGGATAATTAGAGGACTTGAGGCAGGCTAGAGGCTCCTTCATGTCCTCACTTGCATCCGGGAACATATTGCTGTTTTCACAGTAATAAACTGTCACGATAATAAACTGGTCTCTGTTTATGAATTTTGAAACCCTGGTACCTAGCATGCACTCAGTACATGTTTGTAGAATGCAGAGCCTCTCATCCAGTTCTAACAGGAGATCATTCAGCATCTGCTTCAACACTTCCATTGGCAAGAGATGTACCACCTCATAAGGGAAAGCATTCCATTTTTAGCAGTTCAGTTAGAAAGAAGTTACTTCATTACAGAAAAAATCCAAATTTACCTGCTTATATAACTTCCATTAATCTTATGTTTTGTCAGATAAAGTTTAGAAGAAGTTTATTTTTTTCCGTATGAAAGCTTCTGAAATATTTGCAAGTGACTATAATACTTTAACTACCAACTATCCTTATGTGGCCTTATTTCCAGACACTTCTTTGTCCTCTTCTAATTTTACAATGTCTCTCAAAATGCAATGTCCAAAACATTACATTATCTTCCAGCTATTCTGATCAGTGCAGAGAACTGTGGGAATTACCTCCCCCCATGGCTTTGTACAGTATATTTCTATTAATGATGCCCACGATTCCATTAGCTTTTCTTGGCATTCTCATCACAGGATGACTCATATTCCACTTACAATCAACTTAAGAGTTCCTACCTAAGTCTTTAAGATGAGATGTTGTCAAATCATGACTCCTTCGACCTTCTTTTATTGGTTTCTTGTATTTAGGTGGAGGACTTTATTTCATGTTGATAGTTTAGATATATTGTTTCCATCCATCAAGATTTTCTAAACTTTAATTCTGTCAATCATCTAATACATCAGCCACCAATTCAACTCCATGTTGCATGCAAACACGATAAGCATAACCTATATATCTACATCAAAATCATTGATAAAAACAGTCTAGGGAAAAATTCCTATGTCACAACACCAGAAACCTCCTTCCAAGATGATATTCACATATTACCATATTTGATCATTTATGTTTTAGGAGCCATACATATATAATCTAAAATGAGGTTAGTATATTATAACAACCATTTAATATACTAACCTCATTTTATAGAAAAAGAGACTAAAATGGTAAATGACTTAATATCACTTAAGTAGACATTGCCAGAGCTGGAATTCCAACTGGGACCTTCTCACACCAAAGCCAGCCTATTACCACATGACATAAAGACTCCCTTCAAGTACCAATGGATCCTCTTATATCTAACGATTAGTACATATTTATCTATTCTGTTCCTTGAAATATAATAAAGACTGTCAAAAGGCATACTGACATTGCTAATTTATTTCTATAGCATTCCAGTAAGCTGCCGATCTATTTGTTCAAAATTAAAAATGAACTCTATTTGGTGCTCTTGCTACTGTGACTACTTCTTAGTGATATTTTTTTCTAAAGGTTGGCAGCATACCTAATTTTCAATCGCACACTTTGCTAAGAAACAGTGTTAAACCCACTAATCTTTATTTTTTAAAAATCCATCATTTAACCCTTTTTGGAATTCAGAACCCCTCAAAGGTGAATGTATATACTTTTCATCTCAACAATGTATTGCCCATTGTTATATTCAACAGCTTACACGGTAATAATAAATTGAAATCACTACAGTCTAGAGCTTACAATTATGTTGATAGCATAATCCTGTCAGGTGAAAGAATATTATACTGTACTCTTGAATTTCAATAGTATGATTGAGAAATCTGAATTTGACTTTCTTGGCCAGCACTTTCTGCATGAAACAGGATCATGCACACCAATTAAATACCTCTCTTTCAAACCATTTTTCAATAGCAAGCATTGATTGATTCACTTTAGAGCATTTGTTACCAAAACTCTCAGAAATATTTGTGCTTTGACCTTAAGCATTTTTATTAAAATTCCATTTTCACAGATATACACCGAATCAATTATAGAAGCAAAATCTATTCTGAATATCAGCTGTTAGATTTTCTTCATATATAAATCTGAAATGGGACATGTACACAATCTTGAAACTTAATTAGTTACATGTTATATTTGAAAATGAAAATTTATAACAAAAGTACTTCCTAAAAAAATCATAGGTCGTAAAATAATGATATTGATAACAACTATATTTTCGCTCCTGGTTAAGTGTCCAAAGTATGTGTATTTTTAAGATATTATTCTACCTACAGTTCTCCTTTTGTCCCCCCTAAAATTATAAATACACACTCTCTGAAAGAAGAGGAAATGGAAAAGCAAACCTGCCTTAGATATTCTTGCAAAAGGAAACTAGATATCTCACACCTAGGAAAGTTGTTCCAGGTTGATGCTTGATTAGAATTTCAGAAAATCTAGATGTATAACAACTAGGAATAGTGTGATGATTATTACTCTCACATAATTTTCACTGTAGAAGGACCTAAAAAATAATTTGTTGAAATGTGCAGTAATATGTGAGCCTGCATGCATACTAAGAATAACAAGCATATGAGTCATTTCTTTGGCAATCCTTAAGAAAAAATTAAAGAGTTAAAAAAAGCTTAGCCCTGTTTCTAACACACATCCAGCTTTGTTCTCCTGAGTTCTTGCTGTGGATCCTTTCCGAGTCACAAAACTGGCCCTAACACTTTCAGAGGGCATTAGGAGTGTTCCTGGAAGTGAAGTTTATGTTGTTAGCCACTCTACTCCCCTTCTCATTATAATTAAAAGTCACTGAAGGTGTCTGCTTATTAAAAAAAAAAAAAATCCTGGCTTATATTGAATACTTATTTCTAGAGCCTGTAAAGATCAGTGTAGGAATTGCCACCTACTCAGTCTAATTATTTGACCATCTTCTCTATGCATATCAGTGCACACTTGTGTAAGTCATAGATATTGATCAAAGGGAGCCAAGTTGTCCAGATCTGTAGCCATGCATGAGCTCAGCTTTCTAATCACAGTACTGCATATTTGAAGCCTATTTGGACAAATTGTATGGGTGTTTTTAGAATCTTCTCCCTTTTAAATGGCAGTATAATACTGTGGAATTGTCATCTAACATTGTAGCATGATTCACTGGTCTTCAGTACACAGAATTGCCAGGATATTTTCACAGATTACAATAATGTATATCACAAAGGATACACGATTGTGTTATTCATATGTGTAATCACCCATGGACTGACTAGAAATAACAGTGGTCTTATTATGCAAACAGCAGTCCATAATATGCAAATGAATATAAACAAAACCAAACACAAACCTCCAGAATAATGTTTACTGATGTGTCCTTAAAAATCCCTTCCTTAAAATCACATTTTCTTGTCTTCTCAAAAACATTAAATAAGATCAAGGATGAATACATGAAAAAGTTTATGCTTTCTCTCTTGCATTTTTGAAAATGAACCACAATATAATCTTATTCTGATTATTTGATTTATATTCTCTCAAGGCCATTACTGCCTCCTGGCATCATTATATGCTTGTGTAAGGTTTATATGGTGTCTCTTTTAATTGCTTAAACTAATCTATTCAATGACTGCAAATCTAATGCACACTGGAACAGGCAGCCCATAAATTCTATCCTTCAGATGTGTCCTTGAACATGTGTTTGTCCTGATGAAGAGCAGAAACAAAACAAGAATAATAAAATGGGAAAAAGTCTTTTCAAATAATATATCCAAGAGACCTTAGAAGGCCAAAAGGTATTTTAGTTAAAAGGAATAAAAATAAACAGTTCCTTACTCTTTGACATTTTTATAAGGAGTCATTCTAATTACATTACAGTTGAAACTTCAAGCTATTGTTAAACAATAGTGTGCTATACCAAAAGATAATATTAGAGCATTACATATGATCTTAATACATTTAATATTATTATAAATTCTTTTTATTTATAGAACCTTCATTAAATGGAAACATTCTTAACACCAAGGAAGAAAATTAAGACAGGGAATTATAACTATTTATGTCTCAATCTTACTTAAGCAAATCCACACCAATTATAGAAACCTCCACCTGAATATATTACTAGTACACACATGCACACACATGTACACAGATTCACACTACAATGCAAGAAATCAAATTACATACACAGGTAATTGTTTCAGTTCTTAGAGTTACTAAAAGATATTCAAACCTGCATTCTCTACTGTGTAAAACAGAATAATTGTGTTTTTATACCAAATATATAAGAATAATTATGCACACAAATAGTGACAGAAGAAAGATGATGAAAGACATTATTTTAAAACCTAGAAAAATAATAATTTTGTTTCAAAGGTATTTTCGCCACATACAATGCCTATTTTTTTGGTGGGACTTTCCTTACCTTATGCTATAACCTAGTGTTGAATCTTTAAAAGAAACATGGCTTAAGTCACGTAAATTATATATTTTTCAGTCTTTCATCTCCTTAAAAAACAACTTCTACTATCCCCATCAAGCATGTGTGTAATACTTCTTAATTCATTTTTCTCAAACCACTAGAGCAGCATTTACAATAAGTCCTGAACTAACTAATTTGTGGCCTAGTTGTTGAGATTTATGGCACTTTCCCAAAATATCCATCAGAAATACTGGTTTGCTATCTCATTTATTTTTCACAAGAATGTTTTGCCATAGATCAATCTTTATTACGTTGATACCGAAAGTCTGAAATTGGTTTTGGCAACCAGAGAGCCTCAAGACCAACTTGAGTCACTGGTAATTCTGATCGAAATTTGAACTCTATGACTCAAACTAGTAAATGTCTTTCTATCCTTTCTTTAAAATGTTAATGGTAAAATAAGACAAAGAAATAAAACTAAGTTAGAAAACTAGTTATTTTCTTTTCTTTTTCCGTGTTTCATATATACAAATGTATCTGGAATCAAGTAAACAGCCAAGTATCTTCAGAGACTTTCTTTCTTTCTGTATTTTCCATTTAGTATATCCATCCTTCTTCCCGTCACCACTCTATAAAATATAACTGGATGTAACCATACTCTGAAACTGCTACTATTCTTCCTCTGAATTCAGGTCCTGGTTGACTGAATGGTAGTACCATTGGGGGAATTAACTCTCTGAGGAGCTCTTTACTTGTGGCTTTCCCAGGACATAGTCCTTGGATCCGAATCCTCAGCAATCACCTCTTTTCCTAGTTCTCAACACTCATGTACTAAAAACTATAAGGTCTTTTGAAATGTCACCTTGGTCCTTCAGAAATCTAAAGGTTCAGTTTTATTTGTTTTATCCTTTCCTTGTGATGTAAGTTGATACAAGCAAGAACAAAAACAAACTATAAAATAATAAGACAGTATACCATGACTAGTTCATTAAAAGAAATGTTTATGAGACTGGGTTGTGTTCCACAGTGAGCTAGAAAAGGAAAGAAACCATACTTATAAGATATAAAGTGGAGCAGTGGAAGGAGAAAAGACACACAGATATTGGAAGTCCTCAAAGAAAAGGGAAGAGGTGACAGTCTGGTGGTCTAGACCAGTGGTTTCAACATATCTAATACTTTGATCATGCACTTGAATCAGTTCAAAAAATTAGGTGTGAAGATGTACTTGCTATATGTAACTAATTATTTATTTTTAATTATATCCAAGTATTTTTATTGCTAGCAAGTTTATCAAGGCACAATACAAATCTAGAATGAAATTCATTATTCATAACAGATGGATGACATAATATCTGACTTCAAATACCTTTTAGATTTTCAATTTAATTGTATTAGTTCTTACCAGAACAGATAGATTAATAGTTTTTAAAAAGTATAATGTGTCTGATAGAAAACTTATTCTAAAAGTATATATGCCATTTTCCTAATGTTTGCTTGCATTTGCTTATATAATGTTTAATGTTATGCCCTGTCCATTTGAAAATGGACACTTCTCCATTGCTGAGAATTAGTGTAATTATAATGGAATAATAGAATTGTTACTTCATGTATCAGGAGTGTGGTGCTTTTTACTACCATAAAAGCAAATGTGTAATTAAGGATCCATTGTCCATCTTCCACGTTAGAGTTCCCCTACTCCTCAGTCAGAATACCTCACTAAGCTGTACATGACCACAACGACCTTGGTAATGGGGGTGAGTTTCAATCCATATATTTAATATCAGAGGGTTAAATTTACGTCTTATCTTTAAGAAGAAATGAATTGAGCTTCTAATATTCTCCTCACAGTGTAATGCATTATATCAACTGCCCCTTAAGGAGTATACCTCGCCCCTTCCCCCCCACTTTGGAGGCTACTGAAGCAAAGGAGTAGCTGCAAACACTGTAGGGAAGAAAATCTCAACTCTCTTTCCCCTAGTCTAACCCCAGTGTCTTCCTCCCTCTCAAGTTACAACTCCTTCTATGAGTCATTCTAATGCTTACTTTGTTCAAGTTTCAGCTTGAAACTACAGGTTTGAAATGAGAAAGTCTTGACTCCATCTGTACAGAAATTGGATTAGAAAAGTAGCAGGGAAATGGGGAAACAACAGTTCATATTTGAGGGTGAGACAGGCTTGGCAGCCCGTTTTTAACTTCTGAAAGCACTGTTTCATGTAACAGTTATGTATTAGTAACATCCTATTGAACTATTTCTTAAGGTAACGTGTAGGCAAATTGTTTGTGGGCTAGCCTATGCACCTAACTTCTTAAAACACGTTTTTGTTATAGTAAAACATCTTTCTGGTTTCAAACAATTGACCTTAATTACACATTTTGGAAACAAAACCCATTCATAAATGACAAACTGCACAGGTAGAGATTTTCAGGTCTTATGCCAATGGAGAGTCGAAAGCAGCTCTACAGTGAAATTTTATATTGTAAAGTTTAATTATGAGCGACTGAACATGCAGTACAATGTGAACTATTCACCTTTTCTGCAACAGTGTTATGACATAACCTGGTTTAAATAAGACAGTTTTAACCGCATAGTATTTAAATGACTTTTGATATGACACTAATAAAAGGCTGTCTGATGTTAGAGATGCATAGGTTTTTACTCCTTTGTTTATTTTGAGAATATTAATCACTGTACTAAACTAATAAAAGAAAATTGTGGGCTTAAAATTCCCATTAAAAAGTCCATATCTTCACCAAGAACTAGCAGAATGAATGCCTATAAAGCATCTCTATTTAGCCTAGTGGAATTTATAGTGAACAGCAGAGATGTAGATAGGCAATGCCACAAAAAGCAGAAATATAAATTACCTCAAATTAGTGAATTATAGCAATCAGAATTATTTTTAACACCATGAAGTTCCCTCAATTGGAGAGATGTCAATAAAATATGAATTATTTGGCAAGAAAGAGACAATCCATTCTAATGTCAAATTATGTCAATGGATTTTTTGTTAGGGTAAGAATTAATAATAGTGGTTATATTGACTCCACATTTACTCTGTGTTAGACACTATCCTAAGTGCTTTATGTGTATAGAGTTCTTTAAGCTGAAAACCATCCCACTAGGTAGATAGGTATTATTATTTCCATTTTATAGTTAGGAAAACAAAAGTACAGATATGTTAAGTAACTTGCTCAAGCACACCTAGCTGGTAAAGCAAGGCACTATTAACAAAACATGCTTTTAACCACTTTACATAAAGTTGAAAACCATTTCTAAGAAGTTCAAACAATCTAGTCAATGCTAAACAATTTTTCTCAGAGCAAAGATAAAGAGAGGTAGGTAGAAGAGGGAATAAAGAAATAAAAGACTCATGCAACAGTCATTTCTGAATTTATTAATGTTCTCATTCGACAAATCTTTTTCAAGTGCACACTATGTGCCAGGAACTAGGTAACTAGGTGCCAGGAATGCAAAATTAATGTACTTGACCCTTGGGGAGTTTTCAGTATAGTAGAGGAAATAGAAATACTTGCAATAAAATGTCGTAGGAGGCAATATATTTATATACTAGGTACTATGATATCATTCCCCTTTAAAGGCAACTTCACAATGACTGAAAGGTAGTATATTTCTAACTGTGTGGAAAACCAATTCAGTAATCAGTGCAATATAGTTAACCATACAAAATAGTCAATCATACAAAATAGTCCATAAAAGGTGAATTTTTGCTATATTTTTTACAAAAGGATAAGAAGCTGAGATAGGTAGAGGGAAAGGTGGCATTGAGGAAAATATTTCTTCTGAAAGGTAGGACATGTACAAAGTAATCTTGCTCTTGTCTAGGAGACAGTTCCTTTGTCTTTTGAGGAAAAATACATAAAGTAACTACTACTTATTATCCACTTCAATCAGTCTAATGGATATCTTCAATCCTAAAATCTCTTCATTGAAAAATTACTATTTTGGTTACAAGCAATTATTTATTTTATGTTTAAATATTGGAGGAAAAAATGTTTATTATTCATCATAAGAAATTAATAGAAAGAAATGTATAGAATATATATGGTAGTCAGTTATAGTCAATCTAAAGAATACATGCTGGAGGTGTAGTTATACTAGGCACCTCTTATTTGCCTGATTTGAGCAGGATTATATGGGCCCATTGGGTAAAACTCATCTTCTCTACGGAATCTTTCACTACCTGATTTTTTTCCAGTAAAATAATTATTTGAGTTTTAAATGATTTTTCATGAACAAACTGCAGATCGCCCTCTACAAGAAACACACCTTTTCCCCATATATACCGTATTTTACCAGGAGTAGCAACTGAGTAAGCCCAATAAAGCTCAAGAGCACTATGAACAACAGGAGTCAATACTTAGCCAAGACAGGTAGTGCTAGAGTTGGAACAAGTCTCTTAAGCTGGAAGTCAGAGAAATGGGGAAAATCAACTGCAAACTGTAATTTGTCATTTGTGTGACCTATATCTAGACCATGATATAATGTTTTATCTGTCTGTAATCAAAGAAGAGGAAAAGGACAAATCTGATGTTTGAGGGAGTGAAGAAAGTTGATTTTATCTTTGTTTTTTTTCTATAGGACCATCTGCATTATCATGTTTTCATAGTTTAATTCTTGAGGATAAAGATAAAATCATAAAATCAGGCTTCTCTTTTAGAAATTTGAACCTAATTTTTCATTTTTGTTTTCCATGTAAAAACACTTCCCTAATTGTAATTCTGAAAAGTAGACCACTCACCCACCCACCCCGAGTGATCCAAACACCTAGTTTGTCACGTTTAAGTGACTTTCCTTATTCACCAGAGACCTGTAATAAGTTTGGGTTGTGTCATCTTATGCATCATTCTATTAATTTCTGACATCTTTATGCTTCTCCCTGTGTAATAACTAATAAATAATATTTAGCTCTTCTTATATGGGATACCTTTGTATCTTTAAAATATATACTATCTATATGCTTGACATTTGGGAGATCTTGCCTAATTTCCATAGGAAGAAGAAAAATCTGGCGTGCAGGGTGTTTAGAGTACAGTGATGACAGCCTTTATGCCAATTTCACAAGCGTTGCAGCCTGAATCATAGGCTGTACTATAAACGGCAGCATATGGCTGGGGCGTCATAGCAGCAGGATAACATGGTAGTGCCCAGATCACAGCTGTAGGCACACAAAGAAAGTTTTGATGCTGGTATCCATATCCTTCCTTCTCATCAACAACAAAAAGGATGACTACTTAAGATTCTGTTGTCTTAAAGGCTTTATTAAGTTATTGCCCAAGGTAGGAAAGGGATATTATTGTATACATATGTTTGCCAGAATCATGCAGCTTCTCTATTCTGGCTTTCCTAGCAGGTGTCTCTTTAAGTACTTATTCTAAATGGAACACAACTGGGAGACATCAGAAAGGGCACTGTTGACAACTGTCATAGCAGGTTCCAGCTTGAATGGTAAGTGAGCAGAAGGTCTCTCTCCAGAGTACTTCAGATCATCCTAATAGCAGCATCATTTCCACTAGGAACCCAGCTTCTACCAGAAAGGAGTGCTGGGAAATGGTGCTTCTGGTAAAATCTGATCTCCTCACTGAAAATGCTCCATGCCACAAGATTCCCTATAGAAAATAGCTCTGATGCAATTAAAAGGATCCTGATTTTAAAAGCAAAATTGTAATATTTCAAAGCAGATAACCCAGATAGATACCAATAACGTTAAGTGAAAGTATACCAAATTAATATTCTTGTTCATAACTATTTTATCCCTTAAAATATTCTAAAGCCTTTTCTTAACATAAATGAAAAGAAAACCCAAAATATGTCTAAATTTTTATTAAAACATATTAAGATTAATTTACCAAATATAGAAATGATGTTTTAGATGTATTGTTTCAGGTTATTAATATCTACATTTTTGTCTTGCATTATGATTTTTGTTGGGATTTTTTTGTTGTTGCTGTTATTGTTGCTGTCATTGACTGTGAGAAAACAAGAGAATTATTTTCAGATGCTGAAATTTTAGAGACCCTTTAAGTGATATTTTCAGATAGCTCTTTTAAGATATTTAGGGTAAAGTAACTCTGCAAACCAAATATAAAAAAACTGATTTTTTCCTTACTCAGGATTATCCATCTAGAAAATAAAAACTATTGAAATTTCTGCATAATTATAAGAAATATAGGTAACTATTATTTAGCATGCTATATGGCAAGTTTTTTAAAGGTACACATTGTGCAAATATATGTATTTTAAGGTAAAATTTAGTATGAGACATTAACGTGTGCTCCTATTTCATTTTCTACATCATCTATAAAATATATTAATTCAGTCTTCTTGTGTAGCAGTATGTAAGTTTTAGATCAGAGACTCATACATTGTTTTTTTCTTAATTTAATCTCCTAATTATCTTCTATGAAAATATATATATATAGTCTTTCATAAGACTATATATATGAAGTTGCAAGGGCCAAAATTTATACACATTTGTATTTATAAAAAATATCCACATTTATATTTATAAGGAAAAATATAAAATTAACTTTTATTCTAACGCTAAATATCCATATTTGAGTAGCAAAGAATGGCATGCCCTTTTTTTAACAAGCTGTAAGTATTGAGTTGATATAAAATATCAGAGCAAAGAGTTTTAAGCCAACACAAAAATGAAACTACAAGCCTTGGACTTTTCACTATCTTTGAGTGATATAGACTTGCAATGCATCCAAAGATGGACCCTAGGCACTTTCTTGTAACTAGGTTCTTTCCTTATTTTTAAAACTGAATGTCCTTGTATGGATTCTAATGAAAAAGCAAGACCTTGCATTACATTTCATTGAGAAAAATAAGTCATTTGAAACATTCTCATATTTTATTCAAAAAGTCTATAAATCTTCATGGCCCTGAATTTATCATTTTTTATTATCTTCTTCATTAACAATGGTGGAAATACCTTTCTTCCTATTAAAAGTTGACATAATCTGTGTTCTAGAGTCCATTTCCTTTCTCCCACCTCATGCTTTCTCAAAGAACTCTCTCCTGAATCTTCAGCATTTCTCTTTAAAGGAATATTCCAACAATACACATTCAATAATGACTCTCATTTTATGACAAACACAACCAACTCCATAACTCCTTCAAAATACTATACTTTTTCCCTTTTCACTCATATTCAAAATTCTTGAAAGAGTTGTATACTTCAATCAGATTGCCTCCCTTACAACTCCAAAAACTGTATTTCTAAGATAACCTCTATGTCTATCCAATCATGGAATCTTTTCCACACTCATTTTACACAATTGACTGACCATATTATACTGGAATCTCTTTCCTCTTCCTTTTCTTCTCTCCCCTCTCCTTCTCTGTTTCTCTTTCTGGCTTTGCTCACTCCACCATCTGCTAGTTATTTTCTCCTATTCCTCTGCTTCTTTCTCTTTCTTCTTATCTCATTCTCCTCTATTTAACTACTGACTGTTGAAATTCTTCATGGCTCAGTTCTGAGTAATTCTTTTCTTTTCTCAAGATGATATCTTCTATTTCCATTGCTTAAATACCCTTTATGTGGCAATGACACTCACATTAACTTGAGATATCTATCTATCTGTCTATCTGTTTAAACTTCTGATTCTTCCTTCAACTTGTTCCTTATCTCATTTCTCCATCTCAGTAAATGGCAACGCTGATTATTCAGTTGCTCATATTTCTACAATGGGGAGCAGTCTTAAAACCTCTGTCACCCTCACCAGCTCTATACAATCTATCAAGAGGTGGTCTTGACCATGGTACATACTCTCTCTCACATACACACCCCCATTCATCTCCACAACTCAAGTCCAAGTCCATTTCCCACAAGACTGCCAAGGTAATCTTATAAAAGTATAATGGGTTTATGTACTCCCTCTACCTAAAATGGTTTTTCATTTAAAATAAGATAAAGATTTATTATCTTGGCCAATTCCTATGATTTCTAACCACTTTAATTTCTACTCTGCTTTCTGGAAATTTTTATGCATCCTTCAGATCTCAACTTGAATATTGCTTTCTAGAAGACATTTCCTGATTTGATATAAAGTAAGTCCCTTTATATTTTCTCATATCTTTTTCCATTACATTCTGATTACAATTTATAATCCTATATTCCTGTGCATGCTTATTTATTTAAAATTTTATTAATCGCTAATTTTGAAGAATCACAAAATTTATGTTTAAAATCATAAACACAAATTTACTATTTTATGTCCTACTCCTTGCATAATACTTGGCACTCAGTAGGAGCTTACTAAATATCTGTCAAATAAACAAATCTTTTAGCAAAACCCTTGAAGTAGCAAAGAGCATTAGGGTGAACTTCAGTATAAATCTACATGAAAATAAACAAAAAATACATAAAAACACACATGCTGGTTCCAAGCTGTTTTATAAGCTATATTTGTTCCATCATAGTCAGCCTTTGTACAATGCTTATTAAAGTAAGCTCCATGTGTTTTGCCATAAACAGTCTATTTTAAACATGTGCTAGATTCTATGTGTTGTATCTATTAACAGAATGTATAAAGTATTGCCCATAAAGACATTTCCAAACTAAGGTAAAATGAGACTAAGACATAAAGTGAAAGGCAGTAAATTACACTAAAAAATATACTTGAACAAGATTTCATTTTTTCTTTACTACTTTACTTATTAAAACAATTCAGTTTAAACTTATTGAAATCTTACATCTTATTAAAGATCCTGTCAATTATTCAATTTCTACCAAAAAAAACTTTTCTGTTTTATTAACTTATAAATTATATTTTTAGTATTCTCTAAAAAAATTTCTTTACTTACTGAATGCAATATGTTTATCCACTTTCCTGATTTCTCATGCCAATCACAAACATTATTAAATGCTTGAAAACTTTTAAATACTGAAAGAGTAAAAGTTAAAAAGTAATATAGAACATTGGTTTAAAATAGGTAGGATTTATAACAGAAAATTAGTCCAAGAGTGACATATTTACCAGTAACAAAAATATGAAATAAAATAACCAATGCTTTATATCAGCTCCTATAAAATATACATTTTCCTATAGCATATGCTTCCCAGATACACTAAAAAGCCATAATTACACAAGGTATATAAACGTAGATGTGGGCAAGTATTTGAATAGAGAATCTACATTATAAGTCAATATTTGGTTATAAAGGTAGGGCGAGAAATGGCCTTCTCTGCTTTGGTTAAATTTGTTAAACGTGTGAAAGCTGTCTTTAAGCCCTACCTACCCCAGGCTCTCATGAAATAAGGACCACTCATACCTACTTATCCCATCTGCCAAGTCCTCCTCATCAGAAATGTCTTAGGTAATTTCTGGCACCTTTATCAAAACTGGCTCACTCAGATTATCACTTTCAGGAAACCCCACCTTGTTAAAAAAACAGTGAGTCTGGATGTTTTAAGCAGAAATTCTGGGAAAAGAGAAAACAACACTTGGATTCTCCAATACCCTGCCAATGTTTGTTTCTAAATTTCAAACAGAATTACTTTATAGACAATTAAAAAAATATATAATAATGTTGGCCAGGCACAGTCACTCACGCCTGTAATCCTAGCACTTGGGAGGCCGAGGCGGGTGGATTGTTTGAGCTCAGGAGTTCGAGACCAGCCTGAGCAAGAGCGAGACCCCGTCTCTACTAAAAATAGAAAGGAATTATATGGACAGCTAAAAATATATATAGAAAAAATTAGCCGGGCATGGTGGCACATGCCTGTAGTCCCAGCTACTCGGGAGGCTGAGGCAGTAGGATCGCTTGAGCCCAGGAGTTTGAGTTTGCTCTGAGCTAGGCTGACACCATGGCATTCTAATCTGGGCAACAAAGTGAGACTCTGTCTCAAAAAAAAAAAAATAAATAAAATAAAATAATAATAATAATAATAATGTGAACTCGTGGTCTTGATTTATATTTAAATTTTCTATATGTTTCATGATTTCAAGAGTGAAATTTTCATTAAGCTTTTATCCTAACTATTTTTTTTTGGTGTCTTCTCCTGTTCTTTCTTAGCAGATTTAAGTTCATTAATGTATTTCTTGCATATTATAAATCAAATAGTATCTCTATGATCCTCTTTAATTTTCATGAAAATATACTTTTGTTCTTCACATAATTACATTCAAATCATATGGTTTGAAAATCATAACTTTGAGGTCAGATAAAATAGGGTTTGAAATCCTGTGGGTATGTTAAACATTTTTCTCATTTTTAAAATGACAACAATAATACCTACCACACAGGTTGTTGAAAGACTTGAATGAGATCTTAGAAACACTCAAAAATAATTAGTTTATTAATTCAGTGTTTACTATGTACTAATCACTATGCTATATCTCTCTCTTGCTTTCAATTTTTATTAACATAGATGAATTCTCCAAATGCTTAAGTAGTGCATTTCAACATTTAGTGCATTGCAATTTCTATATTGGTATTAAAAGTGTGATTTCCCAAAAGGGCATTTTCAAACATATTTATAGTCAGTGGGTGCTTGCAACTGTATAGTACTTGACAAATTACACTACATAAATACCTACAAACTGCTGTGATTGTGTGTGCAGGTGTGTGTGTGTGTGTGTGTGTGTGTGTATAGGGATAATTAGATTTATTCTAAACATTAACAATTTCCCTTAAATAATGCAACGCAACCTCTGCAAGTGACAGTTAATACAGGTGAAGCAAAAGGATGATTCCACAAAATAACTCAGAGAGACTAAATGCCTTAGACACTATGGATATTTCAATTACCAAATAGGGTATCTGGGTATGTACATATATTTCTGAAGACAGGAAATAGAGTTTTTCAAACCAAGAACTGCATATCTTCTCCAACTTGAACTAAAAGAATTCATGTCAAAAACCTCCCTAATCTAAAAAAATCATTTTATATTCAGTAAGAAATTTTGGGGGGAAAACATTTAATCTATTATATTATTACACTAAACTGCATACATATAAACACACATGCACCCATATATATATATATATATATATATACACACATATATAATCATTCCCACAAATGCATGTGTGTACTTACAAAAACATGGGGAACATTATCTATTTATATATCTCTCAACTCTCCCACCATTAATTATATGCTTGCAATCTCAACCCTGAAATGAGACAAAAAGTACCCATTACTTCACTGAAAGGGAGCTGAGCAGGCGTGAGCATCATGGTTTTATCTTCCCCATGCCCTTGATGCAAGGAGTAAATTATTTGAGAAAAATTAGACTATAGACCATGGTAGGTTGCTTAAATAACACAGCTAGATAATTTTATTTGCATTTGTATTTAGGAAAAGGCAGATTAAAATATTTTATTAGCTTTCTCTTATTATCTTCCTTTCTAATTTTAAGCATGATGTAGATACCATATGCAATATTATTTGTGGTAGTTACAGTTACATAGTTATATATTTATGTTTAACTTGATAATATTTGACTACAGGTAAACAGAGTTTATTTCCAATATTTCTATTTTAGTATGCTCTAAGAACAAAAACAATTTTAAACTAATAAGATCAGAATTGATAAGACAATGCTTGTCCTGTATAGGCTCTTTTGGATTGTTTTTTTTTTTTTTTTTTAAAAGTTGCTTTTTCAAAAAGTAAATATTTACTAAAATAAATACTGTTTTCTTAGTTCCTTAATTAAATTTGCACCACCCTTAGCCAATATGCTCTTAACCAGATCCTAATTAACTGTTCAGGAGAGGCCAAATGGGACATGATACGAGGCCACACCAAGGTCACAAGCTCGGCTTTGTAGCCCCTAACAGGCACCCCTCCTTTTAACCCTGGCTTCACTGCTTTAGCATCAAGAGATTTACTTAGCCTCTCTCAGCCTCATTGGCTAATGTGTAAATTGGGGGTAAAAACAACAGTCTTCACAGGACTGTTGTCAGAATTAAATGAGGTAATTGTTAAAATATTGACAGAGATACTGGAAGCCAAGACTATATGGGTACAAAGCATAATGCACTTCCCTACTGCAAAAGCCTATCCTCAACTCAGCAGCTCAAATATTCCCTCCAAATATGCCAGATTATGTCAGCTTTATTCTCAATGTTCTGCAATAGTTTCCCTTTTCAGGTTAAAATCTAAAGTCCACAGCATATATGCCTCAATACAAGTTCCTCCATAGGCCAGTTCCTGTTGACTCCGATCTCAACCCTTAACTCTTACATTCTTCCTCTAATTCTCTCTCTCTTTTGTTTTTGGAGACAGGGTCTTGCTCTGTTACCCAGGCTGGAGTGCAGTTGTGTAATCATAGCTCACTGCAGCCTCGAACTCCTGGGCTCAGGTGATCCTCTCACCTCAACCTCCCTAGCAGCTAAAACTACAGGCATGGACCACCATGCTGGCTAATTTTTGAAAACTTTTCTTTTTAGAGACAGGGTCTTATTATGTTTCCTAGGAGGGTCTCCAACTCCTAAATAGCTGAGATTGCAGGCACAAGCCTTGCTTCTTAAATAAACCAAGGAGCTCCTGGTTTAGGCCATTGCACTCATGTTTTTCTCTGAACCTGGAACATTTCTACCAGTGCCCCCAATAACCCTTTCTCACAGCCCAGAATTTTCTTGGCCTGCTTCTTCCTCATTTCTGTATCTGTTCAAATTTCCTTTTTTAACATAAAGTCATTCTTTACCTACCTAATCCACATTCTCACCCACTACCCTGGCTTTTATCCATTTATCTTACTTTATTCCTGTTTTTTTATGGCACTTGGAAATAATTGACATGCTATTTATTTGTTTATTTGCTTATTGTTTGTCTTTCTCCACTAGAACATAGGTTAGGAAGAAACGGATTTTTTTTTCTGTTTGTTCACAATGCTCTTGGATGATAAATTGCATATAGGAGGTTCAATAAATATTTCCTGGATTAATTAATAAATCTGGTGGCATTAAGCTTTCAGAAATCCTACCACCAACAACTGATAGGCCCAAAAGCAAAATCTTGCAGATTTATTCAGGAAAATATAACTAGTAGCTTGTTTTTATTTGTAGGACTGCCATGATAAAGCAGACTTCTAGTAGTCATTTATAAAGTATTCTATAGTATGAATATGAAATATGCTATAGAATTATTGTATTCTATATTAAATATAATATCAATATTAAACATTTGTGAATGTTATTTTTTCTGAATGTGAACATTTGCAAACATTATAAATTTCATCTATAAAAAATTATTGAATAATAAGAAAATAAGATATTCATACCATCATTTTTATTTCATGATAAAATTAACATAATACAGTCTTTATGGTAACAGAACCACTTTTAAAAATATACCGTATATATCCACGGAACAAATTATATACCATTTTAATCAAAACAACCAAAAATCATCTCTTACATTAATTTTCATTATAAATGTACTTCTGTTTGTTTCTCATTCCTTTAAGGAGATAAATTGTAGGATTTGGCATTTTTGTACATCACAGTAACATAGTTTAGAAAAGATGATTTCATCCCTGGCTTTCAACATGGCCCCAGGCAGCTTTACCAATCCATATAATAAAACTCCTTGTGCAATGGCTGATTTAAAGACAGGTACATAACCTAACTTAAATCCATCTGCACATTGTATTCCCCAGAAATCAGTGACTATTTCAGGGTAAGTTAATGAATGAATTGGTCCAATTAGAGGGAAGCCTAGGACTTGTGCTTGATGGTTCCAGGTAGCATGCACTATTGTGAGCAACAGAACTTTTGTAACACTTGCATGCACCACCAAAAGGGAAGCTAGACAGAAGGGAGAATACATCTTTAGACAAAGCAAGGATGAATGCAGAAGGCATCAAAGAAACAGAGAATCCCTGATCTGATCAAGTCATGACTGAAGCCTGTATATTCTTGCCTTTCTAATAAGAGAGCCAACACATTTTTGTTTTTTGGTTGTTTGTTTAGGACAGTTTGAGGTGTTTTTTTTGTTGTTGTCAGTCAAGAGTATCTGCCATATTATTAATATTATGACCTTCTGTGGGATTTTTCAAACACATGCAAATGAAAAAGTTGCTGCCAGAACTGCAGGCTAACTTGAATGGGAATCCTGCCAGAATTAATGATGCAATCCTATGTCAGAGATATAGCCACAGTAGTACATATGTGTTTCTTCATACATACATATTTACATCAAAATTATGTTAAGTAATGGAGGAAAAAAAGACCTTTCATTGTTTTCAATGGATGTTTTCTGATTGCTAAGAAACTATTCTTTTTCTTAAAGTGTTAAAGATTCTGCTCAGAGTAGTCACTACCTTTTAAGGAAAAAGTTATCAAAGTTTAAAAAGTTGCTTTGTAGAATGAAATCTGCAGGTTGCTTAAAATGACAGAATGCTTTGTTCCCCTTCACTATCCAGTAGAGATGGATCACTAAAAACTAAATAAATAAATACAGAATAAAAAAAGAAAGGTTCATTTTCAATTCATGAAAAAAGTGAGTGTATGAGAGGTGAAATGTATTGTGAGAAAACTTGTGAAAGAAAAAAAACTAAAAAGAAATAGAAAATAGAAAGGTAATTAGCCAAATATAAATAGTCTTTGGATTATTCACTGCTTTACTTTATGCTTCTTTTGAGAAGGTAATAGGAGAACTGATTGCGTTCTCAGAATTACTAGAGATGCAGCAGATGGCTTTAAAAATATTCTCAAATTAAAACGTGAGTTTAGTGTGTGCTCTGGCAACAGAAATCATAAAATTTTACTCCATACACTCTCTCTTATTTTTCACTGAGGTAATACAATGAAAATAAATATTTTATACTATTGAAAAGCTACCTTTTGTAAAACTTATTATTTTACACATTCTATTCTAACAAATGCCACTAAATAAAGAATAAATGTTCATAATCATAGATAACCTGCCATAATTTATATACTTTTTATATATTTATTTTATACAAATAAATATTCATACCAAGTAACAGCATTCAATAGTTCATGAAAATAGATGTAAATAAAATTGTAACATCATCAAATATTAGGCTAGGATTGGGCAAACTTCTGTACTAGTTCATATTCCACTTTTTGTAACACAGAACAAGAAATTCATTCACTATGTATTTCTTTAAAAATGGCTGGAATAGCATTTGCTATCTATTAGGGTTGCTTTAAGAATTACTTAAATCAGACATTTAAGTAGTCATAAAAATTTTCATATGCTTTTAAGATTCCAATAATCTACATTTTCAAACCAACTTCATTTCCCACCTCTTGAGTGTTTCCGTATAGATTTGCATGTGTTGCAACAGGAAAGCACACACTGCCTGAGTGCTCTGAAGACCTTACTTCTACAGGATTCCCTACCACAGCTTGTTTGGCTTAGGAAATCACTGAAACCAACTTGCCTTTGGTTTCCTCCGTTTTAAGAGGGGAGAGAAGAAATATTTGAGTATTATGAATGCTAAGATTTTTTTCAACACTCTAATTCAGAAACGAAACCACACATTGGTTAGACTCTATTAAGTAAATAATAGAAATAGTGTCCATCTACATACAATGAATTACAAAGGGGATAATTTAACTGTAATTAAAATTTACTATCAAAATGATGTCTACTAAATAACTTTGAATATCTTTTTTTTTCTTTTAGCAAAACAACAACATATGCAATTTCAAATAATAGAATACTTGTAATTTTCTTTCCATTTTTAGTGATAACAAAGGTTTTAATAATTTCCTATACTGTTTCCAAAAGTTGATTTTAAAAGTCTTCCGTATATGTGGACTGTCCACCTCAATCTTCCTGTACCCAGAGTATTGGCTGTCTCCCCATTCTTCCAAATTGCCAGGAGAATTCTTGCCTCAGGTTTGTTGCACTTGCTGTTATATATTTCCACCTGAAAAACTTTTACCCCTAATTATTGCTTCTCTGGATCATTTAGATCTTATTTCAACTGTTATATTCTCAGGAAAGTATACCTGATTGGTCTAACTATTATTGTCTGTTATAGTCTCTACTATTATTTCTCAGGGTTATCTTTTCCCTGGTGCTTATTACGAGATGAAATCCCTTTGTATATTCACTGACTTACTGCTTTTCTCTTTACCTGGACAAAAATATATATTTTCTTTCTGTCTTCTTTATTATGGTTCCAAGATCAATGCCTGGTAATACATCCTATCTATTGAGTAAATATAAAAGTACATTTGGGCATTTATAGCATATAAAATACTAAATGATAAGTAAATATCAATATAAAGTATTGATTTATTCACACTTAAATTCTTATGATTATGCTACATATTTAAATTGTTTTCATAATTTGACCTATGAACAAGTAGTCATGCCTAGTATAGTATATTGAGTATATATGGTTAAATATTTCTACATATGATTTTTTCTCTTAAAGCTTATTTGAAATTTCAGGTATTAACAAGCCTAGAGTTATTTTTTCTTCAACCATGGACTATATCAAAGTTCATAGCCTAGAATTCTCTTCTGATTTCTACCAGGCATCAACATAGCTTATTTGCATGACTGATATAACATTTATTCATTCAGTGAATGATGCCCAGCTGCTGTACTGTTCAAGCTCTGTAATAATAACTGCAGGGTGACTGACTGACAATAGCTTATCTTCTCTCAACTACAAAAGCATGTAAATTAGTAAAATAAATGTTTAGCTGTGTATGCGTGTGTTTGTATGTTGGAGTTGGGCCAAATTATGCTCTTCAATTTCAATGCAATGCTGCAAACTCTTTATACAATCTGGGAGAGAATAAAAAAGTGTGTAGAAAAATGATAGTCAGTCTTAGCCATGAATCCTCATCTGGTCAATAGTCACTACATCCATTCTCTTAGCCATTAATGTGGCCTATAACTTCATAAATTAAGACATTGTCTATTTTTCACTGGTAAGGTCTCTTCATCATTTCAGCCAAAACAGAAACATAAGTGATTCCTGCACTTTCTTTGGCACTTTTATGAATAAATGATCATCACAAAACAAATGCAACTAAATAATCTGTTTTTCATTTGGGACCTGGAATTAAGTATAACCCGATAATACTTTTAAAATGCGGTGGTGTTAGAAACAAAGTCCAAATATCACATAGTTCATTTATGCAATGGATAAGGAGGGGAATCACATATAGCTGCTTGTTTTATTCTAGGAGTATAAATTACCTAAACATCTTGTTAATATTTCTATAGCAGACCTTCAATAGTGATTTTATAATAGCTTTTTAGGGGTATTAAAACCATGATGGTTTGAGATGCCTAAAATATATAGGGCAAGATATTTTCCACCGCACTGAATATTAACCCATATACTGATTCATAAGAAGATTTGCTTCATTCTCAGTGTTTGAAGTATCCAAATTAAAAAGAAAAACAAACACATAATTAAATGATATGGAGAAAAAGAAATATGCAGAATATAGTATGATTCCATTATTACAATCCTATGCACATATAATACATAGGCATATATCATGAACGTTAGCCATATTTAATAGATAGGCATATGTCATATGCCTCATATATTATGTATTTTATATATATATTGCAAAGAGAAAAATTTAAAGAATAATTCAAACCAAACTATTAATTGAGGCTATCTCCACAAATAGCATTTGAGAGGGCAGAGATTTTGATTTTTAATTTTCAAACTTCAGTTTTACTTACATT
This sequence comes from Varecia variegata, assembly GCA_028533085.1. Taxonomy (NCBI): domain Eukaryota; kingdom Metazoa; phylum Chordata; class Mammalia; order Primates; family Lemuridae; genus Varecia; species Varecia variegata. The sequence continues at coordinate 32,303,915 of CM052445.1, forward strand.
TATTACAATGATTGTGTATTGCTTTTATAATTTAAAAAATAAATAATTAAAAATGGCTCTGATTTAGATTTTAGATGTTTTTGTTTTGATTATTTAAAGTATGCTTTGTAATATCTTCATCTCCTTGGAAACATTTGAAATGGAATTATGTTAATGATTCCAAGGCTAAATGTTGGTATTTTTTTGCGGCATCCATGTGAAATGTCTACAGAGCTCAACTTCCCTGCCTGTTTATAAACACTCGGAGGACTCTGGTGTGATCAGTGGCATCATTACATTACTGCTTAATAGCACATGCTGTTGATACATTAATTGCTTTATTGACTATTTTAAAAGTTTATGACCTCATCTGCATTCCAATTTGACCTTGTTTTGCACTTTTCTAGTGAATCGCCACAATCAACAACCTACATAATATGTATTATACTAATAAATTTACAAAATGAAAAAAGAGCCAGATGATATGCACCTCGTTATTTTTTTAATAAACTAAATCATTGTTAGGCAGGAATTATATTGCAAAGAATTGCATAATCGCAAAACTCTGATGCTACAGCTTTATGATTAGAAAAGATGTTCCACATTTTTTTTTTTGTAATTTCCTTTTACATAATAATTACCAGATGAAGGGGCTGAGAAGCATACTCATGGTTTGAAGCAAGGGAAGTTGCTCTAAACCTTAACTTAATATAGATGTTTCATTTAAAAACACCAAATGGATTCAGAACATACATCTTGACACCATAAATATCTGTTCGAAATAATGTTTTAAATGGAAATTTTATTTCTAAAACCTGAGTAAAGGCCTTGCTTACTAAAAAAATAAAGTTAATTGGGAAATGTATGTAAGTTAATTGAGGCCATGGAAATTTGGTTATGCAAGATGAAAATTAAATTATTTATTTTACAGACAACTTTTTAACAGGTAGCCTGATTTTTATACAATAAAATCTCACATTGAGCAGGCTTGCCAGGTTCCCATTCCCAATCCACTCTCAAAACTCTAAGAGAAAAAAAAAATTGAGAGCTTCTTACACTATTTATCTCTCACTAGGAACAAAATGGCAAGTTTGTGAATTTTATATTTGAAAAGGAAGTTAAGAAAGGTATTACATTCCAAGGCAGAAAGGATAACACAAATTATTGGGATATTTATTGAATTTTCATTATTGGAGAGTATAGTTCTATATACTGTTCTGAGTGCTTAAAAATGGTTTAGAAATTTGAACACACAAAATATTTCCCATATGAAATGTAAATGAAGGAACTGGGCAAAAGTACAAATGAAAGAATGAGAAAAGAATTAGTGCAAATTAGAATTTCAGAACTTGATGAAATAGAGATAATCATCTATTCCTATTTCTTTTTCTAGATAAAGAAATGAATGCCCAGAAGCATTAGATGACTTGCTCCTAGCTTCAGCATTAGTAGGTAGTGCAATGGTGATCTAAACCTAAGAGGTGCCGTAACTCCTTATCAGGAGATTTTGTTATTGATTGTGATTGCAGAAAAGACCATGGGGAGCCAATCAGGACAACTAAATGGTGTGCAAAGTTGCTAACATATGAAATAAATTTTCACATGAAGCAAACTTGGTTGGAGCACAACATATACTCAAAGCAACAGTGAAACTACTAAAAGGATAGGTGAGTTTTATAGAAGAGATTTTGGGGACAGGAATTAAAGGTCCACAGCCATGTCCCAATCATGGTTAATAAGTATTAGCATAAATGGTCTATATTTTACAAATCATGAACTGATTGTGATTCCAATTGAAATAATGTGGATCAATTAGAGTGTGGCATGTTTTTAAAGTCATATTATAATTAGTTTATGGATAGCACTTGTTAAATTAGTTAGAAATATTTCCCACATCTGGCCCACCAGAATCCCAAATGAGCTTATGAAATCAGACCAAGTCACATCACTATTAGGGATAGAAAATTCCTTGATATAAAGATTGTAGCTAATAAATAAACTAAAATTTAATTTCATCTTTCCAATGGTTTGCTTCCTATGATCTTACAAATACAATTATTTGAGAAACAGAGTAAAATTTATTTCTCCACTAATTTTATCAAGTTATGAATGTCACTTCCTGATTGTAGAACTAGCACTTTATGAAATTACTTTGTGATCCTAAGTCTTTTCTTTTTTATTCAATCTCTTTAGCAGAAAGACTTTCATCTCAGCTTCAGCTCTAAATCACTTTATTCATGAATAATGAACTAACAATCATATGTACTTATGAATTATTTTAGATATCTAAATTATTGTTAAAATTTACATTCTCACTTCATGTGACAGAATGTCTAATTGGATAAGCACTTGGTATAGCAGCCACTTCCTCAGACTCTCACAGAATATTAAAGAACAAGGTGAGGCATGAGCACAATGGGGACACAAAAAAGGGATACTTCTTCAGACTGGCAGCATTTTTACCTGCATTGTAGAACAGTTCAAAATTACTGCTCTGCTAGTTGCCTAGACTGTTTTCTTAGAAGAAACAAATAATAGCACATTTCAAAGACAGACGAAAAATAAATTTTTCAGGCCATTGCATTATAATATGTTTATCAATAATTTTTTTTAGCTAACAAAGATTTTGACTATTTTAGATGGAAGAAAAAGTATTGTTGGTTTCTTTGTTTTCTTTTGTTTTGTTTTTGTGTAATTGTTTGCAAAGTTTTTTTAATTCTTAGCAAATTTTGATAGCCAACCAGTGAACGGCCCTGCCAATTCAACGGCTAAATTGGATGAGGTTAAAATAGTAATCTTGTATGCCCTAACATCTTGAGAAGTGAAATAGAATAAAGTTCTACAACTCAGAATATTTTAAATAATTATAAGCAATAAACCCCAAGCATTAGCTATACCTGGATTGGTGAAAACTCAAGAGACAATACTTGTTAATGCAATCCATTATTTCTATATCTTTTTTTCTCTCAAAAGAATATAACATTTATTTTTATATTCTAAAAGAACAAATTAAGCAAATGTGAGAACCTATATATACACAAAATAAATTCAGTGGTAAACAAAATTGCAGTTTCTTACATTCAAAGAGAATTGACATTTCTGAATAAAGTAGATGTTTCTACACTGGATTTATAATAACACTAAGATTTATGTTTATTTATATTTGATATTTTCATCATCTAGCAGACAGCTAATATATTTCCATCTTCCAACTCCTACCCATCCTAACTTTGACAAAAAGTTTCCATTCTTTCCCACCACAAAAGAATGTTTCCTAGTCAACAATAAGCTTACTAGAGAGAATATCCAAGAAAAGAGGACCCGGGCATTACTTTTCCATCAAGCATGGTTTTCTTATTATTGTTAATGTTAATTTCCTTCCCAAAGTTAAAGGTCAGAGACCAGATACTACAACAGCTCAAGAGGTAAAATAAAGCAATGAAGTGCTACTCAACAGAATGAACGAAAATCCACCCACTTATCAATTCTTTCAATAAATGTGAATGGCTTGAACTGCTATTGGGTTTTTGAAAGAAAAATGTTTTCCTGGTTCTTTGGTTCCTTGCATGGAAGAATTACAAGCAGGGCTAGGGTAACAGAGTGAACACAGACAGGAAGCAATTTCACACAAACAGGTTTTAGTGTAGAAAAGAAGGAAGAAAGAAAAAGCTACACAATTATAGACAGGAATGAAGCTACACAAAGTGAAAATATGTTCCAGAGACAGGAATGGGTCAGTCTAAAAGAGTGGAGAAAGACATTAAGGATTCCCAGATGGTTTCCTTTTCTTGGCTTGGTGTGAGGGGGAGGGGTTATGAGAGGTATGGGATGTTACCAGATGATTGGTATACATGATTGTCAGGTGTTCTGTGTTTTCCTACAGTCCCTTTACGTGCTTGGTCCCTGGATTCTCCACCACTACCCTCCTGACATCTATCTGCCACCTGAAGATTTGATCCCTTCCTAACACTCCCTACTCAAGAGACATAAGATGGCTGAATGGATATAAAAATACAAGTCAAGTATCTGCTGTCTCCAGGATACACATCTAACCCACAAGGACTCATTCAGACTCAAGGTGAAGGGATGGAAAACAATATTCTCTGCAAATGGAAACCAAAAGAAAGCTGCTGTGACCATTCTCATATCAGATAACATAGATTTCTAATCAACAAAAGTTAAGAAACACAAATATGGTAATTATATAATGGTGAAGGGAACAATTCAACAAGAAGAAATAACAATCCCAAATATTTATGCACTTAGCATAGGTATACCAACATTCATAAAGCAAACCCTACCTCATCAAAACAAAATGATAAACAGCAGCATCATAATAGCCAGGGAATTCAACACCCCAGTCACAGAATGAGACAGATCCTCCAAGCAGAAAATATGCAAAGACATAATGGATTTAAAAGGAACTCTAGAACAAATGTGCCTAACAGACACTTACAGAACACTCTACCCAAAAACCACTGAATATGTGTTCTTATCAGTTCATGGAATATTCTCTAGGATTGATCATATGTTAGGCCATAATACATGTCTCAAGAAATTTTTAAAAATAGAAACCTTACCATGTATCTTTTCAGACCACAGTGCAATAAAATTACAAATCAATTCCAACAGAAACATTCAACCCTACACAAAGTCATGGAAATTAAACAACCTACTGCTGAATGATTATTGGGTCAAGGAGGAAATTAAGGTGGAAATCAAAGATTCTTCTAATTAAATGACAAAGGAGACAGAAGTTATCAAAATCCGTGGGATTCTGCAAAAGCAGTCATAAGAAGAAAATTCATAGCCATGTGCCTACATCCAAAAAACACAAAGATCAAAAATCATCACGCTAATGAATCATCTCAAGGAATTGGAAAAAGAAGAGCAAACTAATCCCAAACCCAGTAGAAGAAAAGAAATAACTAAGGTCAGAGCAGAACTAAATGAAATCCATAACAAAATAATTATAGAGAAGATTAATAAAACACAAAGTTGTTTCTTTGAAAACGTGAACAAAATCAACAGGCCTCTGGCTAGGTTAACCAGAAACAGAAAAAAGGGACCATAACAAACTCAATCAGAAATGAAAACAGAGATATTACAACTAATACCACAGAAATCAGAAATATAATCTCTGAATAATACATCTCTTTGCACATAAACTTGAAAATGTTGAGGAAATGGATGAATTCTTGGAAACACACAACCACCCAAGGCTCAGTCAGGAAGAAATAGAACTCCTGAGCAGACCAACATGAAGTAACACAATTGAAGCAACAATAACAAATCTCCCAACAAAAAAAAGTCCAGGACCTCATGGTTTCACAGCCAAATTTCACCATACCTTCAAAGAAGCACTGATACCTATACTACAGAAATTATTTAATAACATACACAAGAAGGAATTCTCCCCAATTTGTTCTATGAAGCCAATATCACCTTAATACCAAAGCCAGGAAAGGACACAACAAAAAAAAGAAAACTACAGACCAATATCCCTTGTGAGTATAGGTGCAAAAATTCTCAATAAAATCCTAGCAAACAAAATTCAGCTGCACACCAAAAATATAGTCCACCATGATCAAGTGAGTTTCATCCCAGAAATGGAAGGGTGGTTCCACATACACAAATTGATAAATATGATTTGTCATATAAATAGACACAAAAACAAAGACCATATGATCCTCTCTATGAAGGCAGAAAAAGCATTTTACAAAATTCAGCACCATTTTATGATAAGAACTCCTAACAAAATAGTCATAGATGAAACATACCTCAATATTATAAAAAGCATATATGACAAACCTACAACCAACATCATGTTGAACTGGGAAAAACTGAAAGCATTCATGCTTAGAACTGGAACCAGAGAAGGCTGTCCACTGTCACCACTTCTGTTCAACATAGTGCTGGAAATCCTAGCCAGAGGATTCACACAAGAGAAGGAAAGCAAGGGTATCCAAATGGAGAAAGAACAAGTCAAACTATTGCTCTTTGCTGACGATATGATCTTATATCTGGAAAACCGCAAAGATTCTGCAATGAGAATCCTGGAATTGACAAATAAATTTGACAAGGTCTCAGTTTACACAATCAATGTACACAAATCAGTAGCATCCCTATATACCAACAACAGTCAAGCTGACAATCAAATCAAAGCTCAATACCTTTCATAATAGCAAAACAGGAAATAAAAGTCCTAGGAATATATTTATCCAAGGAGAGGAAAGACTTCTACAGGGAGAACTATGAAACACTGAGGAAGGAAATCCCAGAGGATATAAACAAATGGAAAACACACCACGTTCAGGTACCAGCAGAATCAACATTGTTAAAATGCCTATGCTACCCAAAGTGATATATAGACTCAGTGCAATACCCACTAAAATACCAATGTCATTTTTGCAGATCTAGAAAATATAATTCTACACTTTGTATGGAACTATAAAAGACCCCAAATAGCCAAAGCAACCTTAAGCAAAAATAACAAATCAGAATGCATCACTTTACCAGACTTCAAGCCACAATACAAGACTATAGTAACCAAAACAACATGTTACTGGAACAAAAACAGAGACCCAGTCCAATGGATCAGAACAGAGAACCCAGATCTAAAACCATGTTCATAATACCATCTGATTTTTGACAAAGCAGACAAAAACATACAATGGGAAAAAGAATCTCTATTCAGTAAATGGTCCTTGGAAAATTGGATAGCCACATGTAGACTAAGACTGAAAGAGGATCCATATACCTCATCACTAAAAAAAAAAAAAAAAAAAATTAATTCATGATGCATAACAGACTTAAACCTAATGCATGAAAATATAAAAATTCTAGAAGAAGAGGACAGAAAAATTGTACACATTGGCCTAGCAAAGAATTTATGAAGAAGATCCCAAAGGTAGTCACAGCAATAACAAAAATAAATAAATGGAACCCGATTAAATTAAAAAGCTTCTACAGAGCCAAGGAAACAACCAATAGAGAGAATAGACAGCCTACAGAATGGGAGAAAATATTTGCATGTTATACATCCAATAAAGGGCTAATAACCAGAATCTACAAAGATCTCAAGCAAATCAGCAAGAAAATATCAAATAGCCCCATTAAAAGTGAGGAAAAGTGATGAACAGAAGCTTTTCAAAAGAAGATAGACTATTGGCCAATAAGTATATGAAAAAAATGCTCAATGTCTCTGATCATCAGGGAAATACAAATGAAAACAACAGTGAGATATCACTTAGCTCCAGCAAGAATGGCTTTTATAAAAGAAAAAAAAATCCCAAAACAACAGATGCTGGTGCGGATGCAGAGAGAAAGGAACACTTACAGGCTGATGGTGGGACTGCAAACTAGTACAAACCCTATGGAAAGTAGTATGAAGATATCTCAAATAACTAAAAGTAGACCTACCATTTGAACCAGCAATCACTACTGGATATTTATCCAAAGGGGAAAAAAGATATTTTATAAAAAAATGCACGTGTACTCGAATGTTTATAGCAGCATAATTCACAATTGCAAAGATGTAGAATCAACCCAAATGTCCCGTCAATACATGAGTGGATTAATAATATGTGGTTTATATATATTATGGAGTACTACTCAGCCATAAAAAAACTGGTAAACTAATACCTTTTGTAACAACCTGGATGGAACTGGAGACCATCATCCTAAGTGAAGTATCACAAGAATGGAAATACAAACAGCACATGTACTATAAAATTTGAACTAAATGATCAACACACGTGCATAGTAAAATTTAAGGGAAATCAAGCAGGTTGGGGGAAAGGGGGTGGGTAAATTCATACCTAATGGGTACAATGCACATTATCTGGGTGATGGACACACGTATAAGTTTGACTCAAAGTGTACAAAAATAATTCATGCAAACAAAACGTTTGTATCCCTGTAATATTCTGAAATAAATAAAAAAAGAAAGAAATGTGTGAAAAATCACTTTGAAAGAAAAAAAAAAAATTCCTTCCTAGAAGACTCATCTGAATAGATTTTCAAAATTAGTGTTCTTTTTTTAATATGTTCCAAACTCCATTTTGCCAGTTATATCTCATCAGAAATAGAGTTCATACTATATATTTTTACTTACTTTTCCACGAGATAGTGCCATGAATCTATATATACAGCAGAATTAAGGTGGAGTTCTAAGACATCAGTAGGTATAAACTCAATTTTGTATAACTTAGCCATTAGTATCTAAAAACTATTAATAGAGAAGAGCAGATTAAACACATTTTTCCCATTGTAGTGGATAAGAGCAAGGCTATTGGTCCTTGTAAAGTATTTGATAATATATATCAAGAACAAGAATGCACGATTAATGTTTTCTTATCAAAATTAACTGTCTCCTCTCTACGTTGCCAAAAAGGTTGTATTCGCTTTAGGAAGAAAAAAGTATATATAAAAGTATCATGAGGAATTTCAAAATAAAATTACTTTAGTGACATACTATATTTTTAAAAGCATAATTTTGATTTACTTTTTTCATAAACTTAGAACCCTTTATTATTTCATTTTTCCTCAAATTTAATTTATTCATTTCAATTTCACTTGATTAACTGCTTTTGAATTCCAGTAACATTTTCACCTGAACTCAAGTCTGGGAAATAATTTTGAGTGAACATTAAGAATGAGGTTGATGTGAAAACAAACAAACAACAAACAAAAACCCAAAATAAGAGCCAAAATAAATTATTTATTTCAGGACTAAATGATACTTACATGAGGGAAATAAAATATTTTCCTAGAGGAATATAATAGTGTTTCCATGATGAATACTAATAAATTTCACTAGCATAAATACAAATGGAAGCAAGGAAGGAGGTAATGTAAAAATCATTGGGGCATACTCCTTGATTATTAAGAAAATTCTCATGCCTTACTTAACATTTCAGAAGTTAGAAAAAGATGGATGATTATGTAAGTATATTTTTTAAGCTAAGATCATATCCTTCCAATTTGGTGGAAGTTTTAAATCCACGGTTGATAGAATAAATGTTTTTGCATAATCTTACAATAAAAATCAGTGTAATATACTTCAGATTTTTAGAGAAATATATTAAGATGATGACCAGTAACCTCTAAATAAATGTTTTGATTGTTGATCTAGCAGTGATCTGATTATAACCAGAGAATTCAGGAGAAGAAAGGAGGAAATTACTTCCCTTGGAAAACAAATGATTCCGTTACCTCTACCGATACATACACTCATCAAATATTTTCTGAGTCCTTACTGTGTTTTACATTTTATGCTAACAGTGAAGGTACAATAGAAGAAAGGGATTGTCACTGTCTCAAGACAGTATAAGAGATCTAACTTGGTACTGGGAAAACTAACCCGTCCAGTAGAGTGAGGCAACTTTAAATCAGAAATGCTGTTTGTTTTCTTGGGCAGTGCACCAGCCTGATTCCATCTAAACAATGGTCTTCTCTTTAGCTCTTGTGCCTCTTTTTTGATATTAATTCATTTTTTTTAACATGTGTCACCACACTCCTTTTGGAAGATGAGCTCTTTTAATTTCAGAGCTCTCTTAAATTTTTGTTCCCAACTTCAGAGCCTTCTGACATTCTTAGATGATTATAATGGGTGCTACAAAAATATTGGCTAATTAATGACTTGTTTCAGACATAAAGCCCCGGACGAGTTTGGACTAATCACACTAACAAACCAAACTGATAAAAATGCCTGCCTCAGAAGACAAAAAACAGCACAGCAGAGAAAATAGGCCATGGAATTTCATCATCAAGGAACTTCTGGGGCCAAAGCATATCATTATTCTGGCCTATCAATTATCTTTCTAAGCATGCAAATCAGAGCTGTAGAGTAAAAGTCTCTAATCACTTAACGCCTTGACTGACCTCCCCCCCCCAAAAAAAAAAAGATCCTGAATGGACTATATCTCAAATGTAAAAGGCAACAAAGAAGAAAACATGCCTGGCCATACCATATGAGGGAAATATTTTACATTCCAGTCGAGACACTAAAATTTAAATTTCCTATGAAGCGAACTCTAGATGGGATGACAAATAATTTGCAATCTTTGTGAAATGATTTTCTCATGTAACAGAGGTACACTAGTTATTATTTAATAAAATGATTCCACAAAGAATTTCCCACTTAAAATATTCAATTAGTGTTCAGTATGTCACATAATACATAGTATTTGTTTGTGAACTGTCCATTAAAAAAAAGAATGAGTAAACATACGATGCATTTAAAAATTAACCAACAAAATGGTTTTGTTTATTTTCCTGAATTTACTTGATATTTACTTTGGATACTGAGTACAGAAAAATGTGATGACACCAATAGTTTTAACTTACAATAAAAAATATTTGCTGCTGGTTTCTCTAACTTAATTTCATTTGTGAGAAGTTAGACTAATTCATGACATAGCCTTTGTTAAGTGTAATCTGAGGTGTAGCTATGAAGTAACAGTAATAAATTTTGAAAGCAAACGTGTTAATACAATAATGAAAGAAATTAATGGAAGGTGAATAGCTTCCCTGATTTTTACCTGAAGCTTCTAATTTACTTTGAAGGAGCAGGGAATGGGGAGTAAAGAGACTGGATTAGCAGACCTTGAAACTCATAGAACCAAACTCATATAATAACCTTGAATACAGAAAGAGATTCTAAAGGTTGTAGCCACTATCGTACTCCTTTTCCTCCTCATACCCTGGCTTAAAATACAAGAAAAATATAGAAAAGTTAGGAAGGGTGGGAGGCAAAGGATCAATGAGTAAGTAAGCTGTGAAGTAACTTGCTAATAACATGGAATTAGAAATCGGTTTTTAAAATTTACATATATTATAATTACATGTAAAATACTTCCAATGTCCTGAGATAAAAGAGATAGAACACTCTAATCATTCAATCATATGGAGTCCCTTTAGTAGCTGGAGACAAACTGGCTATACTGATGGATTGACTGATTGATTGTCTGTGGCACTTGTTCCAGCCAAGGTCAAGTTGGGGAAATAGAGAGCACATTAGTTGTTTAAACAGAGAGAATTGAACATGGGGAATTATTAATCAAGTGTTGGAGGACTAAAGATACAAATGAAAAGTGAGAAAAAGAAAGAAAGGAATAAGAAAAAAGACACTGAGGTAACCTAGTTATGAGAAATGGTGAGAAGGATTGAACACCTGTACAGCCTAGGAAACAAAAGACTTTGGGGTTATTAGAAACTAGGAGTCTGGCAGAGGGCCCCATAGAATTGGAACACAGGCTGCTAAAGAGAGGACATGGCCTGGCTACTCCAAGTCGTGACGAGACTGATTCCAGGAATGCAAAAAAAAAAAAAACAAAACCAAGAAACTGGCACTGCAACCAGGAAATGGCTGCTGCCAGGACAAAGTGCCATCACTGTGGCTATCGTGAAAGGGACAGCCCGCAAAGGAAGAAGCAACAGTTTCCCTCTCCCCTGCCATTCAGCCTCCCTCCAGCATGCCCTCCTGGCCAAACCGAATAAGAAGCCAGATGGCAAAGGGGAATGCGGTTTGCTGAGAGCCAGCCCAGGAACCACGAAGCTGGTGGGTTTGGAGCTGAAAGATAACAGCTTGATAACTGGCACTGAAGTTTAATTAAGGAAATTAAGATGTGATAACGGATAAGAATTCTTTCATTCTAAATCATAATATTATTCTGTGGAAAAAACTTGAGCTGAGGTACTGACTCCAGAAATAGCAGTCTGCCCAGAGGCTAGATAGTTGAGGACTTCTGAGCGCAAGAGAAAAGATGAAAATGTTCAAAGCACAATTTTGTCATCTGATCTCCCTTTTTGAGTCTCCTTTGAAATGAATCACTTCCTCGGTGATTCAGTGGCATTGTCTATAAAACCGTACTGACTTTTTACCCTACTCTATGCTATGTATAATTATAGGCTAAAACCACACAGGGCCTGGCTATATTTGGTATGCTTCATCCATCATGGGTAGTTAATTTGTGCATTCATCTTTTAAAACTAATAATGAATTTCTAAAACCTTTTAAATGGGCTTAAGTTTTGTAATCCATTTACTGAACATGCCTACACTGGAAAATTAATTATTAAACAAGAGCCTTGGGAAGACATCAGCGGCCTTGTCACCCACGCACTTGATTGATAACATGTCTTGTTTCCAGACTAGGGAGGGCACTGACAACTCTCAGATTTAAACCCGGAAGGGTAATGTTAAGCATGTAATGGCATAAGTCACATTTTAAAATTATTTTTTATTAAATGTTAGATAGAATAAATTCATCCATGCCTCTCAAACTCAGCCTGATTAAATGAGCTGGCACTCTTTCAAATGTAAAGCATGCTTATGACTTCTCAAGGGCATGGGAAACGCTGAAGCATAAGACAATGGTAAATACAAAAGGCAAAGGAGGTGGACAGTGATATATTCACAAGCTCCACGGGCGAAGTGAGGTTTTGGAAAATGCTGAGGCTAACAAAACAAGGGCAGCACGTTCCCCAAATGGTAAATGCACCTGCAGTGAGAGACTCTGCTTGAATGCTGGTGAATAAAAGTGTCCACCACTAAGGGCAAAAATGAAAACAAAAACAAACAAAAAAACACCTAAGAAATGGAAAGTAACAGCTGTAACCAATTTTCAAACCCTAAGTTTTGGGGTTGGGTTGGGAAGTTAGGAGAATTGTTCAATATTTTGTGTCAGTTCTGCGCTTTAATTTTGCAAAGTTAAGATGGTTTTCTGTGCCTATAAAGAAGAAAAGAACATCTGTTATATTATGTGTTCCTGTAGCAAACACTACAGCTTCTTGAACTCTTCTTCTTCTAGGCAGAGCTCAATCTAATTGTGTAAAGTTACTAAAATATAGTTTATATCAAATATATTTGACCTGCTCAGAACAAACAAAGATTGTCTATATCACTGCTGTCTAAAATCCTCTGATATACTGAATTTAAATGAAAAGAGCCTAAATGAACAAAACAATGATTTACCTTAGACTCAACTGGGCCACAATATTTGAAAGACATAGTACATTGTCACAATATGTTATGCCCTAGTGTATTAATCTCATTCATTTTTTTCAGTAATCATTTGCTATTTAGTAGGTTTGTGGGCTAAATGCTATGGAAGATACAAATATGTGAACAACACTGTCTAGCCTTGCAGGGATTTTTATTCAATAGGAATATACAGCAAATGAGAATGCTGTGCCTTATCTGAGAGGCATGAGACAAGTGCTATATAAACTGTAGCTTGAGTCCTCGAAGGAGATTTCATTTAGAGAGTGTCTTATGAGCTGCACATTGTATTGAATGTTACTATTTTCCAGGCAGTTGGAGTGCATTGGTAAATGGTCAAAGATCTCTGCCCTCCCTTGTGGAGCTTACATTCTAGTGAGGGAAGGCAAATGGTATTCAATAGACATAATAAATAAGCATATTGTATGACATGTTAGAACATTAGTGCTAAGAAAAAAAGAAAAAGTGGAGGAGGATAGTTGGTATTCAGTGTGCCCCCTACTAGGAATGAGTGAATACAGTTTTAATTTGGGTGGGTGAGATAGGCCCTATTAAGGCAGTGACATTTGAGCAAAGATTTGAAGAATTTTAATAAGCAATGCTTGTGGGGAGAGTGTTTTAAGGAAGGAAATAGCATTAAATTTATAAGTCCTGTTTATGTTTACTCTCAGAGCCTAGTGCTAAACTGACATAGAGTAAACACACAAAAATATTTACTGACTGAATGTATAAGAAAGATACTTGATAGATACTTGATAGTATCGTGAAATTACTGAATGCACTTGTCCAAATGTGAATAGTTCCAGTTAGCTGGAAAGAATCCAGTTTGTTATAAAATCATGGTAGAAAAAGCTAAAAAGTTAGATTAAGATCATATTCTAAATTTAAAGATAAAGGATGTTACAAGAAATTCAGTTTAGAATTGAAAAATACATAAGTTTTCAACTAGCATTAGGAAGGAAAAGAAAAGAGAAAGGAAGAGTTCTTGGTAGGATAAGAGCTATGCTTTGAAGTGGTGACTGAATTTGATTAGACATGGAAGACACTGGAGATGTGGGTGGGGAGATGAGTAATAGACTCCTAAATATTCCACTCAAGAGATAGCACAGACTCAATGTAGGATTATGAGTTTGGAACTTGAAACTCAGGCCATATCCAAAAGAAACTTATCCTTTAATTCACTGAGTCTTGAAGGAAGGAAGGAAGGAAAGAAGGAACGAAGGAAGGACTGACTCTAGGCTAGGTTACATGCTACACTAAGAGTATAGTAAGGATGAAACCAGGAAGGTTTTATTATTATTATTATTATTATTATTATTCTCATAGCACTCACAATGCAATTATGGAGATATATAGTTACAAATCGTGACTGTTGATATTATACACCAAGAGTACAAAGTGATAGGAAAAATTTTGATATGCAGAATTATCTAAATTGGACAGCCATAGAAGCCTTAAGGGTAAATAAGAATCAATCCAGTTTAGAGAGTAGAAAGTAGCAACAGCATTCACAAGTGAGAAGAGAATGTGCAAGGGTCTAAGGGAAGAATCAAGGAGTTTAAAAGACAGCAAAAAACAGAAGAGAAGATATTATAATTTGGAGAATGTTGGCTTAAGAAGTTCTTGAAATGGAAGAAAATTAATAGCAATATGTCAACCACATCAACCAAATAGAGTTGACACATCTTAACTTCGGCTACCACATACCCTAATAGCTAGTAGTTCTAAAATGTTTATCTCTAGCTCTGTTCACTTTTCTGAATTCTAAATTCTCATACTCCTACTACCTATTGTGATTCCAAACTTGAATAAATATCACCTTGGTCAATATATTCTCAAATTAAACCTATACTTCTCAGGTACTCCTGCAAACTTTCTCTTTCCATTTTTATTTATTTAGTGAAAGATATCAACTTTTCATCCCAGCAGTTGCCACAGTGAAAAAAAAAAAAAAAAAAAAGAAAAACATAACTCAGTCATCCTTGACTTTTCCATTGTTCTCATAGCTAGCCAGGTCTGCTTCGAAACAGTCACAAATTCCTGCCAGTGATCTCTGCAATATCTCTTACAAATAGCCCCTACATTCAATTCTCAGTTTAGCTTCCTGTCAATCTTCCACTCAGGCTGTTGTAATTAAATCTTAATTGTTCTCCATTCCTTTATTCCATGTTGCTCTTCAATCAGTTTTCCCTACTGCTGCCCATGTAGTTTTTACACAATGAAAGAGCCACAAAAAAAATCACACTATTAAGGCTCAATTAAAAGCAAAAATAAAACAAAAAAAGCAAACAAATACTTCAAGCAATCACTATCTACTATATATATAAAAATCCAATATAAACCATAAACTTCTTTGAAAGACTCAGAGTCCTTCACAATCTAAACCAGCCTTCTGTTCGTCCTTTAACAATAGCCATTTCCCTAGCCAACTGTCCTATAGAACAGAAGTCCCCAACTTTTTTGGCACCAAGGATCATTTTCATGGAAGACAATTTTTCCACAAACCTGGGGGGTGGGGCGGAATGGTTTCAGGATGATTCAAGCCCATTATATTTATTGTGAACTTTATTTCTATTGTTATTACCTTGTAATATACATTGAAATAATTATACAATTCACCATAGGTTGGGGATCCCTGTTATAGAACATCCTACTTCTCAAACAAACTGGGTTCTTTCCTACCGTTCTGTCTTTGCTTGGATTATAGCTTTTATCCGTTTGTACTTAGTCTCACGAACTCATACTTATCCTTCAAGGCCCATGTCAAATGTCATTTAATCTCTGAATTCAATTAATTCAGCCTGAGATGTTAGGCAAGGTTGAGATACAGGTTCCAGGCAGCAGCAAAGAGTAGTAATGCTAATGGTAAATGAGAGTAGCACAGGAAGATCCTATAAAAAAAGAAGTGAAGGGAGATAAGGAAACCTACTTACAGTTCTCTAAGGGCCGTATACTTCAAGGTTCTGCTACATTCTTTGAACTTTTAAACTAAATAAATTTAATTGTTAAAAGGATAAGTAATAACACCATTTCTAGTTTTCAATCATATTTCTGGGAAAATAAGTTTTACAAGGAATAAAATCAATTATCTCTTTGTCCGGAAAGAAACTAATAACATTCTTTATTTTTATCCATGCTAAAAAGTGGATTTCAGGATTAATTCAGGACCAATTAATTTTGTTCACAGTATTTTAAAATAGATTTAAGCTGATAAACAAATATAAAAATGTTTTCTTTTAGTTTAAATTATTAATCTCCTGATACTTTTAAAGTGCTAAAGTCATTAATATGAAATCTTTATTGGAATTTTTGTCTTGCACTTACTATGGGGAAGTTTTCTGACTTATTTACAAAAAGATAGATGAGAAATAGTGATTACTAGTATCCACAATTTGCAAAAGATTAAACTAAGACTGAAAAGGGCAAACTATCTTGCCAAAGTCATATAGCTAGTAAGTTCAACACACAAATAGGTATGTCTGATTCAAACGCTTCTTTTCCACCTAGAGACCTGACAAGCTGCTTGTTAAAAATCAATCACCTTATACAAATAAAAGTGGGAGACTGGATGTTTCAACTAAGATTCAAAGATACAGTTATTGTGCTTCTATTGACCACATGGGTTAGTATAAAACAGGAAAATAATTCCAAAACTGTACAACATTTAAAACTGTGTCTTAAAATTTTTATGAATGACATCCCTGAAAATGAATTTCACCAGTTGCAAAGGGGCAAGAATAGGGAGCTATGATGTGCTGCAGGGAATTAAAGTTTTACTTTGTTTCTTTCTCACTACTTACAAAACAGGGATAGAGACAAATCCCAATATGGGAAAAGCAGTGGCTTGTTCCCTGGCTGGCACAGGCTGAGAATGCTCTTGGTAAAGCATTCTAAGTACCTAGGAGAGAATGTCAATCCCCTTGGCTTAATTAGGACCAGTATTATTTGGCTGTGACTGAAAGAGAGAGAGAGCATTGTGGCATCTGAGAAGTAGGAGGGACAGAAGGGGCTGTGTACTCTTAGTGGGGCAGAGAGGACAGGGGAGTCTCCCGTGGTAATAGTGAATCCCAGGGACTTTCCTTAAGGAGAGAACCTACTGGAGGCAACTCTGCCATTCACAAAATGCATTTGCTGTAGTAGCCTTCTTAGCTTTCACTTCTTACTTGACTTGTTTTAATTTCTATCAATACAGGTAACCACTCCGCAGCAATCTGGTAAGAATTTAGTCATTATCAGGAAGATTTTTCAGCTTATTGTCAGTGCCTCAAAGTTCCTGTGCACAAATATGGGTTTCTACTATATTATATCATTTGTAAAATAAATATTTATTATGTGAAATAATGCTAAGAAATTGTGTGCCTTGTTCCCAGAAATAGTTACAACCAACTCCTTAATAGAAGTAGTAAGCTAGTTACAGTCTTTAGTGTAGAATGCCTTTATCCATGGAATTCTTTGGGGTAAAGATTTTAAAAGATTCAAAACATTGGATTTTATGTGAAACCACACTCTATCAATTGCTAAAATATGGACAGCAGAGTAATTATTAAGAAAAAAATTTATTATTAAAAATCTAATTTGCTTTGTCAATAAATTCACTATAAAACAGATATTTACTAAGGGTTTTAAAGCTTCTTATAATTCATAAGTTATTCAATAACTTCCTAATTTAGTTCAAATGAAATAATAGGTATAATAAACTTCTCAAAATTTGCTATAATAAACATATCAAAATGTTTATAGTCTAGGCATATACATGAAACCATATTTTACACGAGACTGAATTTTTAAGTTAAGACAATCCTAAAGGTCATTATTCTGTGTTGCAATTAATTTTATAATTAATCAAGGGTCTAAGAAATCAAGTCTTTACATTTCTTGATTTTTTCCTCTTTTTAAAACTAAAAACTACCAATTTTTAGAAACCAAAGATGATCCCTGTTTTGTTTCCAAACAGGACTAGTAATGTGCTAAATCTAATCATTCAGACTTCACATTCACTACCAATGTAGTCACCCTTCCTAACAGAGAGTTTAATCTCCCATGAACTTTCGTTTTCTATATATTTGCCATCTCATTGTACTTTTAATTATCAGGTTTATTAGGCTACTTTTGTGTCCAATTTATATTATAAAGGGTGTTAAAAAGTGACATTATTGGTCCATCCATTAATTATCAGGCTATTAAGTTCTTTTATTTTCAGCCATTTATGTCCTGGGCCTTTTAGTAGTTCCTGTGTGTACATAGAGCCTGCTCCGTTTGTTTTTAATGTTGAAATGGAAATTGCATTTAGCCAGAGATGACTGTAACAGAGCCACACATTGGTTTATGAAACCATCTTGACTTTTAGCACACTTGTTTTCCTCAGTCTCTCAATAAAACTGATTGGCCTGGTTCTTTGAGGAGCTTTCTCACAATTCTAATTATATACACATATACATATATGGCAAGTAACTATGATTTTGCCATCCATTGTATAGAGCAAAAATACTTCCGAAAGTATTAAATTATATGCTAAAAGCAAGTTTACAAACTTTCTTGCAATAAAGATGTTATCTGATTACTAAAAAGCCATTTAAAAAAAGAAAAGAACTTATATTCTAGCCCATTATGCTATGCTTTGAACATTTTAATTAATGGAAAAATAGGGAAAAAAAAACACTAAAAGAGACTTAACGATTTATCTCTTCATTCCATAGTATACTCATTATTAACATATATCATCACCATATTGTTTTAAGGAATTATAATGACAGAAGTTTACATTCACATTTCAATTTTTTATTCTATGTGAAACTATATATAAAAGATACGTTTCTTAATTGTAATCAGCTCTTGATGGACACACATATTATTAGATCTAGCATTTGTGGATTTGGAATATAACTAGAAGCATCACATCCAATAATTTGAATGAAGATTAAAAGAGAACCAATATAGTATGAAGCAGGAAGTTTCATTACTTCACGCACTGCCTAAGAGTCTGTCCCAGTTGCAAAATTAGTCATGATACACTCAAGATATTTTACTCTCCAGTCTATCCATTATAACTACAAAATTAAATAACACTTTACAGGAACTGTTTTAATGATTGCTACTCATTATTAGGGAATAGCATAGGAAGAAAGAGCCTTTATTTAAAAAAATAGTCGCTTTAAAAGGTGTAATATCTATCATGAGTTCTCTACCCTCCTCGTCTCTAGGGAAGGCAGATGGATGTGCCCGTTCCCATGTGCAGGAGAAATGTAACAGACCTGACCGAGCCTCTGATAAATCTTCTCTATAGTCCCATTAGTTTTGATGAAGTTCTTTGAGAAACTGGTAAAAGAAAAATGCCTGTGAAAAATGTTCCTATTCTGTAGTGTGGTGTTATCAGGGCCTTGATTTATTTAATAGAAAGGAGTAGGTCCCAGAGAAGAAAAATTAACTTTTTTCCCTTTGTGATATACATTTGCTTAGGGCAAACATATGGTAAAGTCCACATTATAGATTGAAAAATATTTCACAATATTATACATTAATTAGATTCCTTTAAAATATTCACAGAAAATATCGGCTTCTGAAATTTTTTAAAAAATTTTATCTTGGATTTTGGTATGAGCATTTCATTACATAGAACACATTTTAAAATACATATATTCAAAAATTATACAATAAGTAATAGAGTGTAGGCTTCCATGGTGTCCAAGTTGGAATCCACTTTCTCACACTCGGTATTAAATAACATGAGCAGAAGTCAACAGAAACAAACTATGTGTTACTTTAGAGATGTTTCTTGAAACGTGTTTCAATTTAATTAGCATAAAGTGGGTGAAGAAATGGTATCAAATTCATGGGATTTGGAGGATGATTAGATGAGATTTTATTTTATTTAAGGCTCTTGTTATTCCTGACAAATAATAACAGATAAATAAACGCCTTAGCTATTATTATTATTGTTAGCATTTTCCAACCAATCTTCAAATCAGTTTTCTCTAACTGTAAATGTCAACATCTAAGGAAAAAATAAGAACTACTTTAAAGTGGTCCACCTAGTGACAAATATTAATTTTAAAATTATTTGTTGGATCTTTTTTGTCTT
Source organism: Varecia variegata (assembly GCA_028533085.1). Classification (NCBI taxonomy): domain Eukaryota; kingdom Metazoa; phylum Chordata; class Mammalia; order Primates; family Lemuridae; genus Varecia; species Varecia variegata. Next base: position 32,323,977 of record CM052445.1, read on the forward strand.
CTCTGTAATCCTGCTGACACAAAAGAAGATCTTTGGAAAGAAGTGAACACAGGAGAAAGAGAACATACACTGTAGAATTTACTGTTTAAAAACCTTATCAGGAGATTAGAGGAAATATTTCAAAACAAGGCAAGCAGGCTGGATGTGGTGGCTCACACCTGTAATCCCTGAATTTTGGGAGGCTGAGGTAGAAGGGTCTCTTGAGGCCAGGAGTTCGAGTCCAGCCTGAGCAACATAGTGAAACTGTGCCTCTACAAAAAATGTGAAAATTAACCTGATGTGGTGACATGCACATTGGAGAATCGCTTGAGCTCAGGAGTTTGAGGTTGCAGTGAGCTATGGTGACACCACCGCAGTCTAGTCTGGGCAACAGAACGAGACCCTGTCTTGGGGAAGAAAAAAATAAACAAACAAACAAAAAAAACATTAAGGCAAGCAGAGTCATAGACATTTCTGCTTGTCAAATATCCATTTGCTTTCCCCACTGATTAAGAAGAAAATTCACATCCTCAAAACTAAGATCTCTGAAAAAAGTGGTAGGAAGAGGAGTAGGGAGAGGAATTTGCTTGATGAAGTCAGAGGACTTTCTTTTATTATTTAAGTTTGCTTAAGTCCATTGGCTTTTCATTTTGAAGATTTGGGTAAATGTGCTTGACTAGCAGTTTACTACGCAAAAACAGCTAGACAGGATTTTCTGCAACACTTTCTGTGGTATTTATCACTTTGTCTTTAGAACTCTGTCCCCCCGCCCCCCGCCACACACACACACTCAAAACTTTTAAAAATAAAAGTACACTTTTTATTGTCCTCAAACATTCCATGTGTTCTCCCTGAGGTTGGTACTCCATATGCAGTGGATAGTCAGTTTCCTTGCCACCAACTCTTCTTTAGGCCCTTGTACCTACTATAGTGGCAATCATATTAAATTCAACCATGATAATGTCTATGTGCATTTTAAATATCTTCTACAGGTAATACGTACAGTTCTAATTTCCAAACTAAAGGAATACATTTAGCTAGATATTAGGTGATGATTGTATTCTCTCAGTGAAAGCAAAGAATGAATGAGGTGTTTCAATGCTATTTAAATAATATAATCCTGCTTATTTCACAGGTATTTTGTCCCACCCCACAGCCAGATGGCCTTAGAGAGGGGATAGATAATAAATCTAAAAAGCTGCAGCAATAGGCATCATTAAATAACAGAATTAAAATTTGATTTTACGAGGGAAAATAGAATAACAGCTTAAGTTCAAGCCGAAAGAAAATGGAGTCTATTTGAATTATGGAGGATGGATTGTGGAGGAATGTAAAAAATACAAAACCAGAATAGAAATGGAGTGGGTGTCCCTGGTAATCTAGGTCATTGGTCTGAATCCTGGCTGAAATTATCAGAATTATCTAGAGAACTTATTAAAAATACTGATTCCCAAGTCTCAACCTCTAAAGATCTGGTTGACGAGATCTGGAAATAAGTATTTTTAGCCATATCCCTGGTGATTTTATGCAATCCCTTTCACACTGGTACTTGAACAATCATTTGGAACTCAATAACCTAAAAGAAGAAGGAAGATCAGTAAAGCTATATATTTAAAAACAGAATTTTTTTAGCCTTATATGTTGGATTTAGGTCATTTATTATAAAAAACATTTCTTTGGGAGCAATTATTTAGATGTATGTAATTTTCATTTATTTAGTTTCCATTATGTGGTAAATATTACTACATAGAGAATATTATATTTAATTATTATATATAATATGTAGCTATGTAATATATATTTAGTAAAACATAATGACTTATTTATAAGTTACATTTATAATTTTAAAGGGGAAATATATATAATTTCATATATTTTTCAAATGCATAATATAAAATTGAATTTCAAAGGGTAATTATATAATTTTAAAGGGAAAAATATTTTTTTAAAGAAAGAAAATCTATCTAAACCTAATTTGGTCTCCACATCATGATCCAAAGTATTTGCATATACATTACCACCAATGTGTGAGTATAATATATATTGAAATATTCCAGAGAACATCAAAACTTATTTTGAAATTTTTTTTTATGGAAAATTCTCCTAAGTATACAACAGTAGAAAGAGCTATTCTCTACAACTTCTAAAACAACAAAATCTAAGGGTAGAAATGACTAAATATATTTTAGAATATCACCATGATGCTATTACATTGAATATTGTATAGCCACCAAAATAATAACAGTAAAAATGAAAAAAAAACATTTAGAAGTATTTAAGATATAATTTTGAATAAAAAACAACAAATGGGCTCTATAAATCAAGGCAATATATCTATAGATTCATTTATGGATGATTGTAAAAACTTATAGGAAAAGGAAGAATTAAAATATTAATTGCAATAAGACAGTGGGCTCATGAGAGGTTTAAAATATTTAATATAAATGTAATAACTTAGAAAATGTGTTAATAAAATGATTTTAAAAATTTAAATTCTGTGTATGGAGAGAAATACTACATTAAATTAGCTTAGAAATTCTTCTGAGTCTATTATTTGTGGCAAAATTGGAAATACCCACTACTCTCTTCCTGACTTTCCTCCACAGGTGGGAGTTTGGGATATAGAGAAGGGGAAATAAATAACTTTAATCCACTCATTTAGCAAAAAGTTGCTAACCATGGGCTATGTTCAGGTCCTGTGGTGGAATTTGAAGAGAATTCTCATGTGCATGCAGGTGATGGCCCTTTTGTTTTTATATTCCTCATTTTATTAAGTGTTGAGCAGGAATTTATGTGAGAAAATCCCCAAATCTACATCTCTCTGAGTCTATTGATGATGGCTAACACTTTTATTCAGGTGTCTTTCCTGAATTTGGAATGGTGGGGGTGTTCATGAGTGTATCAACTTTCCACCATCATTACAAACATACAATACATTACTGCTTTTGGAAAAACTGGCTTGTGGAAAATACTTCTGATCTTCTATGATTGTACCCAAAAGTAAAGCTTCTAATTGGAGCCCACTTCACCATTCATATTAGCATCTATCATGAAATACAGATATATTTATTATGTATATCCTTTAAAAGTACAAATAAAATAATAAATTTTATTAAATTTAGGATAACTCCTAGTTTGTATATAGCTGTACAAAATTTGGAACATGAGAATGAAAAAAAAACAATAATATGGAACAAAATGCTGAAAAGTTTCCAACAAATCCTTTGTTTCTGTTTACATTCTTCCTAGCAGTTAAAATTGCTAAAGCCTATTCAAAGTTACTGGAGAGTAAAAAAGCACTATAACCAACAGTAGAATTTCTTTTAAGTACTAGCTACCTACTGAGAAAAGAACTGTATCACATTTCTTTTCTATGTAAACAATTTGAGCAAGGAGAAATCAGCCAGTATACAATCAATAAAATTGCTAGTTTATTTCTTGTGAGGTGAGGATGGTGTATAATTACATGTTATTTTGTATTATATTGTTATCCAGAAAATATGCTAACTCTATATTTCCAGTCCTTGCAACTAATTCCAGTTCTCTTTACTCCATTGGCTAGATATTTTTACTTAGATGTTTTATTGATATATCAGAGTCAGCATGTTCAGAACAGGGTTTTCTATGCCTTCTCCATCCACGAATCTCATCTTCTCCCTCCATTAAATCACCTCTTTTCACTTTCATTGTTGCTGTCTAAACCAGCCTGGGAAGTTGGACTTAACCAAAAATAAACACTTTCCTTCTACCTAACATGTAACAATCATATCTGGCCAATTCCTTTTTTCTTATGTATTTTCTTATATGCATTATATGCCTACCAATATAGCAGAATCATCACTTGCCTATATGCCTCTAATCTAGCCAATTCTGAACACTCACAATGCACCCAAGCCCCTTTCATTCAGAGAGTGTGCTATTACCAAATTCACCTTTACCATAGCAGCTCAGAGCCTATCTTCCAACACAGTGATTATCAAACTTTGATGTGCATTTTAGTCAACTCGGGGGCCTTGTTAAAACATAGGCTACTGGCCTCAGAGTTTTTGCATCTGAAAGTTTGGTGTTGGGCTCTAGAATTTGCCTTTCTAACAAGTTTGTATATGAGGCTGATGTACTTTGAGAACCACTATTCTAACACACAATTATAAACTTTTACAGGATTTCATCATTTGAGGCCACCCTATTCATTTGATTATACTAAGTTAATCAAACTAATTATACTTAGTTAATACTAAGTTGATTATACATACTTCTCTGACTAGATAGCTATGGATTTATAGAGCAGTTAACACATATGTTTTGAGACCTCTCATTATACAATTGTATAATAATTACAAATTATAATCAATTTGTATTCCTTTCCTTAAAGAGAGCTGTAAAATATATAAGCTTCAAGTCACACAAAGCCTAGATCCTAAAACTCTAAGATTTTTAATTGATCTATTAGCATGTTAAATTCCTTTTCATTTATGTGTCTTGTGTGATCTGTTTTTCTCATTTAGTAAGTCCTTTACTCCTCACTCCACACAACAGATTCCACCTATCCTTGACTATTAAGACCATTTCTTTACTTACTGATCTAGATCCACTTTATTGACTATTAATAACTGCCATGCCTTGCTACTAGTTTTTTTTTTTTTGTTTGTTTGTTTTTTACTTACTTTGTATTTAATTCACTTATTTTTTGCACTTAGTGTTGAATTTATCAAATACTGTATGTATAGTATCAATAAAATAAAGACATGCAACAAGTCGCATAGTAAACACTATACGTGTTTATTCCTAAGATCGGAATTTTTCTACTTAATAAAGAGATGCCCTACCAAGCTTAAAAGGCAAGGAATAGTTCTTTATATGTGTTTCTCTCTAAAAAGAATAAATGTAAAGTTTTTTTGGATATTACTTTACCAAGCTATATATCTATTAATTAATTGATGTTCGGGAGATGTAAAGAACAAGTTAATCAAGTTAACTAAAATAACAATAGCAGCTGATATTTATTGAAGACTTTCTAACTGGCAGGCAATGTGCTAAGGGCTTTACACATATTAGTACAATCTAACCTCAAATTTTCCCTAAAATTAACTATTATTATTGTTACAATGGTGGTTGTTTTAAGATAAAACTGGAGCCTAGAAAGGTTAATGACTTCCTCGGAGTTCCTCAGCTAATATAGAATATAGATTCAAACCACCCCCAACTACGGGACTCCAGAGTTTTAACTCTTAATCAGGTAAATTACAAGCTATAATCCATTATGTCGAGGCACAGTGGGTGTGAAGAGGTTTTTTCAGTAATTTTTCTTTTCTCTACTGCCTACAAAAGCCTGTGAGGCAGGAAGCTAATTTCACTTAGCTACAGCCTAACATCACGGCAGATAATAACACCACACCAATTCCAAACAGAACAAACACACTTGGAAGTCAAGAGAATGACATTCAAGAATACAAAAATGTCATATTTTATAGCTTTCAGGTGGACAAAATACTAGTTAACAGATTGTGATGATGGCTATTGTTTTGATGAGTGTTCTACTAGCCCAAGAATCTACTTTGATAGGTTAGCCTGTTCTGTTTGTAATATTCTTTTCCCTAGTTGTGTATGCATTGCCCAATTCATGACAACACTTGACTTCAGCAATTTCTTGTCCTTGGTTACAGAGATACACTTTGGGACATATTAACATTTCACTGGACTTTACCAATTTAAAGTAAAGTAATTCAAACTCAGATCAGTCACCATTGCCAAGAGATATTAATAGAAACTAATGGGTAAAATCAAATGAGGGATTATTTGACTTCCATGTTTCTGAAGCAGCAAGATTAGATACTTCATTTTTATTTCCTGCCAGTTACCTTTCTTCTATGGATTCAAATGAATGTCACAGATACTGTGATATTTACCATAATATCCATGTGCTTTACAAGGTGAATAATACAATTTCCTATATCAATATAAAGCTAAAAATAAGGAAATTAAGACACATGCACATGTGGGCAAACACTTACAACTTACAACTCTACTGAATATAGTACCATACTGTTTTTTCTTCATATATAATTTTATTTCTCCTTTTAATCATGATGTTATTTGCATCAACTCTATGATAAAATATTTATTTACAGAGTTGTCATCTATAATACTTATTAGGTATATACTATATTCAATATTATGAAGAAGCAGAAAAATCTGCATCTATATCCAGCATTTAAATTCTAAAGTCTAATAAAACAAGATTATTAAAATATTTAATAACAAGTTTACATTTGTTAAATGCCTTTTATTGTCTTCATGTAATAAAGATGAACTAAAATAATTACTAGTTTCCTAAAACAAAACCATTTTGGTTTTATCATAGGAGATGGAAAGTTTGCTAAAATGCTTTTCATTAGATAGCTGTTAAATTAATACCTTAGAGGTGACTCAACTAATGAGAACTATTGTCGGTGTACCAAAAATGAAGTATCTTGTGTATAGCACCTACCCTTTATAGTCATGGGAAAAAGAGACTGTTTCCCATATGAAGCATCACTAGAACATTGTAATATGATCTGAGGCATTTCATCTTTAATTAAAGAAACCTCTAAAAGACTGATCAAATTAAACATAATAGTACCAACAAGTTAAATAATGTATTTAGAATCATGCATGATGGCTGGAGAGCTGAACAGCATGGGCTGCTCATCATAAAATTATCCTGTAAAAATGTTTTGCTCTTGATAGAGATGTTCACATTTGGATCCCCTGATCCATAAAAATATGGCTAGGTGGTTACTAATATCAGTGAAACTGTACTCCAAAATAATAAAGTACCTATTTTCAAATTCATCTTGTTTTTACTCAGCAAAATAGCATGTCAACTCTTCTTTGTATCTTTATAAAGAGGACATATTTTAATTCAATTATCAATTAAATCCTGAAACTAAGGCTAAATACATGGACTTCTCTTGAGTAGAGTATCCTGTGTAGGGCAGTAGTTTCTGTTTCCTTCCTTCCTTCCTTCATCACTCCATTGCTTCTATTTTTTTTTTAATTAAAACACTAAATTTGAAAGAATTGATTTAAAAGGATTTTTGAATGGTGATTCCATTATTGTTGAATAGAATATTAAGATATGAGAAATAAAATAAATTTAACCCCTTCAGAACATAATAAAATAAATTATTACATAATATAAACATTAGCAAATAAATGTTGAAAGCCATCAACAATGAATATTTCTACAGCAAGTTATATAGCATCTGGCACAAATTTAGAAATTTAGGGCTCAATAAGTCTTATCTCTCTAAAAGTACTTTTAGTAATAGTTGTATTATTGAGAATTATGGGATTTAATGAGTTAGGCTATAGTCATATTAGCAAAACTATGTTTAAATATCTGGTACTGTGTGTGTGTGTGTGTGTGTGTGTGTGTGTGTGTGCGTGTGTTTGTGTGTGTATGTGTGTGTTTGTATGCATGAGAGAAAGAGAAAGAATGAAAATATGCCTGGCCGCCAGGTTTTCTATAATGAGTTACATTCTTTTTCAAGGTACAACAAGCAAGTTATTACCGACAGTATTTAATTACTTTTTCTAATTTTTCATTGATGCAAAAAGGAAAGAAAAAAACCATAACAAACCGTGGGACTTCAAGATTTCTCCTGCTGAATGAACGCTGATAAGACAATTCTGAATCATTGTTTCACTCAGCTAATACTATTAATGGACTAATGAACAGGAAGACTACAAGTAAATTGAATGGTTAGTGAATCACATTGCATTCCATGTCATGAACAGCAGAGACAGCCTCTGATTCATCCAGCTTCTACTCCCATAACTGTGATGGTACCTACAGTCTCCTCCTCCAACTCAATCAAACTGTTAACACTGAAACACTCCAAACAAATACTTCCTTTTTCGTTTAAAAAGATTAAAGAATCATACTGTAGAGAAAAATTTAAAGTGTTATTATATCATAAAAGGCCCAGAGGATCAATTGTAGAGGGCCTGAGTGTAAATTGGCTGGCATCAAGTATCATAGTACAAAGAACACACTTCCCAGACCTGGAGGAGATAGTCCCAATTACTAGATGAAGTTACTGTATGTGTGTATGTGTGTGTAAGCATGCCACAAAATTGTGGAATAACAAAATTATAACTGTGATCACGTAAGTATTCTTTATTATTAATAACATTTCCATGATTAAAAAAGTGATACATGGTCACTGTAAAAATTTTAGAGTATCTGGGTGAATGTATTGGAAAAACATAAATCCCCCATTAAATCACCACTCAGAAATAACTAGTGCTAAAATTCTATTACAGTTTCTCCAGCACATTGCGGAAGCACGTATTTGTTTTTTTATGTAACACACACAAATACACACAGACACACACAGATAAATGCAGACACACATACTCACACACATCTTTTTCCCTCCTAAAATATGAATCATACTTTCATACCCTATTTTTTGTTAGTTAACTTTATCATATAAGCATTTTATCCCATATCATTGAATGTTAAATAAAAAATCATGATTTCACCTATGAATGTAGATTTATTTAACCACATATCTATCTGTGATAAGCAGATGTATGCACAATTCTTTCTCCACATCTCTGATCTTTTTCAATGATATAAACTGGAAGAAGATCAAGTTTCTGATTTTTATACACTGTAATTATGACAAAATGCTTTATTTAAATATATCATTGAAACCATTGTGTTGGTGGTATAATGAATGATTTGTATATAGACTGAGCCTGCTCACTTATCATTTCTCAGATGTTACACTGACTCATTCTGATTGTTTGTCCTTGGATATTGTTAATGAATTAAAAAAAAAAAGAAAGTTAAATGGGAAAAATAAAATGTTCAGCACAAAAACAATTTTGGATTGGAGAAAAACAGGTTTAACATAAGACTTTTGACCTTAAATATGAAAAAAGCTAAGATAGCCAGGAGAGGATAGGCCATGAGGGTGGATGACAGGCATGACAAGGCAGTGCTAGAAACATTGCTACCCTCACCAGGCAAGCATTCTCTGGATCCACACTCTTGTTCTAATTCTCAGTGTGTAACCCAATGTTCTGGCCATCAGCCCACTTCAAGTTATACTTACATACTCCTTAGAAACATTTGTTTCCTTCCTAGTTGAGGTCTGAAAACCCAGACTAAAATATATACTTTTCTGTTCAAATTTGAAACAAGTCAGAACTCTGTAACTCTTTTTTCTTTGCTGAATCTGGGTAATTTATGTGTTCCCACTCAAAGAAGGATTACTTTCTATAAAGTGAGATTAATAGGAACTTCCAACTTACCTTCTTGCTAGAGTACTGTCCCTGGACAGCTGCTCTAAGCTTGGCTAATAAGTAGGATTGCCTTATATTGATGCCCTTTGTTTGTAGATGTGAGAACTGCCAAAGGCAGTCCAGGCACCATCCTATGCTGGACACACTAATATTGAATTATTTGCAAAATGGTCTTTTTAAGGTTGACCGTGTTTTCTAGAACTTTTATTCACTTGCTAAAGAAAAAAATTGATATCCTCAATCTTTTCCCAGAACGTTCCCTCTATTGCTGTACTTACCTGAAGTATGGGTTTCCTTTGATAATATTGCTGCTTTTATCTCAGTGCTACCGAGCACACTTAATCATATCTACTTGGCTTTCTTTCCCATTTCCTTTAACAAGGTTCTGGGCTATAACCACACTTCTCCAAATCCCACCCCTATCCCGACCCTCACAGCTAACTCTTCAGCAGGTGACCTATTTCTGTACCACTAGTAGCCGACTTCCCTTGCAGTCTCTTGGGAAGAAGTGGCTCAATTAGTTTTGAACCGTGTTTTTGATCTCATGCCTCTCCTATTTCTTGCAGCTTTACTATAAGAATACTATGTTCTCCCTTCTGAATTTCCATTGCCTCCATCCATCCTTTCAGTGTTTGTTAATGGGTTAAAATACCCTCCATGTTCAAAGATCTCTTTTGAGCCTTGTTTCTCTTCAAGAAACTGTCCTATCTCTCCTCTTCTTAAGTTACCAAACTTCTTGAATTAATTATCCACCCTCATCTTCTTTTTACTATAGCATAACCATTGCCTCCCACTTCACAGTGATTTTTAATTATCAACTGCAAACAACAATTTTTGATCTTCCAAAATGAGCTTTGGTTCTAATCAAGTTTCCTTGACTTCACTAAAGCATTTAATGTTGAGTTACCCCTTATTAAGATTTTATTCTAAAACTTGTATGAGAGCTTTTATTTCTGGCTCTTCCGTTACCACCTTTTTCTGCCATCTACATGAGCATCTCTTTGCAGATGCCCTCTTAATGTTATTTGAATCTGGGCCTCACTCTCTTGTGTTCTCTCTCCCCTGGACAGGCACACTGGATCCTGTGGTTCTATTATCTAAAAGTAGGTAACTTTGAAATCTGAAAATATTTTGGTGGATGTTAAAAATATAGCATGAATTTTAAGAGAGGATTGGAATGTGGAATACAGAAGATAATAAAGCTTAATTTACGAATACCATACTTTGTTAGTTATCCCTTGTCTCTGTTTAGCTTTGCTGCTTCTCCTCTGCTTCTAGTATTTGATCAATGGAGTCATTATCGACCCATTTACTAACCTTCAAAATCATCAGATCATATTTGATTTATCCTTCTTTATGGCTGTTTCTCTCCACAACTCATTTCTAATCTACGTTTCTGACCACCATCACAATTACCTTTCAAATACATTGAACAGATTAAATACATTGATCAGATTTCAAAAGGCTCAAAAACTTTGATTGTTCCATTAACAGGATTCATCTATTATTCAAGTTCTTTATGTTTTGGCCCCAACTTCCTTTCCTAATTTCTGTTCTTGCATAATTGTTGTGTTTATTCCACTGAAGCAGAATTAATTTCTCTTTTATCTAAACTATCGTGGCTCATTATTCACACCACTAGTTATAGCTCTCAACTACTTATTTTGTTTTATTAATTCTTTGCATGTCTGCCCCTCCAGTTAGATTCTAAGTTCCTGAAAGGTAGCAACCATATTATTCACCTCAACTCCCATACCAGCACAGTCCCTTGTGAATATTTGGAGCTCAACACATATTTTAATAACTAATTTCAATAATTAATATCATTGTGATATGCTACAAGTATAACCTGCCTTTTGATGAGATTAATTCAATAGCAAAACATGCTTTAGTGTAGCTTTAAGTATATTAAAATTTAGAGCATACCTTTTCTCTGGAAGAATTTCAGGAATTTTCCTGGGCATAGGCATGACTTCTTACAAGGCTCCACATGATATTAAGTGAAAAGTACAAATATTTCCCCATAGTTTAAAGAAAATAAGACTAATAGAGGCTAACTTACTTATGATTGTCACAAAGCCAGTGGGTGATACAGTAGAGATGAAAAACACTTATTTGAATTTCCATTCATTAACATATTCACTCCATGAAGCATTCATTCAATAGTAACTTCCCATCTTTTTATGAGGAAAAATGAGATAATGTCTGTAAAACAATTTGAGCTACTCAGGAAAAGCAGGCTATATAATTTAAGAGATGCATTTGATAAATTAGCTTCCCAAATAAGTAGATTGGCTCAAAGCCTCTATAGAGAGGAAGTTATTGTGTCATTTCCCCAATCATCTTGCCAATTTACCTCAAGCCTCACAATCCTACAAATCTCCTATGGAGCTCAGCAAATGAACTTCTGGAAAATGAGTTTTGGTCTCAATCCAGTAAATTTTATTTGTACTTTCCCCATATTCTCTCTAATAGTTCACTGACCCATTACATCATCAAAGCTACTACTCATCAAAATCAGAATACAAGCACATTTGACTTGTTTCATAGCTAATATTTTAGCAATAGTCTCATATAATGATTTGATATAAAAGCATTTGCTCTTTCAAATTATTATATTTACGTGTAGGCTCTACATGTGAATTCACTATATAAGCCTTCAAGAGTGTACTTCTCACGCTGCAGTCTTTTTCAATAATAGCACCTACTACACAAGACCCAAGGGCACCCATTAAGTGCTCAATGATATTTTCTACTAGGCATTTTTGTGTCCTCTGAGAGCATTTCTAGCACTCTCGGAAGGGCAATACAATCAATGTGCAACCTCCAATAGTTCTGAACAATGTGGATGCTATTGAAATAGCCATAGTGTACGAAGAAGTTGCTGAGAAGTGGGCAAATGTGAATCATACACAGGCCAGACAAAGCTGGCCACGTCCTGTCTTCCACTGTTTAGAAAAATAGAATGATTTCATTTAGGGCATAAGTTGAACAGAAATAGAATAGAATTCAATTTGATTTTATGAGTAAACTCCGCTCCAAGAAAAGTGGCTCTGTATGTATAAACCAAAAATGCAATTTAAACAACACAATATATTTTAGATTTCTGAACGTTCATTCGGTTTTACTATAAATGAAGTTTCACTTTAAGTGAATTATACCATCACTTTGGGAAATCTAAATAAATCTTGCTCTCTAAGCAATTTACAGACATTGATATTCCCTTACAGTTTAAAATACCCTGTTTACAAGAATAAGGCAGATGGGTACCAGCAGATGGGCACCATGAGAGAAAAAGGAGTGGTGCCCACCTGTTACTGTGCATGTGCCCGTGATCTCAGGTTTACTGAGTATAGAGTTCTATTTTTACATTTTTGTATCAAATATGAAGGGGAAATAGGATAAATCATATTTTAAACATTTTTGCTATTTTAGTATTTTTAGAACTTAAGTATATCCCAAATGCAGTATGTAAATGTTACTGTTGGTAACAACCTCCTACAAAACAAGAATTACAAAATCTCCAGGAATTTTAAAAAGGCATTGCTATGAACAGTCTATGAGTAATTAAAACTATCATGCATATGATTTTATCAGTGTGGCAAATAGGGACAAAAATATCAAAAAGTTTTTATTGTACACAAAGAAAAATTACACATTCAAAAATCTCAGATAGGTACTGCACAAAGCACATATTAATTGAAAACTAATGGTGTAGGAGAGAGGAAATAACAACATTGAAGACACAGAGATATAACTCAGCTGGACTTAAGAACAAATGTTTGGACTCAGACACTTTTGCATACCTTCCTTGTTTGGTAGTAATCCAACTCTTTGTTGTTGCTCTGTTTATCTTTTGGTTTAACAAATTTTTGTTTGATTTGAAGCAATTCACCTATCTGTAACATGCAATATGTTTTCTCATGTTACCATTCTTGTACACCATCTTGTGACAGCTGAAATGGCTCACAAGTACATTCAGCAAATACTGACTAATTGCTGATTATGCGCAAATTATGTTTGGAATAAGGAAAGTTGCGTTAACTAAATAACAACATCAGGATTCTAAATGAACTTGAAATTTAGTTAGGAAGAGTCATGAATGGGTAAAATTAATTACAAATGAAAGATTAATATTGTATTTCAAAAAAATAAACAAAATACAGGACTTAAGATGACAACAGAAAGAATAGACAAATAATGAGTTACTATATAAATTGAAAAATTCTTCAATGAGATTCCCAAAAAGAAACAAATAAAGAAATACGAGTCAACTTATCTTAATAATGTCATTGCAACGCTCCCTACTCAGTCTCTCTGAATCTAAACTCAATAATGCCTCCTGCACATTGATGAGTAAATTTTCCTTCTGAAATGTAAATTTGATCATGTTACCCCTTCCTCAACTCAAAACCATGGTAAAATTTTAACTTATTTGACAAATAAGACAATTTCTGATCTCATGGCTTCACCAATATGCAGTTTTATCTTATAACCACCATTCCTACCTGCTCTACTTGGTTCTCACTTTCCTCTAAAGTAGAACTAAAATAATTGCAACTCCTTGAATAGCACCATTATTCATGTCATTGTTTAATGACGTTTTCTTTTTCTGTTTCTTGAAATACCCTTCCCTCAGAAAGTTCATGTGAGAATCTTTTCTTTATTTTTAAAATGTCAATTCAAATAGTTGCCCATAAGGCCTTCCTCAACACCTTCAGGTGGTTGCTCCTTTATTTATTTATTTATTTATTTTTTCACTATCTACATATTTATTTTACATTTTTTTTTTTGTGGATCCCCCACAAGACTTTAAGCTTCATGAAGGAAGGCATTGTATTCTTTGCTTGGTGTATTCCCTGGGCCCAATCATTGACTTGTCCATAGTAAGTGCTCAGTTAATGCTTAACGAGAAAAAGAATAACATCAAAGTAGGGCAGGCTGTGGAAACATACAGAGTTGACAAGGAGAAAATTATCTGGAAAGCAGAGAAGAAGTTGTAAGAGATTTCCAGAAAGGATAGAAGGAAACATTAGGGGGAGCACAGAAGTATACCAGGTGCACTCTAGGGACAATGAGCAAACTGCTTTGGCTATCTGGCAGTTAATTGGGAGAAAGGACTGCCTGAATGAATCTGGATAAGGTGACTTTTATCTAATGATTTGCTGTATTAAATGCACTCTCTCAGTTTTTCACAAACTAAGAATTCCTTAGCTATAATTTTGTGTTCGATGGACTTAATGCATTTTATAAATTTTCTGCAAACAAGCCTTTGATTTGCCATTATATTTGATATTTCAGGATGAACATGTATTAAGTTATCTCATTTTTTTTTCTTTTTAGTCTCTTTCTATAGTATATATGTTATTTTTTCCTTAAAGTCAAGAAATGCTTACAAGCAGAATCCATTTGTTAAAACAAACAAACAAAAAACAGGAAAACAAAACAAACAATAAAAGCTTTTATTAGGTTGTGAGATGCTCACTTATCCCAGTTTGACTATGATATATCATGTGTGACTAACGCTAACACCTCCAACCACCTGCCTGTTCCCACCAGCTATTGACAAGCTGCAGTTAAATAGAAGCTAGAGTACAACAGTCAAAATTATTTTTGGATTAATTGCTCAAGATTCACTAGATCCATAGCAACCCAAGCAGTATTCATAGTGGTCTGATTACTTAACAGGCATAATATGGGAAGGGAAGGACTGAACCCCTGTAAAAGTATCCTCACACATTAGAAGATAAATTGTAGATATTTCTTTATTCTCAAACTGATTGCAAAGCAAAAAAGATAAATCAGAAACAGACTGTCCATCAAGAAAGCAGCTGGAAAAGTCAAAACAGTAAAATATGTAGTTGGCATGTTCCTCTTGTGTACTAGCCAAATTCCCCCAGGGAAAAATGCCATGTAGACTTCAGTCAATAAACAAATATCTGATGAGAGGTTAAATAAATCAATCTAGCCTATTATAATTTATCATATGCAGAGTTATGGGAATAGAATCATCATAATAACACCAGTAACAATATGTTTGGTTTGAACTAGATTGTGTATCTATCATCTGTTAACCTGAGTCATTTGGGATTATGATATATTTTTATTCAGTGCTTTGAGCCTACAAATCTGCATATATGAGATTTCTGTCAGTAGCTAAAACATGAGTGAAAATATGTATGAGAAAACTGAGGTAAAACCAAGACTGTTCAAATAAAGTATACATTTAAATGCAAATATTTTCATTATATAGATATCTACATATTATACCTTGGTATTCCTATCATATTTTTTTCTTTCTTTATGTGAAATGAAACGT
Organism: Varecia variegata; assembly: GCA_028533085.1. Lineage (NCBI taxonomy): Eukaryota > Metazoa > Chordata > Mammalia > Primates > Lemuridae > Varecia > Varecia variegata. The sequence goes on from CM052445.1 coordinate 32,339,572, forward strand.
TGCTTTTCAAAGTTTCAGTCTCCCTTTGCATTTTTTGTCATTCACTGTACAACTCATTCATAAGTTATCCAGTACAGACCTAGTCAAGCTTCAAACTCAAGAAGCAAAGTGACAACTGCGATGTCATATTGTTATACTGTATAACTACTAGCAAAGAAAAAAAGAGTATTTTGCTCTCCCTGTAAGTCCTCTTGAAGAGAAGTGGAATTCTGCAAGAACCACTCATAGTTGCATCTAGCACAATACCTGAGCACCAGGTACTCAATAAATATTTAATAAATGAATGGAACAGGAAAAAGGGGATCATTAAATACTTGAATGCATACTTACATGACAAGTATTTTACCTTTATTTTATTGAAGTACCCATAAAAGTTTTGATACTAGAAAAGTATTAATATCATTGAAACATATTACATAGTTTTTCTCATACCTCTGGGTTTAACAGTTTATATACTACTATGAATGTACTAAGGGATGTGAAAATGCCTCTTTTTATACTAATTATGTTGTAATTTTTAAATGCAAATTATTTTATATATACAGTATATATATATATATATATATATACACAGTAATGTATGTGTGCATACTTGCATGTAATATGCAACTTAGATTTTTAAAATAGTCATCAAGTGGAAAGGTAGAAAAATATTTATGAAGTAATTAAGTTGTGCATTAAGGACTGAAAATGGAAGATTTCTTCATTTCATAAGAATATTCCAGCTCCTAAGTGAGTGGACAGGGAGATGATCTTTAATTAGGATCTTGAATATTGAATCAAAATTTCAGAAGACTAGCTTATTATACCCTAACCCTCACCTGTGAAAGGTGAAAACAAGTGTGTAAGATTACTCTACTCCTTCTCTTCTTAGCCAGGAACTATGCATGACATTCATGATTACCTGTTTAACTCAACCTGCTATGCTGGGTATCGTAAATAACCAAACTGTAATTTCTTTACTTTCTTTAAGGAAACAGTATCTTTCGCTTCCAGTGTTCTGTCACATTTAATAAAGCTGAATCTTTCTAACAGTTCAACACTCTCAGCTATTTTAAAAACAAGGAGGCAGAATTTTCTGTGATATTCTCTAAATTTGTAAAGCTTAATGTTCTCTCCATTAGAGATAGAAAAGAGTATTGCTTGACAATCAGACATCAAAGGCGCCTCTCCTTTGTCAAAGCTTCCGGAATGGGGGTGCAATTATTGTCAAAAGGTAAACCGATTGTTTATGATTGACTGCTTCAGAGCCCCAGGTACTGAGTGTGACAGGTTGTGCAGGTGTACAGACCTTTGTCTATTGATACAAATTGAATCTGAAACTAGCAATTTATTCACCAAATAAATCAAACCAATCACCGCAATGCAGTTTTCTCTTTCAGCTCTTATTTCCAACCAACCATTGTTAACCACTTTGAAACTTCTGTTTTACAGTAACATTTCTTTTTCAGCAAAGGTTTTAGGGAACCTGTCATGGAAAGCCTTTCTTTTAGCTTTTTTAGCTTTGAGCCTTTCTTTTAGAAGACCATTTGTTTACAGTTATGCTACATGTTCTAGGCAAAAATGATCAACACCTGTTCCAAATTAGTGCCCCATCCCCACACTCCTTTTTCTGTTCCCCACCAACTGTCATTTGCCTTTCTTTACCCATAAAAAAGCAATTACATTACCATCCTTTGTAACACAATTTCAGAACTTCAAAGGCATACCAGAAATCCTATAGTAAAACTCTCTCTTCTATATGCCAACACAATCAACTTCCAGGAAATAGAAAGCACATAAAATTGACATTTTTGAAGTGAATCATTTTTATTTTAATGGTTACTTGAAGCGACACCTAATAGCCAAGTGAAGAATTTGAAACAAGTAAATGAAAGACAGTTTGCCTGAGCAGAAGCAACCAGAGCAAAGAACTTTCAATTTGTATCAAAGACTGGACACATAAGTGGACACTCTTGAAGTTTTGAATGAACACATACTCCTGGCATTTAACCAACCTTTCCAAAGCTCCTGGAAGGAGAGACTCTCAATGGCTAACCACAGGTTGTTGCCATGGCTACAAGCAGCCAACAGAAAGAAGAAATAACAAAAAGGCAATTGGGAAACACTTAAAAGCAAAACAAGTTGGACTGAAAAGAAGAAAATTTAAATACAATTTTTAAGCAAAAACAAGTCTATCAGAAAGAATATAAAAATATATAATGTATTAAATTATATCATTAATGAACTAGACCATATTTTAAGGATGCTACATATTATAAAACATTCATCTGGAAGAGGAAAAAAAGAAAAATAAAAAGGAGCAAGAAGAAGATGAGGAGGAGGAGAAGCAGTATAAAGAGGAGTAGCTTTGGTTGCCATAATTTTTGTTTTCATACTTCACCACTTCAGAAAAGTGAAACCTGCATTAGCCCATGCATTAATCTATATTCTTTAACAGGAAGCCAGGAAAAACTGATTTGAGTATTTTACCTTAAATCAGTGTATTCTAATTTAAAAAGAATGTGAAAACACTTGGCCATTTAGATCAAAAGATGTGGAACTTTACATTCTGTTGAAAACTTAAGTTGATATCAGCAAAGATTGATCAAAAAACAGGTGGTTACTAAAAAGCAAAGATTTGCATCAGAGCTGGGTAACTACCATAGTACTCAATGTCCATTGGTCAACTTAAATAGTTTCTATGTTGAGATGTGCAACACTCTATGGGCAATGAGATACAAGAGCTGTTAACACTTTTTAAATTTTAAGGAATTTTGTAAGCCAGTTAAAGTTGTCATTAAAAATCAATGTATATGACTTATAATTTAATAAATTAAGATAGCTTTTTTATTTCTTTATTATTATCTATGTTCTTGAGATTTTTTTTCTAACCTTCGTACCTGTATGGTGGAAAAGTATGTATTGGTGAGCTATGTACATCCCGTCTGAACTCCACGTTCAGTGATATAACATTGGGAGCTTGAAATTGAACATGGTGAAAGCATTTACACCATAAAAACTGGCAAACACTTTACACCAGGGATTTATTTATGGCTTTATTGATTATGTAGACTTTGATTATCTAGACTCAAGACAGTGATGGAGAAATATTAGTAATACAGAATAAACTTAAAATATGGCATGTCTGTTGCTATTACATTGCAAATAGCAGAAAAAAAAATGATAAAACTCTCTCCAGCATTTAAAAACTATGATTAACAAAAAGTGCTCATAGCATTGATGGGTGATGTTCTGAACTATGTCTTCATTGTTTTAGTTGTTTTACTTACAAACATAAATGAAAATATTAATATGTATGTCACAAGTATACTCATTTGTCATTTGCAGCTAATTAATGAAAGCATCTGTAAGAATCAATCTTTTATATGGAATTTACTATGAAGTACATATTATTTGTAAATTATGAGCTACTCATTCTTTACATCAGTAAAATGTGTAATAAATGTATGTGTGTGCAGGGGTGTGTGTACAAATGCTAGAGGCAAAAATTATTTACTTGTGGTGCTATATTCTAAGTTTTTGCTAAGTGGATAGGTGAGAATGGTTTAGTATGTTTATGTTTAACTCTCCTGTGAAAAGCCAAGCCATCTGTCCTTAGAATACTGGACAAATGTAATGAAACATCACATAAGTTATTTCAAATATTCTTTATGGAGTGTTCAAGGAAAATTAATAAGAATGGGTTTCCTTTCTCTTCACTAAGTGTTCAAAAACCTCTATTGCTATGGAGGAAGCCCTTTTATTTTATCTTTCTTTTCTCTTCAGAATGCAGGGGCACATAAAAGTATGTAATTATGACCATGCCACTGGTATCAAAAATTAACTAGCTTATCGTCTTTGAAAAGAATGGGTTTGGAATGTGAACTTAGTATTGATTTAATTTTCATTTGTCGAATATCCACTATCTGCTAAGTTAAAAGGCATTCAGTAGGTTAAAAATTACTGAGGAGGAGCAGGAGGGAGGGATTACAAAAGGTTATAGTAAACACTTGCCAGTGTTGGCTATGTCTACTGACTTGATAGTAGTGATGGTGTCATAGGGATACTTACACGTTAAAACTTATCAAACTGCATTTTAAATATGTGCACTTAATCCAATGTCAATTACACTCAACAAATCCATCTTTAAAAGTTTCTAAAATGAAGAAGGATAAGTTAAAGCATGAACTTTGTGTAGCTGATTTTGTGCATACCCTTTCATTTTTGTGTATTTATGTTCTTTCAGAAAATAACAAGCATTTTTTATGATAAATAGCTATTCTACATTGTGAAGCAGGCAAATACTATATACATGTAATGAATTCATTTTTAAAGGGTGCACATTTAGAGAAAAAGATAAAGATGTTTAACTATTAAAATTTAATTAACCCAAGGCTTATGAGTCTGAATCTTTCCTTTCTTGTATTTTCATTATAAATATATTTTTCTTCTAAATATTTTACTGATATGTATTTCTTCTCCACTCAAAAATGTTATTTAAATATCTATTTAGAATACACATACTGACACTTTAGAATAAATGACATCTTAATTTTGATGAATTACCTACAAATTTAAACAGGAGAGCTAGATATATTTTGGTGTACTCAAAGAGCTTTATTCTTTCCAAACATAATGTAGACTACTAGAGTTGAATTATATCAGAAAGATGATTCTGGCAAAATCATGTTGGCCTGAAATCAAGTTAGCTTGTAAAAATAGCCTATATGAACTCTGTAATTTTAAATAAATTCCTTAATATATTCCCCTCAATTTCTTAATTTATTCAATAAATATTTTGACTTAAACACTGGATCTGCAAAAATGAATGAGGAAAAAAATGATCTGCTGTCATGGAACTCATAATAGCAGGGCAAGACAGATTAAAAAGTAATTGTGATAAAATACTTTTTTTTTAATCAAGAAGGAAGAGCAGAAGCAGGGGAAGGTGATATCCTCCTACAGTTTGTCCTTACTTGAGATTTATACGTGAAAAGCTGTGCAAACTAAGAAGCATGAGAAAAATATAACGGCTGCCTAAGAAAAATGTTAATGCAGTCTTCACAAATTTTTATAATACTTTTTCTAATTTCCTACTTCTTTAAAATATCACATGTAGACTCTCATGCAGGCCTTCAGCCCAACCATAAAGAAATTATCTTTTTTTTGAAATCTGCTGTTTTTTCCTCTCTTCTAAAAAGAGCTCTTTGGTGGTTAACCTCTTCATTCAAAAGCTGATATATCCCTACGTTCCCTAGAAAGCAGCTTCCTTTTCTGGCATAATTCCCTGTGTGTGTTTTAAGAGCCTTGACTAAGTTGTTTTGCCTTTTAGTTTGCAATGTGCTTTTGAATGATCGATATGCATTATGGTACTATGCTTACTCATCATTGTTTCCAATCAGGAAAACACATCAAATTCTGGCCAGAATACTTCAACATAAATAATTATACTCACCCAATGCAACCTCTCCTTGCTGTCCATTTTTCTACTCCCAAACTCAAAGTTTTTACTTTGTATTTCTATTATGTTTTTGTTCTTTCCAGGTAAATCCCTGAATTTAATAAATAATATTTAGAAACAAGTCAGAACCCTTTATCTTCCTGTCAAAACTATTGTAAAAATTAGCAGAAGCCTTGGAACACCCACAACATTGCAATGTTTGAGCCAATCGCCTTTCTTGCTGGGTGTATGACCCTATTATTAGAAATAAACTATATTTTATCTTGCAGGAGTTGACAAAGAAATGTCCCAGGCATATCCTGCTCTGGAACTGTAGCTTTCGACCAATAGTAAAACATTTTCAGTGGGCACATATGGGCATACTAGTAACTGAGAATGCTTAGAAGGATCTCTAAGACTCAGCATTCTTTCCTAGAGCACGTAGCTTCAACTGAGGCCAGGAGTATATCTGTGCCAGAGGTACCCTGTCTCCTACTCTTCATCAAAAGAACAGTTCATCTGGTGTTGAGCAGGTGGGAGGAGGGAGGAGGAGATGGGTATATTCATACCTAATGGGTGCAGTGTACAGGGTCTAGGGGATGGACATGGTTAAAGTTCTGACTTGGGCAGGGCAAAGGCAATATATGTAACCTAAACATTTGTACTCCTGTAATAGGCTGAAATAAAAAACAACCCCCCCCCAAAATAAGTTTAGCAATAGTCACTCTATTGTGCTATCAAACCCTAGAACTTATTCCTTCAATCTAACTACATGTTTATAACCAAGCTCTCTTAATCCCCACCCCCAAGCACTCTTCCCAGCCTCTGGTAACTATCATTCTACTCTCTGCCTTCATGAAATCAAATGTTGGAGGTGATAGATATCCTAAATACTGTGATTTGATCATCACACATTGTACACTGTGTATTAAAATATCACATGTACCCTACAAATATGTAAAAATATTATGAATTAATAAATAAGTTTGCTCTCCATATCTCCTTAACATCTTTACCCTGAAGGTTGAGGGTCCCTCACTCCATATATTTAACGTTTACCTTCATCTTTCTTCCATTGTTCATTAAATGTGTTACCTTAATGACTTAGAAAGCTACATTTTTCATTTTTGACAATAAAATATAAAGTAGGTACCAGAAGATCTAAAACATCCCAACTCCTAAAGTCAGTTTATTTACTTAGTATTTTAAACAAGTCATTCACAGTTATCTTTTCATACTCCTAGTGGCACTGATATAGGAAACTTAGAACAACTAACCCTATATCTACATGCCATGGTTTCAAAAGTGACATGGTGAGAGTAAATTAAGAAAAATAATTACTACTTCATAGTAACTTAATATTCAAAGAATAAATGGGTGAAAAATTGAACCATTTATGGAAAGCTTTGAGTTAGCTGTAAGGTTGCCTCGTTTTTTCCAGCCATAAACAACTTTGAAAGCATAAGAACCAATAATGAAACCACTGTATAATCTAAAGTTGGAAACATCCATAGTCTTTGTAATGAGCAAACAGACAAGAAAACAAATTATTTCTGAAAATTTAAATATATGTAATGAAGTTAAAAATCATCTACAGTTTCTACAATCGACAGTAATAATTTCTTCTAGAATTCCTAACTCTTTACTTACCTGTAAAATATAATTCACATAACACTTAGATGTTTCCAAATGTCCCTTAGTCTATGTTTATAATATAATTCTATAAAATACTAGATTTTTAATTATTTGGATATTTTGATTTATTTTTCCATTATTTATGTCTGAAACATTTGCCTTGCTAGTGCACTTTTTGGAGCATTAAAATATTTATATTGTAGCTGATTCATTATTACAGGGGGAAGAGAAGTTACCTCTGGAAACTATGCCTGTCAAAGAGACACATTCCTTGTGGCATTTTACTTAGATTTCAGTTGATATGAAAATCTGCCAATGATAAATAAAGGAAAAGAATAATTTCCCTAAAAAAGTTCAAATAAATATTAATAAGAGGAACAATTCTATGGAGAACACGGGTGCACTTGTACCAACAGGAATTTTGCAATTAGCCTTTGAGCTTCCAGTGGTAGTTAGAAAAGCCAGTAGTCATAGATTATAGGTGCAAATGCAAATGCTAAATGGCTTTTGTAATTAAAACTTTACTCTTAATAAGAATAATTTATTAATCAAGTAGTTCCAACTTAAGCATAGAATTGTTTGTATTTATGTAAAAATTCTGCTGAATATTAAAAAGAAAATGACCTCCCTTGTCCTAAGGTGTACATGCAAAACCGGGGTGTTTTTACATGTTACTAGCATAATATTGAGTGAAACTCAGCAGGAGACTCTTTGGGAAAATGTCCATGTTTTTTATTTTGAATTAAAACTGTGAAGCATGATTATAATTAGTTTTATTATATTCAGGGCAGAAAATGTAAGAAGACAGTTCCTAACATATAACAAGATTGATGCTGCTCCATGCATGGTACTAAGTAACAATTTGAAGAACTTGCCTCCAAAACACAACTGCTGTGTCTCTAGAAATCAGAGTAAATTATTATCTACAGATCTTCCAGTTGGATTTTTACAGTTTCCAAAATCTGAGTAACTGATTTTTAATATTGCCCTTTGTTTTTAGTCTGCTTATTAAGTTTTCTTCTAAGTTGCTCATTCTAGACTTTTGTGATGTGTAGTTAAAAAAATTAGAAGGTCTGAGAAAATCCTTAGAATACAAGCTTGACTTACTTCTGTGACTTTCTGTCATCTCTGCTATTCCTTTTACATAAATGCACAAATAAGGAATCAATAACAATCGGCCTTGTAAAATGAAAATTAAGACCTCTCTTTCTCTTTTTGCTGTGATTACTTGCTGTCAAACAGTGCATCTATCTTTTTAATGAATGTTGAATCAGGATAATGAAATATTTTTCATAGTTAGAGCTGTTGATCACTGCAATGAGAAGTCAACATCTAAATAAATGATAGATACCACCATGCAAGCAGGAAAAAGGTAAAAAGAAGAGGAAAAAGAAAACTAACCCCATTGGTCAGGAAGCGTTTTTCCAAAGTTAGACAGAGGCTGCATCTATGTGTCACAGATGAAATACAGAAAACCAAAAGGGGAAATAAATGGAAAATTGACAAAAGAAAATTTAGTCTGTCCAAATTTTTAAAAATTATTTGAATCCTCATTTAAAACATATGAATTCAGGGATATCTCACTGAAAGTGTAGTCAATTTGAACAACTATCCAAATCAATCCTAGAATAATATTTTATTCCTACACAAAAGGATTGTATGATCACTTAATAAACATAACGGTCTTGAAATATGACAGTTTGATGGTAGTGTGTACATATACACACATACATATGTATTTGCTTATACATGAATCTGTATATGCACACCTGTGTTATATAATACTTAAAGAAAAAGGAAAATGGTTTCAATTGTTATCAAATAATTGTCAATTTCTTCCGTATGTGAAATTCTAAGGTGAAAAATTTGCTTAGTTGTTTCATAAATAGATTTTTTTGACCATGGGTACACCAAAGACTGCTTAAAACTAAATATATAATAAGATTATGTTAAATTTATATTACAATTTATATAATTAAATTATATATTAAATTTGACTTAGGGGAAAAATGGACGGTATAAGGTACTTAAGGTAAATTTGAAAGTAGATGAATGAATTAACTTTGCCTGGGATCAAAGCAAGCAAATTTCCCTTGATCCCAAGCAACAACAATCTAAAAGGCTCAAAAGGAAAAGATAAATCAGAGCAAATCTATCACTACTTCTAGAAGACTACTCAGAGGTTGCTTACAAATGATGATAGATCATCTATACAAATATTTAAAATTTAGCACAAAATCCAACATTTGTCCTTGGTTGATTTTCTTATCCCCTAAAAAGTTGTCTGACCATACTCTAATTTTAACCTTGAGAATTTATAGACAAATTATTAAAATTGTTCCAAGCAGCAAAGTTAAAATATGACAAGTTCCAAGTCAAAAGTTAAAATATGACAAGAAAGAACAATTTCTATACATTTTTAAGACTCTGATAGATTTTCTATTTTCGAAATGAGTACTCATGCCAAAGACCAAAATTGGAACAGCACATCAGCATTCTAGTAGAGTCACAGTCTGTTCTAAATCTAAAAAAGAAAAACATAAAATGCCACATCTCACAATAAACAAAATGTATTCAGACACTACTGTAGGGAGGGATTTTTGTTGGGGGAATGCAGGGGCATTTGAAGAAAATGTTTTAGGTACTGTGGGATTAGTTTTTGTCCCCATTGTTTTATATTTTATCTACTTTCCTAAGCTAAAGTACAGTCTTCAAATAAGGTTCCAGCTATTCAAATCTCCATTCCTACATAAAGCTCTAAACCCACAAATCTCTCAGGTCTTTGATAAGTCAACACTGCAATCAATAGCTTGCTGTCTTTAACTTCATGTCTCAGTGGCATCCTTTGATTCATATCAGCTTTCCAAGAGAAATGTAAAAATCATATCATGTGCAACTGGATCAAACTGCCATGCAACTTTGGGAAACTGAGACATTCAAGAGAAATGTGAAAATGAACTGTAGTAGATAAATGTCAATTTCAGGAGGTTTGACATTTTGTTATATTTAAATTAAAGGCAATGTTATTTTGGTTCCTTCCTGCTCTAAACATGTTGGTTTTCCCTTTCAGGAGATTCTGATAAAATATGTGATCATCCATTGCCAACATTTTCAATTCCTCTTCTGTGCAGACAGCAGGGTTTATATGATAAAATTTTAATGACCCTGGACCTGCATAACAATGTGAGGCACCAGCACATTTTCAATAAGGCTATGCATTTGTTAAGACTGGCATGGGGTGGTATTCTCTAAGCGGAAGTCTTGTGGTCTGAGAAGCAGGCTTAGTATAGATAGAAGCTGCTCAGGAGAAAGCGCCATTAACATGCAGCAGTTGTCCGGATGAAATGGAGATTTATGAATCACTGCCAAGGAAACTGTATTACGGGTTGTAAATTAAAACTGGGGTTTAACATATACCCAGCACTAGGCTGGAGGATCTAGTTTTCAGATTACCCCATAGACTTAGTTAAAAGCAGCTTTAGCCTGCCCCTCAATCCCTGATTACATCCCCTTCAACTTTCCACAAAATCCTACACTATTTTCCGGTTGCAGTTTCATAGGGGAGGGGAGTGTCTGTATCTATTCAGAGGGGGAGGTTTTGGATTTTTGTTTAACTTGTTTTCAATTCTGGGTTAAGTAGAGTTAGAACTGGACTTCATCAATGTTAAACATGCAGTTTTGTTACCTGCTTGGCTTGCCTGAAATAATTCATGGACTTGGCTTCTTGACTTATATAGATACACTCTCAGCCCTGAGCCTGGGGATATTGACATATTCTGCAGCTTTACTATATGTATTCTATAAACAAATATAAAAATCCAATACAACTTTTCAACTCCAAAAATGTTGTTTTAAAGGTTTTGCTTGTTCATGATTATGGCCATCTTTGCAAACTATCATGATCCACAATGACAAAGACTATAAACACAAAATGATTAGGGCTTGATTCCTGATCTATAGGTACCGTCTTACAGGAATTTTCTGATTTACGTTGAGTACACAATGCTGGTCTTATTATGTTGTATAAATCTGACTGATACTAAAAGTGTTCTTTCTATAAGAACTGTATTGTGGCTTTCACATGACAGAAATATTTTGAAAGTTCCTCTCTGGCACTGAGAGTACTGACCTAGAGCACAGAACTGAAAGATAGAAACTCTCAGATGGGCCATACATGGTTAAGGACAGTTCCATTTCATAAATGAAAATATATTACTTTAGTATCTCCACAACATGAAATTAACTGAACCATCTGGTAAAGAGGACCACTCACAAAAATTAATTCAAGATGGATAAAAGACTTAGATTTAAGGCATGAAACCATAAGAATTCTAGAAGAAAATGTTGAGAGAACTCTTATAGACATAGGCCTAGGCAAAGAATTTATGAAAAAGACCCCAGTGGCAATTGTGGCAACAACAAAAATTAATAAATGGGATTTGATTAAATTAAAAAGCTTCTGTACAGCTAAGGAAACAATCAACAGAGCAAACAGACCACCTAAAGAATGGGAGAAAATATTCATAAGCTACATATCCAATAAAGGACTAAAAATCAGAATTTATAAAGAACTCAAGCAAATCAGCAAGTAAAAAAAACAAACAACTCTATTAAAAAGTGTGCAGAAAACATGAACAGAAGCTTTTCAAAAGATGAAAGAAAAATGACCAATAAACATATGAAAAAATTCTCAATATCACTAATCATCAGGGAAATGCAAATTAAAACCACAATGAGATATCACCTTACCCCTGTCAGAATGGTCATTATTAAAAAGTCCAAAAACAATAGATGCTGGCGTGGATGCAGAGGGAAAGAGATGCTTATGCACTGTTGGTGGGGCTGTAAATTTATTACGATCTCTATGGAAAACAGTATGGAGATTCCTCAAGGAAATAAATATGGACTTACCATTTGACCCAGCAATCCCACAACTAGATATCTACCCAAAGGAAAAAAAAGTCATTTTATCAAAAAAGACGCTTACACTCAAATGTTTATTTCAGCACAATTCACAATTGCAAAGATGTAGAATCAGCCCAAGTGCCCATCAATCCATGAGTGTATTAATAATATGTAGTATGTGTACACCATGGAATATTACTCAGCCACAAAAAAAGATGAATTTATACATTTTTCAACAATCTGAATGGAAGCGAAGATGATTCTCCTAAATGAAGTATCTCAAGAATGGAAAAACAAACACCACATGTACTCACTAATAAATTGAAACTAACCAATGTGCACACATGCAGAGAGGGAAGTAAAACCCAGCGGAAAGCAACCATGGGGAATAAACCAACCTAATGGGTACTAGGAATACAATTTGGGTGATAGGAAAACCTATAGCCAGGACTCAAGCATTACAAAAATGATCCAGGTAACCTAAAACATTTGTACTCCCTTAATATTTTGAAATAAAAAAAATATATATATTGGTTTCAGGGGGAAAAAAAAAAAAAAGAGAAGACCGGTTCAAAATGTGGAGGAGTAGTTTACTCCTCAAGAATCTGAATTAATGACCAGTGGATAAATGTCTTTCTGCATGAAAAGAATTTGAGAATGCTGACATATAAAACAATTTTTGTTAATAAAAATAGTGAAAAGATAATTGAATTGGAAATGGTAAGATGAAGGGGTCATTCTAGGAACAAGACTGTAAATACTAGAATATAGTTGTAAGATCTTCCAGTAAATAAAATAATTCCTAGAAGTTTAACATGAAGATATAAATACCAGTTCATATGTAAAAGATGAAAACAGCTGTTAGACCAGAAACAGAAATCACAAATGCTTTAAAATAAGTTGCACAAAATTTCACTTGGAATCAAGAACTCACCTAGAATCCAAGGAAATAGCCTTTGATACTGGCTGCCAGGATAAAAAATCAGTTTGGAACTTTAAAATGAATTAAATTTAATTTAAATGTTTTTGGAGTAAAAATACTGTAACATTGATCACATTATGAAAAGCCACGAATGTCAAACTTTTTAAAGAGATATTTTAAGATCACTATAGACGTGATTATAAATATAATTACCATAAATAAGTATAGTAATTCAAATGTGCATATATATGTGTGTGTATATGTATGTATATATACATACATACACATATGATTTTAGGAAAATACAATCTGGGTATGATATTTAAAGTATTAATTTTTTAATGTAATTTGCTCATAATGTAATCAAATAACAGGTTGCCTAAAGAAACATGCACATGCCTCAAATCTGATTTAATTACATTTGAAGCAAAATTAGATCTGGTTTCCTAGTGAAATTATAAATGTAATACTTCAAAATACCTAACCAACTAATCCACTGTTCTTCACACTAGGGTAATATTGTGATAGAACAAGAAATATATATTTGATCTTTCTGCCCAGTTCCTGGCACAGAGCTCCTAAAAGCCTTGCAATTTCCTGAGTGACAGGGGTGACAGGAGCATCTTTTGCTATAATATTTGGCCTCAGCCCTAGTTCCTGACACAGAGCTCCTACATAAGTCTTTTGTTCTAATGAGGCAAGTCTTGGCAATCCCCTGCACGGTTTCATATGTACTGATTGCCAGAAAGACCAAACCTTGATTAGAAGCTTGGAACTTTCAGCTTCATGTCCAAACACCAGAGAGGGGAGAGAGGCAGGAGATTGAGTTAACAATCTATTATGCCTGTGGGATGAAACTTTCATAAAAACCCTAAGTGATGGAGGTCAGAGAACTTCCAGGTTGGTGAAAACATCCATGTGCCAGGAGGGTGGCACACTACAACTCCAACAGGACAGAAGCTTCTGTATTAGAGACCCTTCTGGAAGTTGCTCTATGTAACTCTTCATTTGGCTGTTTATTTGTATTTTTCATAATATCCTTTATAACAAACCACTAATAATAAGTAAAATATTTCCCTGAGTTCTATGTGCTGTTCTAGCAAATTTTCAAACCTAAAGAGGGAGTCTTGGGAACCCTCAACTTTGTTGGTGGGGGTGGAGAGAAAAATTTTGGACAAAAATGTGGGTATTCTACACCTCAAATAACTGTGATTGGTGTTGGAAGTGGATTCAGTCTTATGGACCAAGGACTTCATCTGTGGGGTCTGTGCTAATTCTTGGTAGTTACTGTCAAAATCATATTGAACTGTAGTTCACCCAGGTAGTGTTTATTTAGAAAGTTTTAGAATTGATTGGTGTGGGGAAAACAAACCAAGCATTTGTCTTCAGAAATATCATAAAAACAGTTCATAATAGTAAAGCTCTTAAATAATAATAATCACATTAATATGACTTGTTTACAAAAATAAAAAAATAAAGATAATATTAAGAACCCAGAATTAAGCTTTTTGATAAGCAGTTGCTTTACTTAGTATTATGTTCTCAATATTTGTGTTCACCTAAAAGTCCTATGTTGCAACCTAACTCCCAATGTGATGGTATTAAAAGGTGGGGCCCTTGAGAGGTAATTAGCTCATGAGGGTAAAGCCCCCATGAATGGTTTTAGTGCCCTTATAAAAGGTACCCCAAAGCCATGAGTAATGGCAAGAACCTGTAGTCCCAGCTACTCTGGAGGCTAAGGTGGGGAGGATCATGGGAGCCCAGGAGTTCCACACCAGGCTAGGCAACATAGCGAGACCCTATCTCTTAAAATAAATAAATAATACAAAATAAAGGAACCTCAGAGAGCTCCCTGCCATGTGAGGATACAAAGATAAATCAGCACTCTAAAACCTGCAGGACCAACCATGTTAGTATCCTGATCTCAGACTTCCAGCCTCCAGAACAGTAAGAAATAAATTCCTGTTGTTTATAAGCCACTTAGTCTATGGTTGTTACAGTAGCCCAACCTAAGACATTTAGGTTAAAAACTGAAATATAGAATGAGGTGGGGGAGAGGATGGCAAGGATGTTGGGTTGGAGACAAGGAATATTTAATATATTTTGCTGGGAAAATATTTACAATTTTGGAAAACAAAAATTTATTTATCAAAATAAATCATGTTACAGTTTGATTAAATAATACTGAAGCCATAAAAATATGTATTTTTATTTGAGAAGGAACAAGCACAAATCAGGGTTCTATTGGGAATGGGGATTGGAGACACAGATACTGGGAAGAGGACCAAAAACGTCGACATGGCTGAAGAAAGAAATTGGGCTAATTTTTGAAACTTCTTATCCTGAAGCTTTGTTCAGTGGGGAGAAAAAATGGAAGAAAACAAGTATATTTCAAAAAGAAAGGTTAAAAATACTCTTTTTACTAATATTAGAATGTTGTTATAAGATTATATTTCTTACTATTTTCTGAAGCAAAAAGTATTTTATTTCAGAAGGTGTATGTGCTGGACAAAGAAAGGGATGATTCCCATCCCAAGAGAGACGGGGCAGGAAGGTGAGAGATTTCATCACGCTACTCAGAATGGCATGCAATTTAAAACTATGAATTGTTTATCTCTGGAATTTTCCTTTTAATATTTTCCAATTGCAGTTAACTGCAGGTAATTGAAACCATGGGTAAGGAGGAACCATTTATGATGAACTTCTAAAACTTCAGATTCACATGAAAAGCAGTCTTGCTTACTGGAAGAAGTAAATTAAAGGTCTTTATTTTCTCTCCCTGATGCCTCAAAAATTTTACTAACTTTTCCAAGACTGGATTGCTTTAGCCGCATCTATAAAACAGGTACCACAGACTATGGCAGAAAGAAATATTGACTGACTATCCCTGTACTCCCTTATGTTTTCAGCCCCCTGCCAGTTAGGCAAGGCCATATAACTAGTTCTGGTCACTGAGTTGTGATCAAAAAGAAGTATGTCACTCCTTGGTTGTGGCTACAAAAACCCTTGTACAATTCTTCTTTCTCTCTTTCTATGTTGTTGTTCTCATAGAAGCCCCATATTTCTGAGGGTGCATCTCCAGGATGGGGGTATTTTGTCAGCCTGGATGTCTAACAGACTGTGTAAAGTGGAGGTATTCTACAAGCATGGGGCTTATAGCACAAGTGAGAAGTACAGTTTTGTAGTATTGAGCCTCTGAGGTTATGTGTGTGTGTGTTGTTACTATATGACCTAGCCTATTCTGATACTTGCAACACCTTATCTGCCAAAAATAAGATATAGAAGATCATCTACTGAGGTTACTCTATCTCTAATTTCTATAGCCTCTCCTTAAAGCAAACAGAATATGCATTTGTTTAATATCAGGTAATTAATATGTGATTTTGGTAAAAAAAAATAAAATAAAAGACTGTTATTTCAATAGTGTTTTCCTGATTAATGACTTAAATTCTTAAGACAAACCCAGCTTATCTTCTGTTGCTGAATAGAACAGAAAAACAATATAAAATTACAAAGCAAGATCTCAAGTATCTAAGTTAAAAACAAAACAACCAAAACAAACATAAAGCTGGCCATGTGTTATCACAAAGACAATTGCAAACAAAAACAATTAGCTCTCCAAAATTTTCCTTTTTAACTAATTGGGTTGACGTCATATACAAGTAGCCTTTATTCTTTACATTAGCAATTCTCTTTCTTACTATTCATTTGAAAACAAACATTGCTTGTCTACTATGTGCCAGGCACAATGAGAATACCAGAAAAACAATGACTAATGGTGCTTAGCTCCAAGAGTTCAGAGTTTAGTAGAGAAACACGCAAGAAAATACTGGAATTTGTCTTGTTACATCTACTCATAGAGGAATGGAATGATGCTGTGGGAATGCTACAGAGAAAGACCTAATGCTTTCTAAGGAATGTTAGGTGAGAAATTACATAAAAGGTAATTTTTGACCATCTTGGAGGAGAAAAACATAGTCTCTCATACAAAAGTATTATAAATTAGAAGGATTACATAGAAGGAGATGAATTTGAAAAATCAAGTTGTGAGAAAATAATTCATATTTAGAGAATTTTTACAATTTCAGTATAATTGGGACATGGGATTCTTCCATGGAAATATATAAAAAGGAAAAGACAAAATACATCTTGGATGCCACACAAAAGACCTGGGATTTTGTCCTCAAGGAATAGGAAATTGCTTACAAATTTTAAGCACAGAGATGGCATGCCAAAATTTTATTTTAGAAAGCTCCTCTTGGAATCAATTTGAAGATTGGATTGTTGGGATAGGGAGGAGATGGAAGTCTGAGAGAGTGATTGGCATCTATTGCAACAATCCCTGTAAAGAATGATGGAGATTTAAACAAAGTCAATTGAAGTTGGTATAGAAAGACTGTATGCATTTAAGTGATATATAGAAGTCTGAATTGTTAAGACTTAGTGATCAGTTGGATGGGGAAGGGAAAGGGAAGAGTAAGGGGAAAATCTAAGATTTCTTTCTCTGTGGCAAAGTGGATGGGTGACGCCAAATACAGAGAAAAACCATACAGCAAGTAGAACACTGGAAAAAACGCGATAAAAAATTATAATGCCTTTGGGACAATGAGATAAAAATATGCAATAGCTGAAATTATAGATTCAAATAAGAAGGGAACACCTAGGATGGCTTAATAAGAGGAAAGAGATGGCTTAAAGTATATGGAAAAGTATCGTCTTATCTAACAAGAGAATCCAAAGTTAAAGCAAGTTAGGGTCAGTTTATCTAGTGGTTTAAAACTGCCATCAATGGCCAGTTCCTTTATTCTTCTGTGCTCTGTCCTTGCTACATAAATTTGATACCTTCTGTGATTGTAGGATGGCTCCCTGTGTAATAATCATGATTTTATCTATCTATTAGTATCTATCTATCTACCTATCTCTGCCTGTCTGTGTCGTGTAGGAGAACAGTGCTGGTTTTCTACACTGTTTTAAATGCATGGAAACCTCAAACTTGGCTACTGCAAAGGTCTCATCAAATTAGCTTAAACTGGTTTAGGCCAACCCATCTATAATTCATGGAAAGAGGAATGGGGTTAACAAGATTAGGTCATTTTAACACTATTCCACCCCCAGGGCAGGGACTTCCTGGGGTGTCCTAGGAAGACACCCAAACCCAATCAGGATTCTACTGGGAATGAAGAATGGAGTGACAGATCCTAGCCAGAAAACTGAAAACATTGACATAACTGAAGAAAGAAATTGGACTAATTTTTGAAACTTCTTTATCCCAAAGCTTTATTCAATGGAGAGAAAAATGGAAAAAAGCAAAAATATTTCAAAAACAAAAGCTTAAAATATCCTTTGCTTCAGAAAATAGGAAGAAATATAACCTTACAACAGCATGCTATTACTAGAGTGGCTTGAAGGAAGAGATAAAAATTTCCATTGCATTGTGTATGGCTATCAAAATGATACCGCAAATGCCAATTTCACAGGGAATTCTTAGTGCTTCTCAAAAGTATTCACTGCATTCCCTACATGTATGAAAGCACGTGTTTGCGCACAATATATGCACACACATATACAGAGTGCAATAACTCACTTATTTCTTTAGACCCAAGAGAATTATGCCCTAAACTTGCTCTGGGCCATCCCTTATAAAATGAGTCTAATTCTTTCAATGGAGTATCATAAATGAAATGGCAGATGTTAAAGTATATCCTGGGATCTTCGAAGGCTGCTGACTTTACACTCCAGTTACAGAGATAGGAACAGGCTGTGACTAAATCTTACTAAACATTAATTATTCAAGAATATGAGCAAATTCATGAAGGTGGTGAAGGAGTCCCTTAAGGGCAAGGATGTCAGTTTGCATCAGGGCTTCTGCAAGGGGGAGGAAATGAATGAAATGAGAGGGAGGGAGTAGAGAAGAAGAAATGTAGGGGCATGGCCTCTTAAATCCTCTGCAGAGTTATTAAAAATGTAAAATACATGTTGTGGATTTTTTGATGGAAAATTAGGGAGCTGAGTCTAATATTCTTTCAGATACAGAGTGAAGTAGAGATTGTGCACACATAGAGGGCAGAAATGGAGCAGAGAAATGGAAATGCAATGCTTCGGGAATTTAAAAATTGTGGGGAAAGGTAGAGACTTTCACAAACTATAGAGAGTTAGGGAGACAGGGCAAGTTTACTGAGATCTCCAAGAAGCAGGAAGAGCCACAGCAGAAATCTGGGTGAAATAACCTTAGAAACACAACCGTTTGCCCAGCAATTGTATCATGTCATTGCCTGATAACCAAGTATAAAGCCTGATGTGGTAAGTGTCCTCGGCTTAATATTGAAGGCATTCTATAGCATGACTCAGATTTTCCTTTCCTACTGTATTCTTCACCACCCCTTACATAAATTCTATATTCAGGCTAAACTAGATACTGTATTGTATAATATCCTTCCAGGCTTCTTTCCCTGTATAGTCTATGATGCCCTAAATACTTTTTCCCATCTCATTGTGACTATCCAACTGTACCTGGCTGCTTGCAGTCATTCAACAACTTTGTCTCTTTTTCCACCTCACATCTCTACATTGCTTGCTTTCTTCCTTGATAATGCATTGGTATTGTCCACCAAGAAAATAAACAGAAAAGGCTGTTCTATGTCTAAAATAAACAATATTTCAAATGACCTCAAAAACCGCTAAATCCTGGATAGTCAAAGATGCTATTTAGACAAGGAATTGGAAAACTCATCATAGTTTAGCATCAATAAATAAATGTTTTTAATGTCCTTATCATGCCTATTACTAAAATTTAATGGAATATGTTGAGAAGCTTCAGTGTTGCTTTTCAAAAGAGATCAACCATAGCCTCATTTTGGCTGTCCAGAGAAACTTTCCATCAAACTTTGGGAATTGTCATCCCTCAATTATTTTTTGTATGCATTTGTTTGTATTTTTATGTTCATTTTATTCCTTATTTTTATGTTTCTCTTGTTACCTTCTCCTCCTCCTGAATAGTACAAGAGCATTTTAATGATCAAGGAGATAAAGAAAAAGGAAGCATGCTTAATTAACAAACTGTTACTCATTGCATCCACCCCAAATATAAACTCAAAACATTTCAAAAATAGTTTATACTAATAGGAGATCTTCATCCCAACAGGTTATAATTTCATAATTGGCCAGTGGCCCATGCTATTATAATATGTTAAGAACAAAATCCCCTGAGAATATAATTAATATACAATAATGTGCCCCCTTAGCTATGTGGCCCTCACTAGCAGTTATAAAAATGTTGCCAAGATTATACTCCAGCAATTAGCTCTCAGTGTGGGCTGCTAATGGGTTTTACACTCAGCTTTGAGAGATATATCCTAAGAAAATAACTCTTAAAAGATGTTTTTAGATTAATAGATAGGGACAGACTAACAAAACTTAGTCAATCATACAAACTTTCTTCTGTTTGATAAAACTGCTAAAGCTTAGGAAAATCTAATAGTTGTATCACAGAAACAAAGACAAACACAGAAAAAGACACAGCCTTTTTTTAAAGATCTAAAGTGAAGTCCACAATGATCAATGTGAAGATTCCTCTTTTGGCAAACACTGTGTCCTTGCTATATGTTTGAGTGTCTCATGAAAGTAAGAATCTATGGGCTTTTTTTTTTTTTCACTTATTTTATCACAAAGAACAATCTGTTGAGGGAATGTATTTAGTTCACTGTGTCTGAGTGAGTCATTTGAGCTATAAATATAAAATTGAAATAGCAGTGATCTGTGATAACAGAGGAAACATATACCAAAAAATACTATGCCATAATACATTATAACAACAATAGAAAAAACACTAAGGGAACTTTCTTTATTTAGATGAGTAGAAAATATGATTTTATTTTTTCATTTGACAGAATAAAAACTCAAAACAACTGAGAAATGAGGGCTATAGAAGGTCAACTCAGCTTAACGACTCTTACTAAGCATCTAATATGTCAATAAGACCATCTCTGTCTCATAGGAGAGTTAGACTCATGAACAGATAATTGTAATATAATCTAGTAAATATTCTGATATGACATTTCAAATAGAGCA
Organism: Varecia variegata; assembly: GCA_028533085.1. Lineage (NCBI taxonomy): Eukaryota > Metazoa > Chordata > Mammalia > Primates > Lemuridae > Varecia > Varecia variegata. The sequence continues at coordinate 32,360,523 of CM052445.1, forward strand.
ATACATGTAAAGGGATTATCATTATGTCTGCATAGTGATATGTGTGGGCTATAATACATATATAATATATTAAAGTGCTAATGGAGGAGAGGCACTGGCCCAGACTAATGATGTCCTCTTGGTTACACAACTAGTGGCAAAACCAGCTAATATTCAGATTTCTTAACACCCACTCTAACGCCTTTTCCAAAAGGCCATGGTGCTCACAAGCTCACTAAGATGAAATCTTGGAGTTAAATAGTAAGCAGCACCTGCTAAAGTGCATTTGCCATTCTCTTCCCTCTTTGAACCCCACCCAAGTAAAAAGAAAACACTTTCTAAATTCTTAAGTTGTGTATTTCTAATAATAGCTTTAACCAAAATGACATCTGCAATAGAAAAGAGTGGCATTTTCTTTTGATTTCTTATATATAAATAAGTCACACAACACTTTAAAGGTTAAGTTATGCAAAATATATAGTTACATACAAAGGACTCTCCCTCCTTCTGTTCATTGGAAATTGACATCCAGAAGATTGTTTCTATGAGTGTTCCATTTCTTTCCCACCCCTGCTGCCTATCAATTTGAGCTCACAATTTCACCATAAGACAATCCTGATATAGTTTCACAAATAAACTCATGGAGGAGTGAATATAATGCCTTTTAGTAAAATTAAACCATATTAGTGAAAAATGTATATTACCATTCCAAGTAAAACAGGGGCTGACAGCATGTTACCAAGCTCTTGTGTTCTATTATGCCTACTTACACCAAAAGCCAACTCTCTTGATTTTAAAAATATCTTGCATAGTGAAATGGGAATGCTAATGCCAAACTAGAAGGTTGATTCAAGGACTTACATGAATTAATACTTCATGATTATTCATCCAAAAGCCCTGTAGAACATGTTACCAGTTTCTTTACCAACAAAGGTACAGTGAAGTTTATGAACCAGATTTCTTTGAAAAATCCATTGAGAGGGCATAATTACTGGAGAAAAGGCTATTTGACATTATATTTCTTTTCAATAATAGCAAAAATAATTTTTATGCTACTTCTCTCATTACATATGTTGCCCACTGCTTTATCTCTAACTATCGACCTCTAAAACCTATGATTCCAAACTATGAAGAGTGCAATTGATTGATCCCTGAAAGAGATCTTGACAGGTAATTTATTTCAAAAAGGATCCAAACACTTGCTCATCTTAGAGCCTAACATGAGAGCTCCTCATGCATATCCTTGTGTCCTCATGGCTGAAAATGGCATGGAAGCCAGCGTTTAATAGCTTGACTGGGTGTATTTTTCCCCATTCCTAAATCCAGCCCTCTCCCGAGTGGTTCACAAGCACTGCATTTTTCCAGGAAGGCACAGTAAATTTTATATATGTGCCATAAGTGGCTCTGAAGACAAGCCCTTGCCCATATGCTCAGGGCCTAAAGTGACACTGTCAGGAGCAAAGGGGAATAAGGCCATGCTGCTAAAAGCGTAGCATGCTGCCTGTCCCTTCTGTTTGTTTTTCATGCGGTTATGCAGTAACTCAGGGCATTTACTCCCACACAGATGTATATTCTCAGCCTCAGAGGAAGGAGGCCAAAAGAAAGAAATCATACTGCACAGGAAAACAAAAGATAACAATGAATGGGTGGGTAGGGGATAGAATAAATGTGTGCGGAATGGAATTTTGCTGGGCCTGCTACCTCTGAAGCTATTTGGCTTTAATTAAAAGCTCAGTAAAGCCTGTACCCCTCCCGCTAGATTGTGGGAAGTTTATAGACAGGGCCTCTGTCTTACTCACAGGTGTCTCCTACTCAATGACTCACACAGTTTTTGCACACAGTAGGTGTTCATATCAAGTCTCTAGAATTGAATCTGCTGCTGGGGCACTTCTGTTACACTGGCAGGCAAACACAAGGGCCCGTTAGTTACAGCTTGAGTTCAAAGCAAAACTGTTGGAAGACATTACAATTCTAAATGAAGTACTACAGGGTTTATGGTGCCAACATGTGCTGAAAACCTTAGGAGACCAAAAATTGTAGTCACCCTTGAAAGGTAAATTATTTTTTAGATGTGAGTGCCTTGTAATCACATATTTCTAATAGGCTAAAATTAAAAATGGTGTGCTCTCTTAATTTTTAGCCTTCCTTAATTGGTACTTCTTATTTTAATGGAAAGTGGCTTTCATTAATACTATGCTCTCTGTGCTTATTAAAACATGTACATAAATGTAAAAACCATAATGTTTGAACAATACAGAACTAATTAGTCCGTGGACCCAGCACATTGCTTTAAAAAGAATCTTGAGCATATCATTTATACAGTTCTGATTAACTGTCTTATAGGATTGTATTAAGGGATGACATTCCTAACAGGATTGTGTAAACTGTGAAAAATTAACAAAGCATCTACTACCCTATGTTTTATACTTGGATGTCTACAACAATAGGGATACAACATCTTCCAGGCATTATGGAAAAGCAATCAGATTCTTCTTCCTAGCAATGAACAGAGTTTTCTCAAGGTGGAGACTATGATAGTTCTCGCCTCACTGTTTGTGGAGCATAAACCCAGGAGGCATATGTGTGTGTGTGTGTGTGTGTGTGTGTGTGTGTGTGTGTGTGTATGTATGTATCTATCTATCTATCTATATATATATATATATATATATATATATATATCAAGAACTTATTAACACCTTTTGTCGGAATCTGTGCCTGCGGATGGCTATAAAGGAGTCATGTGCTTTAAACAAGGCACCAAGTACTTACTGGTAGTTTTTCGTGTATCCTCATCTTTTCCTCAGGGTTAACTTTTCAAACAAAGGAGATTATTTATTATGCCAGTCTAAGCAATAACTGCCAATTTGGGAAACTCGTGTACCTTAGCAGTTTAAGAAATATTATGAGTCTGTAGGAAAATAATACGTTCAGGAAAAACACAAAATGTATAAACACAAATACTTTTTTCCTACCATATTCTGGAGGAACTGCATGCAGCCAAAAAATTCTGCAGATAGGCAGCAAGACAAGATATCCAACAGTTAGTGTTTGTTCTGCTTCTTGCCTTCAGAGAACAATGACTTCAGAATGAACAATAGTAAATTCAGAGGGAATCATAGAGAATGAAAATGTTATCTAGTTGACCTTAAATGTTTGTCACAAGATTTCCTGCAGGCTCTTCTGCATCCCAGGCTGATACTTTGTGGGGTGCACAGTATGGCACAAAATAATGAAATATCTTGGTTGTAAAAATAAAATCACTATTTTCTTCACTAGAGATTTGCTCTTTGAAGATTTCTCATCCTAATTTTGGTCATAAGAGATACCTGTGATCTGATAGCATTTATTCTGCAGTTTCCTTAAATATGTCTAAGCAATTGATTGCTCTTTGGATCTAATCTGTTTGTACTCTTCACACACTCCTGAGCAGGTTGGAGGAAAAACACAAATTTACCATAAGGAAAATGGTGATCCCAAACACCCAGTTCCTACCATATTGGTACTTTATATTTGCATTTTTTTTTCTATTCTAAGAATGACTCTCTTTGAATGTGAGCTCCACCAGGTATTTATAAGAAGCACTAATAATTACGTTGTTGGCAAGCTCATGAAAATTAAATCTAAGCAGCAATGAAAAACAGAGCAGAACTCAGATTTTAGTAAAGTTATCACAAAGCTTAATCATCTATAAGCAGTAGGCAGCTACATATTGTTATTGTACAAAGCACTTCTAAAATATGATGTCATTTGGCTCAAACTTAATGGAAGCTTAGGATGGGTACTTTAATGATTGGAACTCTGTCTAGTGTAAGATACGAAACTAATGAAACCGGCAAGTTGTCTTCTTTAAGCCAGCAAGTTCTCTGCTCTAAAAATCATGTCTGTCTGACAAGAGGAGGGTATGTCTCACAGCACATCCTAGAGCATTTATATTCTCGTAGATTTCCATATTTCATATTGCTTCTTTTCCCCTAGATACAAAACAACAAGTATTGATTCAATATCACCCTGCTGTCTATTTTAATTGAAATCTTCAGCATATACAAACGTCAAGAGTTAGTAATAAAAATACAACTAAAAGCTCAACAAGCAATAGATATAGATCTTTGGGGGATTAGAAATCTTATTCTTTCACTTGGCTTTTGAATTGTATTAATGACCACAAATGAAGACGCAGTAGCACTAGGGATCACACTCTACCCAGAGAATGTTTAGAGATCCTTTAAGTATAACCTGCTCCAAAATATTTATCCACCAGACTGACCTCAGCAATGAAAATACCTATCATAGCACTTGGGATAAGCCATTGTTTTTCCAAAAGGTGCTTGTAAAATACAAACATATTAAAAAGTGGGGAGAAAACATTCAGTTAGTTTGAAATTAGCATTGATTCACTCTCCTTGTGTTGCAATCAATTTGATTTGGAGTAAGGATTAGTGATTAAAGTTAAAAAAAAAAAACAGCAGTATAAGTATCATGAAAAGGTAAAAACAACAGGGAAATCCTTTACTAAATAGTGAAGGGCCAATAAAAAAAGACGTAAGGGAAGCTGGTCATTTTCTACAATTTGGCAAGCAGAAACCATTTTGCCTTTCATATTCTCTCTCTTTCTCCTTATATATGTTAAGCTATCATATTATTTGCCAAGTCACATCTTTGGTAGGTGGGATGAATAGACTACACAACCAGTTGAAAAGTTGAAAATTTTATACTGAGAAACATTCAGATAGTAATAGCTACCATTCATGCTATGTTTTAAGTGTTTCAGGCATTGTCTGATGTCATATGATATTATTAAAACTTATCACAGCTATGCAAGACAGATATTATTGTCCGCATTTTATAAATGAAGGAAATAAAACTCAGAGAAATTAAGTGGCATACACAGTCACTCTGCTATGAGTGATATGGTTACAATGAGGCCCTTGTGTTTCTGACTCCAAATTCAATTTCCCAAATAATTATTTGGTAGTGTTGTATGCTGGGAGATATCAATAAGCAACAAGAATGATGAGATAAACAAACGGGGAGTACAGTATATACAGCCAGGGGCTCAGTGGGAGAGGATCAATGGGGCATCCCGAGAAAATGACATTGAGGTGAGAGTACAACTTAGCCCTTTAATAAGAGGTGAGGGAAAGGAAAGGAAAGGTAATTTCAGGCAGGGAAAATACATGCCCTCAGGCTAAGAGAGAAATGAGAGGTTAATGGGCTCCAAGAACTTAAAGAAGTGAGGTCTGCAGGGGTCAGCTCTCAGATCACCTTGTAAGCCTAGTTGGGAGGTTATCTGAAGGATAACTGAAAACCCTTGGGAAGTTTTACTTAGAGGGATCACATTTGCATTATAAAAGATCACTCAAGTAGCAGCTTAAGGAAAAAAAAAAAAAAAGGAAAGCACAAGAGTGGGTTGAGTTAGAATGCAAACAAGACCAGGTAGCCATTCCATGAAAGGCTCTGGGAGAAGTGGGAGATAGATGTGGGCTGGGAGGAAGTGAGATTTTTCTATAGATGATATATAAATTATATAGAAATTCACAAGATATGTATTAAGCAGAAAAGAACCGAGCTTTGCAGATTATTTGATGGTGGAGATAGAAGGTGGGAGTTCAAAGGATGATTCAAGGTTTCTGGTTTGAGGAGGTGGTTATGTTATCAACTCAGACAAGCTACACAGGCAGAGCAGTGGATTGTCCCATTTTAGACAGAATGAATTTGATGTGCTGCACATATCCATATGGTGCTGCCCATATGGACATGAGAAGTAAGCAGTTCTATCAGAACTTGGAAGGGAATTAGCGAGCTAGAGATGCAGCCCACAATCTGAAACAGGGTGGAGAGGTTATGTGCTATGGAGTGCCTTGTTTCAGTGAAGCCAGTGGCAGCAGGAAAGAGCCCAAATGTAGAGGTAATAAAGATTATTTCAATAAAACTTACATGGGGCACAATCTACAAGTGAAAGAAAATGGGAATTTCAATTTCTATTTAGGTTGTCCAGCACATTTTATTTTAAAAAAAGGAAAAAAAAAAAAGAGAGAGAAATTTGTGTCAGAGCTTTGTCCAAAAATAAATGCCAAATAAATGCCATACATATGTTTAGAACTTCACTTTTGATCTATCCTCCAGGAACCCCAGAATGGAAGAAAAGAGCATAAGGATAAAAAAGCTACAGATAGCACACAGGAAACAGGACATAGGACAAGAAATGGCAAAGTGCTATAGAATAAAAGAAATAAATTATGGCCCTCTGGGGTGGGAAATTTCAGTTAACAGCATAAAAAAAAAAAAAAAACATAAAGGGTATTAGAAGGGGTACAGAGGCTGAAACACATAAAAGACATTAAGACACTCATAGTACACATAAAGGACCTTAGGCAGGAGAGCATCTTTATTCTCCAGACCATAAGCTACCTCAAAAAGAGTAACTTTGTGCTGAATTAATCTCCTTCCATATTTGTGCCCCAAAACAAAGCAACACCTAATACCTTTATAATTCACTGGTAGAATAGCATACATAATGTATGCTTTGCCTTTTAAGCCAAGTTGGCATTTACATTAGGTATCTTGACAACACAGATGGCACAATCTGAATTTATTAAATATTTTTCAAGACCCATGTTTGAAACAAATTTCATGATTACTTGAATATTGAACGTCTAACATTTAATGAGCACTTACTATATGCCAGATGCTGTTCTAAACAATTTACAACTATTAACTCATTGAATCCACATAAAGCCCCTAATGAGCTAGATATTAATATGATGCTCCTTTCAGTGGAAGAGAACTCTCTATTCTGAGATGCTCTAAAACTATGGGACCGAGCAGTCATCAATAGAAGACAAACACTGTTGATTTCTGCCTTCCCATCACCACACACTGACCTTGGGGAAACCAACAAACCCATTTGTAACAGAGACTGGTAAAATAAGGGAAAAAGGAAGGGAGAGGCAAACCATTACATTTTTAAAAAAATTTTCTGACTATGTAGAATCATTTTCAAAATCTCTTTAAAATATCACTAATAGTTCACGTTAATTGAGGACACTTATTTAACAGAATAATTCATTATGAAGAAACATTTGCTCTTTTAAAATTGTATTTCTTTTTTCATATATTTTAATTTGGATATAAAATCATAAACATAATTTATTTTAAACATATACACACATATACCCACAGCCAACTGGACAAAGACTTTTGCTTATTTTATCTTGGAATATGTGAACTTTTGTACACAGTGGTTCAAAAGATCTTGGGTTCATCACAGTTAATTTCCTGAATATCGTGCTTTTGTCTGATTCATGTAAATTAGATACATTAGTATTGGTAAAGCTTTAGAGTTTTTCCAGTTTTCCTTTTCTAATGCACATATAATAGATTTATGCAAGTTTTTGACAGAGTTATTATGTTAACATTCAACACCTCAGAAAAGAAAGAAAAACATTGCAGTGTTTTAATGTTAAGAAACTTGTCATAAGCAAAGCAGCTTGAAGGGTTAAAAGTAGAAATAAGAGGACCAAATTCATCCTGAGAGAAATCACAGTCCTTAATCAGAAACATTCATGTCCCTGCATCTGTCATGTTTAGCCAGCACTCTGACTTGTATGCAGTAGATGCTGAAAAACATACATATTTTTGAATGAATAAATGAGTGAATATGTTTGGTTGGGCAACTGTAAAATAAGCACAGCTCTATTTGCTAAGACCATCAGAGAACCATATGATTCTAAATGTATCTAGACGGGATGAATTCTTGCTAAAAGTTCTGTTCAAATTTTCACCACTGTGTTGGTCCTTTGATGAAACTCAATGTCCCTTTGGAGGATTATATTTTATTATTTCCACTTAAAAGTCATCAAACTTTTTTGATCCTATCTGTGTTTTTTCCCTTATGAGGAAAATGCATTTACTAAAATTTACTCTCCTTTGCTGTGAGGTTTTTGATATTATATTATTATAGTATATTTGTCAAAACTTTAAATATGAGACTAATAGTTGCCATTGGACATATTGGTCAAAACGAATAATTCTGAGAAGTTCCAGCTTATAAATGATAAGTTGCTTTATTCTGAAAATTCTGGTACTGTTGCTAAGATTTTAAGAAAAATATGGATATATCTGAACAGGTAGAATGGGCAGAATCAGTATTCACGCAATCCACACTCACTGAATGTCTTTAAATGCACAGCACTCCCCTTAGGATTTCTGATTAGATTCTAATAGAAGTAAGTATTCTAGACCTCCTGGGGGGGGTGGATTCATATTCTAAGAAAAATAATGTCTTAAATACAAACAGTGCAAACATTACAGAAAAAAGAAATAGAATATTTTAGGAAACAATCTAAAATGCATACATTTTGTTCAAGTGGAATCTTTAAAATTGAGAGCTGTTATTTTAAAAGGAGAAGTTGCAGGTATTAGGCTATTTTAAGAGGTTTTATCAATTCTCATAAGGTGGCCATTTAGGCTCTAAATGAGGCCAGAATTGCAATTTACTTATGAGTCAAGAATTTATTTATTTAGAAGATCGGATGGTACTTAAAAACAAGGACTTGAAGACCTAATGACCAAAAAATGTGATTATTTCTGGACCGGATCAGTAGATGTATTCTATTTAACTAGCTGATCAGATGTTATCTACGCATCTCTATGTCTATTTTTGTAGCTCTGTGTTTATTTGATTTCCTGCTCCCAATAAAATGCATAGTAAATTATTGATATTCACTAAAGGAGAGGACAGGGGTTCGATGTTGCAGATGATAAAGAAGCTTTCTTGATAGACTGTGCCTTAGGAGAATCATTTAAGGAAGACTCCTAGCCTCCTTAGAGTTTCCTACTCTTCATGAGGGACAACAAAATGTAAAATGAAAAGCCCACCTTCTGGAGTCATAATACCTTAGTTCAAATCACGAATCTACAATAATGTGTGAATCATGATTAATTAACCTCTCCATTCATTTATTTCCTCCTCTGTTAGATGAGGATAAAAATGGTAACTTAGTCATGGCATATTATGATGACTTTATTATATATAAGATAATATATGAAAAGCACTTAGCATAATGCCTGGTATTAATGAGTGTCAGTGGTTGCCTTACCATCATCATCATCATCATCATCATCACCATCACCATCTACCACACTAACACAAAGACAAAAACTACAGATTAAACTCAAGCTTTTAAGACAGCATGGATCATGCATGTACAACTTTATATATGCTGTACAAGAAATTTGAGATACAAAGATGAACAACTCTTTATTCTGTGACATTACTACCCTATTTGTCATAAACTCTCAGATTTATGATTTTGTACTTAATTAAAATGATAAAAATTATAACCATAAATCGGGTATTCTTGTCTTTTTAACATTTCTGGTTGAAAATTGGCTTCTTTGAAGACCAATGGTTCTTAACTCAGGGTTAGGGATACATGTAGCTTAACAAAACTACCCCATGAATTTTGATGTATTCTTCAGATTGAAATCTATGATTCAAAATAGATTTTCCTTAAAGTATAGGCTGCTTTGTTGCTGAATGATATTAACTGGGCAGCCTGAATTTGATTGAAAGGAACTTGGGAGAGAGGTGCTAAAGCCAACTTCATACCCCAAGAGAAACACGGCCATTAGTCTTGCTGACCATCCACTGACATTGTTTCTTAGAAATAACCAAATGTGTGAAAAGACTACAAGCCTCTGCTATCCTAGAATTCAGTATGACTCATATACTACAAGGCAACCTTTTTCCTAGGGAGACGTAACAAACAGATCATAGGCTTCAAACACGCAACAATTGCTATAGTATTATCTCCTCTTCATAGAAAACCAACCAGATGGTCACAAACTCTTCAAAGGACATCTATTCATTATTTCAAATAAATGTCACAGAAGATCTGTGAAGATTTTATTATGTTCCCTCCATATGTAAGAAAATTGAGGATCAGCAAGGTTAAATATCTTGTACAATGTCTTAGAAGAATATAATTTGAACAAGTATTTGATGATTACATGTATTTATTATAGAATATAACTTCATGTACCATATTTAATTATATTTCTTCATTTATAAAATGGGCAATACTAACAACATTGACTTGTACCATTAAATGACATTATCAACTCAAGGTACCCATTGATATAGTAGGTGCTCATAAAATCTCTCAACCTCAGTCAGAGGTGGGCACTTACTGTGCATCACCAATCTCTTCCTAAATGAGTAAGTTTCTCTACCTTATTAAAGAAAACAGTATTATTAACATATATTGCCTCCTAAACCTTGCATATGCAAAGATGGTCACAGTCCTCTAGGAACTATCTAGTAGTGGAAAACATTAAACAGTATCATCTCTATAGCTGAAGCATTTCACATTATTGAGCTATAAGCTCTAAGTGTTATTCTACATATGCTTAAATAAAAACAAAAATATTGTGCCAATATTTAAAAATGAATGATTTCAAATAAAAATATATTTTTTTATCTTTTCATGAAAAATTATATTTCAGGCAATGCTATATCACTACATGCAACAGTTGGCAAGTATTCAGTGTTTAGTAGTAGCTATATACTTTTACATATGGTGGGTGTCTTTTTAGTAATTACAGGTAGATTCCATACACCTACTTCTCTTTTTTATGTTACCTGTCTGTAAATTTGTGTTCACAACCCTTGTAGAAGACTTTAGGCTCTATTAAGAATCCAGACTAGGTCTACACAAGTAGAAAGTACTCAGTGTGTATTTGTTGAATGAATGAATAAATAAATGACAGAAATCCAAAGGGAAGCAGTCATTTTTTTTTTTTTAATTAACTTCCCTTTCTTAGATTCAATCCAATCTTTTATCCATTGGCACCTGATCAAGGGAATGACTGAGAGGATATTCTCAGTATGATAACTCTTGAAAATAATCAAAATGTTCATATTACAGGTCATAGATCATCAGCACCATAATTGGCCTTCAAAAGCTGAAAAGTATTTAACTCAAATCTATTAACTATGTATTTCCTGTGTTTGAGGAATTTTCATGCATTCCCAGCACTAAATTAGGCTTACTCTTTGATGCCCTTTTGTAAATTATGTACTAAAAAACAAACAAACAATAAAACAAGGTAACGTTACTTTGTGGGAAAAGGAGGGAAAAAGGAAAATTGCACAAAACCAGATATAATAAAGGTTGATTTTGAATTCAGAAAGACCTAGGTTTGAATTTTGGTTCCACAAATGCCTACCAATTTGACTGTGACCAAATTATTGAATGACTGAGAAATGTTGTTTTTTTTTTTCCTCTAAAAATAGATATAATACTTACATTTGAAATTAGCTCTGAGGGTAAATAGTATAACCACCAAAAAAAAAAAAAAAAAATGGTCAGCCTATATACCTGGCACATAATAAGTCCACCAGAGAAAATATGATGTTCTTCCTTCCCTTTCCTCTTTCTTGCCTACAATTTCATGTTGTTGGTGTTGTTTTTCTGACTCTTAGTATTATTCTCTGAAACTCTGCATGATAAATGTGTAAATAAAGATCAAATTTTTCTTACATATTCCCAATTTATATCTAATTTAAATATCAGCATGCCTAAACAATAACTTTTAAATTCACAAGGAAACATTATGTCTAAATCCTTATATTTCACATCACCTGGTATTTTCTTTCTATTAAAATATTATAAAAGAATATTTGCTATGTTATTGGAAAAGGAATTTTTTCTCACTTTAGAAATTTTGTCTCTCAGTATGTAAATAAAGCTTATTTGTTCAAAAAATATATATATCTGCATGTCTATGTATATAGACATAAACGCTCACATGTGAGCATATATATCATCCAAGGAAAAGTTCTAGGCCATTAAACAAGAGCCACAAAACCAGTATCTTAGCCTCTCTGCAGGATATGATTGAACACCCCTTATCTTACTATAGTGACCCTATGTTCTCCTGTGCCAAGTGTGCAAGTCCCAGCTGTGAATTTAAACCCAGCCTCATTTTAAGTTTCCATTGTACTCAGCATGATCCTCATTTTTCACTGCATTGCCCTCGTCAGGGCCACAGTCTAGTCTAGGACACTGCCACCAATAAACCAGGAACTGTAATTGAACTTATAACCACACATACTTTTCCTCCCACCACAGTGTTACCGTAAATGAGAGCGAACAGACTTTTATGCTTTAAAGAACCTGGGTAATCTTAAGTAGCCATAACAACATACCTATGATCAATGTTAAACAGAAACTTTGTGTAACTGGTTTACATCTGACTCCCAAACAGTAACAAATAATTGTGTTAATAGTTTTCTATGCATTAGCACATCTTTGAAAAGTGCTTTTAGCTGGAGATGAAGCCCATATCCTGAAACTAATCAGATACAGCTAACCAGCAAATATATGCCAGCTATCTAATAATCATAAACACAGGCACTTTACTTATTTTTTAGTTTTTAAAAGGAGGAGTCTGGTCTTTCAACATTTATTAAGTAAAGAGTGTTGAAGGGGCATTTCGGTAGCTAACCATAACATAAATGAGGTCATTCCACCTGTACTGACTTCATGTTGCTCTCTTTTTCCTCCTCTTACACAGCTGTTTCCCAGGAGAGTCTGACCTCTCATAGGGTCAGTCTACTGCCCTGAACCAAAAGTTCAGGAATAACTCTGTCCTCCCTTTCTTGTTCCTTCTTCTTTTATCTAAAACAGCAAGTGTTGATGTGCTGCTGTCTGCAAACTCTTTGACTCATTTATGCAATAGATACCAACTTCTATTTTGTGCTAGCATTGTGATAGGTGCTGAGGACAAAGCCCAAACAAACCAACAGGGCAATAGGAATAAAACAAATTTCAAAAACATAAAATACAGTATATTATCAAGTAATTATAAGTGTTATACAGAAAAATATAGCAGGGTGTGGAATGCAACGTATTGTGGAGGGTGTCTGTAGAAGAAGTGGTCAAGGAGGCCCTCTGACATTTGAGCAGTGACCTGAGTTACGCAGGCAGGAGTGTAGTTTTGTGGCTATTTTGGGAAAAGCTAAGTGTCACTCACATGAGGGGCTAAGTGTCCTTTCAAGAAATTAATGAAGCGACTAAACATTTGCCTAATCAAACAGGGTAGCACAGGAAACTTAGTAGAGGAAACATTTTGAATGAGGGTATGCACTTATTTCTACAGTTGCATTGACTTTCTAATTAACCTTTTTTTTCCAGTTTTATAGAAATGGACTTTGAAGTCAACTATCAGCGTCTTAGAGGTCTTTACTGCCTTAAGGGCATCCATAATGCTAACATTTTGTGTCTATGTGTGTCTGTTTTTGTTTGTTTGGTTTTTGTTTTATTTTTTTTCTGGTATGAGGGCCCACCACTTTCATTACAGGCTCAAAAAGTGTAGCAAACACTGTCTGTAAGGAGGAGAAATGCTATTTATTAAGTGTGAGCTGTGTAGGAAGGGTTGCGACTTTGAATTTGGAGAGACCTAGATATAAATTCTAAATGTGCTACTCATTATCTGCGTGACTCAGGACAGGTTACTCACATTGCTTGATCTTCACTATAAAACGTCGTAAGAGAGGCAAACATCTTAACATGTTGCAGGAAGGATATCACGAGGGCAGGCATCCACAGAAAGGAGATCATCCATGGCGAGCATTTCCCATGCTTTGCTCCATATCGTTTTTACAACAGCTCTATGCCTTATGCATTATTACTCCCGTCTTACCCAGGAGCAAATGAAAGCTCTCAGAAGTTAGGTAACTTCCCCCAAGCTCTCCCAACTTAGTTGTGAAGAGCTAAGCTTCAAATCTGGGATCTCTTCAACCACAAACACCTGGTTTCGTTTTTATTCTCTGCTATGTCACTTCACAAATAATAAATGCCTTTTTCCTCACCTGTCTGTCATGCCTAATCACTCCCTAAGACCTGAGTGTTGCTTTTGCTTTGTTTTGAAATGACTTCGATCAATCCTTTCACTTCCATTCTCACTACCGGCACCACAATTCTGACAATTATTATTACATAATAGAAACAAGATGGCATTCCAATCAGCCTATAGCTTCCATTTCCTCCTCTCTCCACAAATTAGTTTCTTTAAATCACTCTGAGAGCAATATTCACTGACTCAAAACCAAGTAGAACGTCAAAAATAAGATACTCTTATCCCATCACCCCCAATACCTTCCCAAGTGATGTGGATTGGATTTTCCCTCCACAGTCCTTCATCAGTAAGAGTATATAAACCTTCTGTGGTGTATTCTCTTTGAATGCTTCAAGAGCATTTAAACTAGAACTCCTCTGCACAGCAACTTTGTGAAAGAAGGCACCTTATTTCGCAAATAAATTCTGGTTTGTCCTATTTTTAAAAATTATTATTAAAGAACCAAATAAAGCTACAGTTTACATAGCTAACAAGTGACTTTAAAAAAGTTAATTACTGTTTTGTACTCATGTGACGTTACAGTATGTCAGATGAAATATGAAAAAAGATAATATGTGTTGTTTAGTAGCAGTGAAAACAAAAACAAAAGTTAAACCTTCCCCTTCAAACAAGTGACTTGCTATTCCCTAGATCTTCCACTGTAGGTTAAGCATTTCCATTACCATAGGTTAGGCAACTGAGAGATGCTTCCAGAGATCATACCCTGGGCTTCTTTTACACAGCGGTTATCTTTTTAAAAATTTTTATTGTATAGTTTCAGGACCTTTTATCCTTAGACTATTACTGAGAACATTATTTGAAATGCAAATCAATTAACTTTCTCATCTCCCTTTATGCCTTTTACTCCTCAACAAACTCTCAAGAAGAAAGGCACTTTTTAAAAAAGTGTATTATACACATGTTCTTGGTGGGTTTACAAATAAAGAAAAACAACCTCCCTACTGCCTTAACATTCTCTAACATTTTTCAGGTAATTATCTGAAACATACCTTGCAAGGGTAGAATTCACTTTCTGGAATCCATCTTTTGGACAGAATCCAAAAGAAAAGGGACCAAAATAAGGAAATTAATTCCTGCCAAGGAGTGCCTGAAAAGCTCCAGTTAAATGAACTGATGTAATCTCCGTCCAAGACCACAGGCGGCAAGGGCAGGGAATTCTCATTACTCCTGAATCTTGAGGAGGAACGAGAAGGAGTGAAGGACTCGAGCAGTTTCAGCTGGTGAGAGACAAAGATTACTGATAAGGCATGGGCTGAAGGAGTGCCGCCTTGATTCAGCTTTGGGCGATGTGATACTGTTTCACCTGGCCCAAGTGACAGGAAAGCAAGGTACCATTATCAATCTCATTTGTTCCAAATAGTGAAACACAGACAAGAAATTGGAGAGATTAGATAGATTAAAAAACAAAAAAAAATAAAAATAAAAATAAAAACAACACATTTAAACCTGTGACTTGCATCCCAAATCCCTCAACATATTGCAAGAAAAATTCCAGTGTTTATCCGAATGGGCATGAGTATGCTACAGAGTCATTTGACAAAAGAAAAGCCGTCTTTGCAGTTCCCAAGAATGGTAAGGGAGAAATTTGCAGAGGATGCAAGATTTCTTTCACAATGTTAACCATCTTAGATAATATAAAAGGCAAGCGCATCTCCTGCCATTTCACTGTATGACTGCATATTGCACATTGTATATTGTTAGCTCACATTTGCGGAGGCAGATATATGTTGAAAAGGAAGAAAAAGATAATCATCAGGAACTATGAACAATTGTGTGTTATGTACAACATCTGGAGCTCTGGTCTTTAAAAACTGTTCCTTTTTTTAAAAAAATTTTCAAAGTTGGATACAGATATATTTCATACTGCAATCTAGTGAATTCTAAAAGTATTCTGAAATCAGAAGTATTTGGAGTGAATTTGTGTCCTAAGACAAAATTGTGGAGAAATTAGCAAAATATGCTTTAGCTTAATTAAATTGATGATGTCAAATTAGTCTTTTCTAACATGTTTGAGAACAACAGGATGTATTCATTTCCTTTCTTTTAAAAGGGAAGAGAAGCAATCCAGGAAATATGCATTAAAGCTTCCTAATCAAGATCAGCATTTGTTGTTAAAAATTGTTAAACAAAGTCAAGAAGTGAAATTATGATGGTATTAGTACACTATAATTACTTAAAGGTTATGCAAATCAAGAGAGGCTAGATTATGGTGCAATACGTAGCTTCAAATTCTTAATGGTTTTTAGCAAGCAAAGTGTATTCCTTACTCATATTACAAGTCTATCTCAGGTCAGCTGAGGCTCTATTCTCTGTGGTACTCACCTTGGAGTCTTAGCTCATGGAGCAAGTACTACCTGTAACATTGTTGGTTGCCATGGCTGAGGGAAGTATAGAGTTCTGGACAATCTCCCACAAGCAATTACATGCTCCAGCCCAGCAGGGATAAACCTTACTTCAGTCTACAATTTATTGTGTACTATTCACAGGGGACCATCTACCACAAGGGAGCCAGGAAGCATAAATATCAGAACCAGCAGCTACCATTTATTAAGGGCCAACTCCATGCTAAGCTTTAGGTGGTGCTTTACCTACTTTGCATAATTTTATAAATTTAATACGCACAGGAACTCTTGCAGGTAGATATTATTAAGATTCCATTTAGCTTACTAAATGAACCTGAGGCTCATAGAATTTAAGAAACTTTCCAAAGCAAAAAAAAGCTACTGCAGTCTTTCAATGACCATCCTCCTTTTCTCTGCACCATACTGCTGATTTGCCCATGAAGTCTCACATAGTTTTTAACTCTTCATTTTAAAAACAATAACAAATTACATACTACATGCATAGAGCCTTTTGGAGTTGACTTTGTAACTTTTTATAACAAAATGTCTATGAATCAAATCAATGGCATAGAGCTAAGAGATAGTTTTAATCACTATTTACAGAAAAGGAAAAGCAGTCTTAACACTGGCACATAAAAAGTAGATATTCTTTGTATTTATTACAACACAAAAATGAACATCAAATAGATTACAAAGCAACAGGGAATAGGATGAATTGATATGACATTTATAGAATGTCAACAGCCCAGCCTATAGGAAAAAAGGAGAACAAGAACATTTTGCATAAGTTATTCAACAGAAAAAAGAAATATGATACCCCACCCTCTGAATTCCCCTTTTGCTTCTTTTCTTTGCTTGGATAGTTCTCCTGGCCTGATCGTTAACCTCAGAAAATAGTCCCATCTGGTCCCAACTGTGAAAGTGCTAGAGACTTCTGTTGAGCAGCATCTTCAAAATTGCCAAGTGTTCTAACTCCTTGATATTGGAAAACAGTAGACTGGAAAATTACAGGAGATTGGTTTCCATAGAACCTTGTTTACAACTGTAGCTTGTAACTAGACAGCTCCAACTCATTCTATGGCAAGTGGTTTCTCTGAAAAATCACTAGATCAGAAAAAAAGCAATCTGTGCAGCAAAAATTTAAATGCTATTTATTTCTTCCTAAATTGCTGCATTTTACAGAGATAATCAGCCTCAGTACCACTGTAAGAGCCTAAAATATTTTCCATATTTAATATAAATATTACAGGCAGAGGAAATTATTTGAATGGTAGTAAAATAACATGGAATAACTTTTTTAAAAACTTAATAATCAGTTAGTGCTTTTATCATATCAAATGCATTAAACTTCTCTGAACTGAAGCCTTTTCATAATAATGTACTAAATTAAATATCTGTTCCTTGTAGAATATGATTCTACTAAGCTAGATTAAAATCAAATCATGGACAAATCAATTTTACTTACAATAATCCTAGTCTACTGAGACTCCAGTCTAGTAATCACAATAAATGTTTCTTCCCCTTATATTATTTTTTTGAGGTTTAGACTTTCTCAGAAGATATAATTTGTTGAACTTGTACACCTTTTAAATGTATTTCATTAGAGTACTATGAAGAGAAACAAATGGCACATATTTCAACAATCCCTTGGTATTCAAAGGGAAAAATATGTGTATGTGTATTTGTGATGCATATGTATATACCTGTATGAAGAGATGGATGATAGATGGATATAGATAGATATTGATATGTGTATCTCTAGAAATGCAATCTGAATGAATTTAAAGGATTACTTGATTTAAGAGAGAATGCTAAATATTTAAGCTGTCTTGGGGGAATTATGCTGACATTGGATCTTGGGATTACTTCTCACATAAAACTCAGAGGATTTGGTATCTTGTCAGGAAACTAGAGTGAAGCATGCTTACATGATGTTAATCATGCATTCAATCATTCTTTTATTGCAAGCCTACTAAATGGTGACAAATGAAAATGAAAAGAAACACAGTGAATGTTCTCCCACACCCACCACAGCTAAGCTTTTTTTAAGAGCACACTCTTAAGAGTTTAGATTTGTTCACTTGCCAATAAAAAAAGTTATTTTATTACTCTCATTTTAAAAGAATACATGAGAACGAGTGCTTATCTTTCACTTAAATGTACAATTATCCTTTCACAATTTTTTGGTCTAAAATTGTATTCTAATTTCTGATTAATTAAACTTTAACTCCAATAAAACTCAATGAAATGTAATTGAATTTGGAATTTGATTAATTATATCATAATAATACATGTTAGGAACCTATGAAGGCTAAAAATTCCACTAAGTACCCCATAATGATGGGGTTTATAAGAGGATACTTATACAGCTTTGGTCAGTTTTAATTTTGACCTTCAAAAATTCCACTGGAAAGTATTGCCTACCATCACTACTTCTTTAGAAATGAGGAAACTATGAATCAAATTGTTGGGTAGAGAGTTAGGATCTCTGGCTCTTCTCAGGGCAAGGGTTTCCTATTTAGATGCTGATTTGAGCAACTGCTCCATCTGGGAAGAAGGATAAGGGCGAGCACTCCATTTTAGTGTTGCCCCACCCTTAAACCTATCCGGAGCAACTGCTACACGTGGGGAAGGAAGCAATGCTTTCTCAATCTAGGAATTCCCCACCCAGGCATAGTAAGATTCAGAAAGTGACCTAGAGTAACCTAGGAGTAATTAACATGCTGTTAGCTTGAATCTGCAGATGGAATTTTGAGGACACCTGTTGATCGTTTGATAACATCCTGCACCTCCCAAAAGCCCGCCTCCAGACTGGGCTAATGAAAGGAAACAATCCAAGAAGCCAGTAGTAAGTGCATCAGTGAGTGAGTGAGTTGCTTTGTCTCACTCCACTCTTGGAGACAGACCCCTTTAATTCTACAATAAAGAGTTGCTCTTGTGAAACTGCTCCCTGTCTGAGGTTCCTCCACTGTACTGGCCTTGCTGGTGATTTTTCCAAGAAAGGAGTTAGAGGGCTGGGATAATAGTCTGGACTTGATACTTCAGTGTTTCTGGTCATTTTTCGTCCAAGAGCACACCAAGAACCAAGGGCAGACTCCCACTCTGACATCTTTGGTCCCAAAACCCAGGATTCTGACAAAATAATTGACATGAAAATTATAAAGTCTCATGTTTGATAGGGACAGAGCAAGTTTTATTGCAATATAAAAAATAAGAATTTTGCTTTTGCCACTCCTTTGGTGGTACTTTGATTTTATACTTAAAAAAATTAAGGCTATGCTTAAAAGGCACATGTTAATTAGAATATTTAGCCATCAAGGTGGAAAATAAAAATCAGTACATGGTTTAAAAAGTTAAAATGAAAGAAATTATGGTTTGAAAAGAGATGCTATCCTATACTGTTCGTAAAAGTAAAAGTTGACTCCAACTTTCTGGAGAATATGTTTAAGACTCGCATGTTATAATATATGTTTTCTTTCACTAAACACTCCTGCCTTAAGTAATTTAGTTTTAAAAAATATTGTAAGCTGCGTACTTAATGATGTGAGGGTTAAGGTTGTTCCTCACACCATTTTTAAAATGGAAAAATACATTTATGCATGTTTAGCCTATCAACTGAGTGGAATACTTAACAATCATTAAAAAGCAGGCCATAAATTTGGGCTAGTTTTAAAACTTAAACAGAATGAGTGCTTCAAAGTAAACCACATGTGAAAAAGCTTTCTTTTTTGTTGTTTTGTTTCATTTTTTGCTATATTTCATATAACTGGAATAAATGCTTAAAAATCTTAAGTGAAGCCTTTTATACAGAAAAAGCATTTTTATTATATTATTTTTGAATTATAGGGATTTTATCAAT
Source organism: Varecia variegata (assembly GCA_028533085.1). Taxonomy (NCBI): domain Eukaryota; kingdom Metazoa; phylum Chordata; class Mammalia; order Primates; family Lemuridae; genus Varecia; species Varecia variegata. Next base: position 32,380,626 of record CM052445.1, read on the forward strand.
TTTTTCTTGCTAAAGAAATAAACATAGTTAACAAAATAAAATAAGCCACTTTTTATTCATCCACTTTAATACAAATCTAGTAATTTTGTCCCTATTATAACCAATTTCAGTATGTCCAATTTGGCTGTTAATTGTTGCCATACAACATTTCCCTAATCAGATTATAAGAATATGACACTTACAATGTCGCTTCAATGTTATATTCAGAGCAGATACAGCATATCCATGTTAAACTCATGAATCTATATCCACAATAGCATTGTTGTCTATTAGTGATGTTGAATTCTGCTTCTGAAAGTGATAAATGGCTAAGGCGTGGAAAACACCTAGGGCTGTCATGCCTGCCAGGATTATTTGCTGCTTTTCTTGTTTTTTTTTCTTTTTTTTTTAACCAAGGATTCCAGATAAAATCTTTTCATTACTATTTCTGGCCTTCTTACTTTATATTCTTCAATTTAATTGTGGGAAAAGATGTTTGTGTTAATGATCAAAGAAATACTATTAGTAAATTAAGTTCTATACCAGAACTGCCCAATATAAATACATAAGCCACCTATATAATTTTAAATATCTAACCAGTCATCATTTACAAATGAAAAGAAATAGGTGAAACAAATTTTAATAATACAGTTAATTTTACCCCATATATTCAAAATAGCATCACTTTGGCATGTAATAAGTATAAGATATTATTAATGAGATATTTCCCCTTTTTGTGTCCTGTTTTCCAAATCACTTGACTGGCCAAATTTCAAATGCTCGGTTGCCTCATGCATAGCTACCCTATTGGATGGCACATTCTTCACTAATGTAAAAAAATCATCTCTCTCCTCAAAGTAGCCACCCTGTAGCCACGTAATTTTTTTTTTCTTTCAATCTTTTTTTATGAAAAATAAAGAATTTTAAAGAACAAAACAAAAGATAGCCAAAGCTATTAAAACAAAAATCTGAGTATATGACAAGAGAATGCCTGACAGTAGAGAAGTGTTCTGTGTAGGTCACTGAGTTAGCGAAAGAATTTTGGGATTTCAAGTTCTGCTCATGGGGGAGGAAAGGGGAGTTTCATCCAAGGTATACTTGAACATTAAAGATTGAAAACTAGCTCTGCAGATAGGATCAGGGGCATGTAAGTCTGTGTATGATTTAAGTTCAATGGTCCCTTGGTCAGAAGCGCCTTCAGTAGGTCCAAGAAAGGTCTGACATTTCAAGTCACTCAAAGTTCATAGTTCTTTATAATTTCATTTGGTTAGAACCAGTTGTCGTGATAGATAGCATTTAGTTTTGATAACTCCTGACCAAATCCCTTCCTACATAGCACATCTTTATTGTATAATAGAAATAGCACAGTAAAACAAGCATGATAAGCACAAAACAATGCTAAATCTTTCTAATTCTACAGGGCACAATCATAAGCAGTAGTATTAATAATATCAATATATGTTTAACAAATACTACCTCAATTAAATTGTCTTTTAAAATATCTTTCAAGTGTTAGGTAAGAGGAGTTTCTAAAATATGGTTTATATGTAAAGCTCATTTATTAAAAGTTTATTTTTCCAAAAAGCAATTATCAACAAAAGTTAGCTTTTCATGACACATGAAATATGCATTATGCTAAAAGCTGGATATAGAAAGATGCTGAAATGTGGTCTCTATCCACTAGGAAGAGCAATTGTAGGAAAGAGAATGAATGTTTATTGTGTTTGGAAAATTAGGAACTATATATTTATTATATTTAATAACATCTCTAAGAATTGAATATTATGATCTACATTTTTCATATGAGGAAACTGAAATTCAGAAAAATGAAATAGTTTATCTCTGTTTCAACAGGTAAATGGCATAGTCAACATTCACACAGGTGTGTTTGATTCTAATCCCCAGACTCAAACTCACTTCTGAACAGCCCACTGCTTGCAGTTTAGAATCATGCAGCAAAATATCGAAAGCAGAAAGAATAAAGGAAAAATAATCCACTTTCAAACATTTGCCAAAGTGACACATTTAACTCATCAACAACTACACATGTAAAAATAATTAATACAACTTTGAATCCTAAAGTTATCCTGTAATGTGCAAATATGATAAGGAATAATCCTAATAAAATGTGTTTATGCATTACTGTCATTCTGTCCAAATAATTAAATTCAAAATAGTAAGTCTCTGAATTAAAAAGTGTCATCCTATCTCATTTAGAAAGATCTCTAAGCAAAATTTAGTTGCACACAAAATTTCCTTCCTGAAAATTTTTAAAACTTTTCTGACATTGTAAAGTTGGGAATACTTTTATAGTAACACTTCCAAAAAAATGAACATGAAATACAACCACTTGCTTAACATTTAAGGCTCACTTTTTAAGGCATAAAATAAAATGCATTTAGCTTACATTTTTATAAAACTTGTTATATTAGTAGTCATTTTCTAATGAATTTCTAGAATGGCTAATAATATGTTTTTTCTAAAAAAAAAAAGTTTTATTTTTTTTTTAAGGAAGGAAAAGAACATCATAAATGATAGTAGTATTTTCTTCCATCCTCCAAATTCGTCTGAAACCCCAAATAAACAGGTGAGTTGAGTGATATGGGATTGGCCCTTATTTTCTGCATTGGTGTTAAGTGGTGGGGAAAATAACATTTAAAAGAAAGTAAATTTGAAATACTATTCAGCTTTGCAATTCGTTTTCAAATTATTTTCAAATATTTTTAAATGAATGCTCTACTAATTAAAAAAAAAAAAAAAAAACCTTCAATCAAAACCAGAGGGTAATAGGATTATGTCCCACCCAAAAAGGATCAGGCCAGTTTCAAGCCTGCTTAACTCTCCCTTGCTTCCAGTCCCAAGCTGAGAATGAGCAGCTTGATCTCTGGCTAGTGCTTTTCACACTCTATAATAGACTATCTCCTTTCTCTCTGAATTTGGTTTTTGTAGACCACAAAACTTCTTTATGGTAAGGAAATCATTACGTTTATTTACTGTGAGGAAATTTGCTCTAATTACATTGTTGCCTTTTTACTATTATGAAGAATAAGAATAAACAGTATTAATGGGAACAGATTTAAGCAGATTAGTTGATTAAAAAAATCTGTGGTGCTAATTCCTCTGCTTCTTAGAATAATCCTGGGATTGTCAAATGTGGGGTATACACATAACATAGGAATACGTTGGGTATGTGAGTATCATTCATCCTTTGTATCACATCAAGGGAAAGACTAAGAACTTCTTTTGACAAAGTTCATTAAGCTTCCCTCTGTCTTTTGATATTCTATGATTCAGAATCCTTCAAAATTAATTGGCAGTATCTTAATTTTTATCAACCCTGCCACTGGTATATCCATATTAAAGCTATTACTTTATGAATATAAACAATTATTTTAAATAAAATAGAGTTGTTTTCTATGTAGAAGTTTTAAATGGCTACATAATACTACTCTGTTTTACTATGGAATAAATTAAGATTTACACCTTGATTGTGTATACCTACAAAAAAATTTTTAAAGACACCAATCATAAGACTTAACCTCCACCTGATGTTAAGTGTTGCCAAGCATAACTGCTGCAAAGAAAAAGTGAGGCACATTTCACCTTTACAAGTTCAAAAAAAAGAAAAGAAAGAAATTCATTTAAATCTGTCAACAATATTATGAGGTTTCTTAAATCAATAACAATGAATGTATTGAGAAGTAGACGACCTTTCATTGTTAAGCGTGAGAAGTATTAACACCTTACAGTTTGCATGAAAGTGGACTTTACTATTTTTAAACTTTTCCTCTTCAGCCTCACAATTGTTTCAGTAATCTACCTGCTGTGCTTGTTTATAATGATTATGTAGAACAAGCAAAACAACTACTTTATGGTGAGCCTTTGCTATTTCATTTAAGCCTTGAAATTGCCACTGATTAAATTATATGGAGGGCATCTACAATCATTATATTCCGCCTGCCTTAATGTATATCTCCTTTGTAAATTATGCATCTTAAAACGTAAATTAAGCTCTCCTTTTTACAAAATCATTGTGATTTGTAGAAGGTATTTCTAATTATTTGTTCAATTTAGCTCCTGAATGTAAAATCTAATAATTGTGTACAAATTGGTTTGTTTCTTTTTCCTCAATGCATTGGTTCTCAAATTACAGTTTGCATGTAGGTCATGTTAAAATGCAGATTCCTTGCCCCCACCTTCCAGAGATTCTAATTCAGCAGTTCTGGAGCATTTGTTTGTATATTTATCAAGCTCCTAAGCCCTAGGTAGTCTGGCATATATTTTGACAAAATGCCATTCTAGCAAATTGAGGTAATAATCTGAACACCCAGTTTTACATATTTGTTCTTGCTAACTTCCCAGAAAAGAGGCAATTTCTCTTCAGGGATATATCTCTTTAAGGAAAATCAACTCCCTCTTCCCAGGCCCTCAACCCCCAGGCATAGTAAAGAAAACTGGAAGAGCCAAATTATTTAATGACAATAGAATGATCAAATTTAATAATTTAATATGTTAATTTTCCATGTTTCATGCTTAACCACTTGGTGTAGTATTTTATTAAACCAAATTAAAGATCACCACCCTTTAAATCACAAAAGAAGAAATATAAAAGGCTAAACTCACTAAATAAAAAAAGCCAATGTATATCACTATGTAATATAATTATTGACTCTTAAATTGGCAAAATTAAAAAAAATTAAACTTGATAAATAATCGCTACCCTTAGCAAAACCTTGGTAGGAATATAAAACTAAAGAATGGTGAAAGAGTAATTTGGTAGCATCTATCAAAGCTAAAGTAAACATAATCTTTGCCCAGCAAACTGACTTTTAACAATATCACCAATAGAAATAAAACACAAATTAATTAGAAGTGTAACAACAAAAAAATGAAGACAAACTATTCAATACTAAAAATGCTTAAGAAAACATGGTTCAATACCCTGTTACCTCATGAATCTTAGAAAAAGTACAGAAGTTACAATATAGTTTATGTAATTGAGAACTAAGAGCTGTAGAGTTTTGCATAAGACTTATCATTGACACAATGTATCTCTGAGCAGACTAGGAATGACTACTGATCTCTACGTATTTACTGTTGAGACTCAGAATACAATACCCCAAAATATGACATTTTGGCACTGAGTATTTTAAACTTAATGAAATTGAGAAAACCACAGAAGCAGAAAGGTCACTCTCTGACCTTCTCCCACCTTTTCCCTATGAGGCCATAAAGAGAATTATCTGACCTACTTCCCCTCAAAGTAGGTCATAAAACCCTCATTCCAGAAGGGTCCTGCCCTATACCTAGAGGAAAGGAATAAAGACACCAAGACTTAGAAAAGAATCGGAACAAACAGGCCTTGTTGAGTTCTCCCCAGTTTGTGACTATTAGATCATATCCCTTTGTTCTCCAATCACACTTCCACATGACTGTCCATAAAAATAAAATTTTTCCCGGGTCTTTGAGTATTTCTGAAAACTCCTATGTCATGTAGTGCTTTGATTAAATAAATGTGTTATGCTTTTCTCCTGTTGACCTGTCTTTGTTATAGAGGTGTCAGCCAAGAACCTTTCTGATGGGTGGGGAAAAGATAATACTTTTCTCTCCTTTACTATTCATATGAAGATACCGATCCCAAATTGTTGACAGTGGAGGGTGAGGTTCTGTATGTGTAAACCCAAGGACCAGAGAGGCAATTTCTTATGTAATATACTTCCAAAAAGTAGTGGTGGCATTATGGTAAACATTCCAAAATTTCTACAAGCATCATGTGTTCTGTTAGGTAATAATACAGGCATAAGGACTAAAAACATCATCATGTTGGATTCCACTGGAGATTATGATATATCTGATAAAAATACTCTTCATGACCTCCAATGGGTTTATAAGTTAGTAAGAAAGACATGTTACAGAAAAACATAACATTGCATATTATGAACAACAAAAGGGAAAAGATGAAGGCTATTAGACACAGGTAGAAACTTCTTTGATGTAAAGTGGTACAACATGCAGGTAAGGCTATTAACTGAAGCTGGAATGCATAAATCCCAGAAGATCGTTAAAAGATAAAACTTTTTGGTAAAAAAATCAGTGAATCATTTGCTTACATTCTAAATCTTTATAATTTCATAGCTTTAACCAATCTCTTATGTAAAACTATTCTGTGTATAATATAATATATTTTCTGAATTTATATGGTTTTGAGATTCAAAATCTCAAAATTTTGAGATCTTTCGAAGATCTCCTGGGAATTATATATCTGGCTTTAGATGATAGCTCTACTCGCATCTTATACCATTTTGCCTCAAAGAAGTTTCTAACTATGTCTTCTAGCTTTCATCTTTTTGTAATAGTTTTTTTGAATACTAGCTAGATGTCTATTATTTTCATTTTTAATATGTGATAAACACCCAGGTTTCTAACATAAAAATATATTTTTATTTCCAATAAAATGAAGTACTTCTACTAAAGGTCCACCTTTTGAATTCCTTTAAGAGGTTTTAATTTATAGTGGTAAAGCATGAGGCCTTCCTTCTGGGTTCCACTGAAGTTTTGCACTATAGCCTGCCTGATGCAAGACTAGGCCCATATCCTTTCTTTTATCCCATTGAAATGAAATTTTCTGTCTGTATATTTATCTATTTCCTATAGACTGAACGTGCCCCTCAAAACTGAAACCCTAACTCCTAATTTACATTATGGTATTAGGAGGTGGGGCCTTTTGCAGGTGATTGGGTCATGAAGCCGGCCTCATTAATGGGACTAGTGCCCTTATAAAAGTGATAAGGGAGAACTCCCTTGCCTCTTCCCCCCTGTGAAGACACAGCAAGAAGACAGAAGTCTGGGAACCAGGAAATGAGGCCTTCATCAGACACTGAATCTACCATCACCTTGATCTTGGATTTTCCAGCCTTGATTAAGAACTGTGAGAAATAAATTTTTGCTGTTAAAGCTACTGTGTCTATGGTATTCCTGTTATAACAGATGAAATAGACTAAGATACTGTTTATCTATCTTTCTATCTCTCTACCTATCCATCTATCTATCTCCTTATAATAGTAAAGTTTATAGAGTAAAATCAATACAAAATAGTTTTGTCTTGAAACCAATCCAAGAGGATATTTATTTCCTGAAGTACCACTATGGAAGTAGTTTCATTTATAATGTCATCTAAGGAAAAAACACTCAAGACAAATACTATAGAATGGTTCCATTCAACTGTAAAATTTTAAAAGTTAAATAAAAATGAGAAAAAAAAAAACTTTGAAGAATATATCGTAGACTATGTTGTTAATATGTGACATAATATCTGAGTAAAAAGGAATTATATGAGCATATAAAATTATTAGTATCAATGTTCAAAAATTGTTTTAAATACAAAAAAAGAAGAAAATACAATTTTTTATGGGGACTACGGTTCCCAATGTATATTAGTTTATTCTTAAACTCGAGAACAGGTGAATTCCCTGGTACCTTATCAGATACTCTATAAATCTGAGCTGGAAACAGGATTTGCTCTTCCTAAGTGTAGACATTTTTGTAGGTGTCATGTGTTGTCCCAATGGGGAAGGGATCAATTGTCATGTGTACTTCTGTTTGCCATATCTCAGCATATTAGTGTGAGGTAGACAAGAAAAAACAATGACACTTCTTGTGTAGCAAAATGCTTAGAAGCAGGTAAACAAATGATGAACGTATTTCTGGACACTAAGGGTATAATCCACCTATATCTATCATTTTCAATCTTTATTTTTTTTTCTTTTGAAATAGTTTGTTTTGCTCCAAACTTCTCAACCTAAATCCAATATATATTTTTTTTTGAGGAAAAAAATTTTCTTTGAGGAATAAAATTATTGTTCTTGTCGGTGCACAAAGAAGAAGTTTATTTAGATCAGCTATGCAAGAGTGAAGTAAAGAAAAGGAAAGGAGCTGGGAATATTATGACTTGACATAAACATAAACTGACAAATGTAGCTTTTTATTAATGCTCAGTAGGAAGGGTACGAGGATACCAGGGCATACCCTTCTATACATTTTCTACTTTTAAATTCCTATTTTTCTTATGTAGCATAACATTTGTGTTAATTCAATTAGTTATTTTAAAAAATATCATAAGGGAGAGGAGGGGAGAACATAGGATTTCAAACTTGCTTTGCCATCTCAAGCTCTGGCTTCTCCTTGGTGACAATTCATTTTTCCTGGAGGGACTGAGAGATCACTATTGTTCCCTTTCTTAATTATGATAGGAACTTTTTGGAATGTTTTCTAAAATCTCTCCATCTCTTTTCACATCAACTTAAAATTCCATCACATCTTATTTCCATGTTCTTTGTTCAATGTTTTTACATATAACCCAATAATACCTTCTCTGCTTTACATGAAAACAAAATTGCAACAATGCCCATTGTTTTCCTCATTAACAATAATAAAACACTCAATCTGATTATTCTAGTTAGAATTGTTCAAATGTGCTTTTTTTCATTAATAAAGAAAATAATGGATGAATGACAGTAGTTATACAAATAATAATAAATAGAAATACTGGTATACCATAATATGTCAAAACCATAAGAATACTACTACTTTGTTGTAGTAAAGCCCCATTCTGCAATTATATACATTTAAAAATTGGAAGAATTTAGACAAAAATATTGGAAGGCAGTCATATGAATGCATTATTAAATTTAATTTTTATACCAAAGCTTTAATTGAAATTACAAGCAAACTGAAAATAAGCAAATGTTCATATTCTAAAGCATTCCACTTATAATATCTATTTTTCCAACCATTTCAAAAAAGACATGATGAGTATGATCATTAAGGAATAGTATGGGGGTGAAAAAAAAACCACATCTAGCACTTTCTATGTGCCAGACGCTGCCTTAAGTATTTCACTTTCATTATTTCAGTTACAGATCTCTTATAGACAGTAATAAATGTAAATCACCACTTGAGAGAGAGTTCACATATGGAGATTTAGCATAGTAGGGCATTTGTATTAGTGAGAATAGATGAGGTTCAGTAAATTTATGAGTAGCTATGCCTTTTCAATATGTGAATAGCTATAAATATGCATTAATAACTGGTAAATCAAATAACTATATAGTCAAGCAGAAGAAGAAACCTCATTCAATAGAAAGGGCTACTCAGATAAAGTGAAGATACATGTTTAAATTGGCATGATCGACAAAAAAAAGATGCCATGGCAGGTGACAGAGAGAGGGCTATGGGGCTATGGGAGCACAAAGTGGTGATGTGGAGATCTGTGATGTGGGTGCTCAGTCTAGGAAGACTTCTCTGCTAAAGTGTTTCTTAAACCAAGAACTCCACTATGAGGAAGGGAAATAGCATTTATGACAGATGAAGCATCATCTGCAATGTCCTCTTTAATTTCTATGAAAACTATCAATAGAAGTGATCATAAAATTTCATGAAACAAAACTGTTTTTCTGAAGACTACTGGAAGGGGAAAAATAGTATGTATATCTTATTTAATCAAAACAGATCACCAGCTCTACTTAATGTATGTACCATATAGAGTTTAATTTCCCTATTCAAAGTAACATAACACATATGTTTATTATCATTGCTCTAAACTTTGAAAGGTAAATATGCACAATAATGACAGGGTAGCAGTTTTTACTGTCTGATTATGTCTGACTAACATATCCAAAATCTAAATTCCTCCAACCACATTAAGTGCTAACATCTCTTTTCTGATATTGGAAGAGCTTGCATGAAGTTGCCCTGGTTCTGAACTTGGTCGCCTACCGTCTCTTCTCAAGAGTAAGCAGAGTAAGGATAGAAGCCAGATCATATCACTCCTCTGTTCAAAAACTGACCTTGAAGTTTATGCAGTGTCTTGCTCACACTCCCTAATCAGCATCACTCATCAATTTGTGAAATTGTTCCCCAGCACTCTTCCTGTCATTCTCTTTTCTCTAAACTCCCTGGCCCGCTCGCTGTCTATGGAACATGTCAGACATGCTTTCAGGGCCCTTGCTCTTTTTGGTTTCTTTGTCACCCTGACTCAAATATTCACCAGCATGCTTCCTAGGCTATTTCTGTTTGTTTTTTTATTTGTTTGTTTGTTTGTTTCAATTATCATTTTGATGAGGTGTCCCTTATTATCTTATTTGAAAGATCAAGACTCTCCCCATCTCCCTGGCACTCCTGGTTTCTCTGTACTCTCTGAGCTCTGCTGCTTTTTTTTTTTTTTTACAATACTTATCACCACTTGATAAAAGTTTTAGTTTTTTACAATCTCACCCCATTCAGATGCAAACTCCATTAATAAAGGAATTTTTGTCTTTTTTGTTCTCTGACTTATCACTGTTCTTTCAAATAGTATTTGGCACATAATAGAATAAATATTTGTTGAATAAATGAATGAATGGATGACATCAACATTGTTCGAGAAATCTAGATTTAAACTTAGAATCACTTCTCTTCCCATTCTTTCATCTTTCTTATAATGTCTCTCCAATTCTTTGATTCCATTGCCAATCTCCCTGACATTGCATTTCAGCCACTACTATCAACATTTGGGCCATTTTTCAGGTGAATTAGTATAAAAGGTACTACTGACTGGGTTTGTGTAGCCAACCTGCCTGCTTTAAAAAAATCCATCATATATATGGATTTAGATATGGTCCTAAATTATAATTCTTTCTAAATGATATTTCTATATACAAGGCTAAAACTGTTGAATCTTTCCATTACAGAAAGTTTACATTCCTAATCATACCATTTCAGCTCATGATGTGGTTCCAGCTCCTTCTCTGTGTTATATTCTCCATGTTTCAGCCAAACAAAACTACTTGGCATCCCTGCAGATGGCTGAGATGTCAATGGACATCTGCCACTCTAATTTCCTTCAAACCTCTTGCAGGAGCCATAGTTGACCACCGCTTTCAGTGGCCACCCATCAATCCTGAAGCCATGCTTACCCTGGGCTGCTGCCACCAAAGAGCGGCCAGGGGATTAGTGCTGGCACCTTGGCTCCCAGCTACCCCATCAGTCTGGCCAAATTTTTCTTAGACCTACACTTAGTTTTGAGCCTATTCCTATCCAATCCTTCCTGGTCCACCACGTCTTTCACAGGTGTGAGACCTACATGTATCTCAAGGTTCTCCCTATCTTCTCCAGTCCCCTCCCCTTTATCCTTCAATAAATATCTTGTGGGCCTTCTCTCATCTTGATACCTGCTTCTGTTGGAGGATTCCAACCAACACACTGTTCCTCAAAAAAGTGTCATGTTTTTCAACTTCGCTTTTGCTCTTCCTACATTGCTCTCATTCTCTTTCTACCTGTCTAAATTTTTACATGACCAAAAAGTGGCAAGCTCAAATCCCAAATGTGCCTCATGTATATCCCTTCTGTAATTTTTTTCAACTTAAGAATTTTTTTGAAGAGGTTTTTATTATAGAACTTCTTAGACAATATTTCATCCTCCCATTGGACTTTAAGCCCCTTGAGGGCAGAAATAACATCTTATTTATCTTCATATGGTGTAAATGCTGCAACTTGAAACTTCTAGAAATTTAGAACATACTGAACAAATTAGACTGCAGAGAATCCTTTATTAGAAGAGAGTGAGGCTGGCATATCAACATAAAACACTATTTATGATCTCAAGCCCCTCTCTGTATTTATATCCAAATCTTTCATAGAATTCCAATAAATCAGAAAGCAATTCTCTATTACAGTCCTGCAGTTGCCAGTCTGGATCTGGCCCATGAATAAGAAACTAGGAAAATGTCAGTTTATAGTAATGAACACAATCCAAGAGTGGTTAAAGAAGTCCACATGTAAGTAATGGGTAGTATAATCACTATGACCCCAAAATATGATAGATAAGCACTAACATCAGAGTAAGGGAGCCTTGGAGTGAGGATTTTTCAAGAGTACAAAAAGCATGACATTTAGGATATATTTCATGATACAGAAAGAAAAGTATGTTAAAAACTATAATAGTCAGAAATCTACAATTACTTATTTACAAATATCTTGAACTTTGTTTAACATAAAATAAAATAATAATTTGTAAATGTATCTTCATAAGTGAAAAAGAAACACTATTTTAGTAAATTAATATTTATAGTAATTTAAATCATAATTTTATCATTCCTAAATCACTAGTAAAGCTCTAAAGCTTTAACAAATTACCCAATAAGCCGTGATAAGTATTTTATTCCTGTCCATGTGTTTCACATAGACTTAAGAACACCAACTTTGGAATTTTAGTGGGCAATATGTAAAAAGTCTATTTGAATCAAAATTTTTAAATATTACTATTCTGATGGACACATGCTGCAATATTAACATTTTTGGACTAGTAGCCAATGTCCAAAGGGCCCTCTTTGTGCATTATTCTGATTAGCTATTTATTTGTAAATATCATATTTAGAAATATTTGTTCTAATTATTGTATTTCTAGATTTTAATTTTTTTCTCAAAAGTTGTTTTGAGAAAAATATCCAATCATAAGTCCATATATGCCAATGGTACTTCTTATCATCCTCATGTCTTCATGTTGCTCCAAAAATATCTGTGCACAGAGCTCTCCTAATATACAAATTCCTTATTAAACAGCCTAATTAACTTTTGCATTACTATGTTTAACTAAAAATTAACAGCAAACTTCTGAAACTCTGTCTTTTTTTGAAATTGACTTCTACTTGTTTTTTGTTAAATGAAAATCCAGGTCCAAAAAAATACTAGACCACCTTTGGAAATTTCCAGTATACCATATAATTATTCAAATTAGATTATGAAGCTAAAATAAAATTAATGAAAAGGATATTGAGTCCTGGCTAACCCTAAAATATGTTTTCCCCTTTTAGCTGTAAAGATTAAAGCAAATAATGATATAAAGGTATAGTTAATCTCTATGTATTGATGATATATTCTGCAACTGATTCATACAGATTAATAATGTATGTATTATTAATATGCACTTATTTTCTGTGTTGAATTCCATTTTATAGAGTTTTGCATAATTAATGTGATATTTTAATCACATTTTTATCATGTTACAATAACAAAAAATCAGTCTAGAAACATAACTGGGTTAGGGACATTTGGTGATGTCTAGTGGGAAGCATTCTTATAACAGCCTTAAATAAGTAATTAGAGAGCAACAGAAAATGTGTGTCATTAGCATTATTAAGAAGAGAGGATCTCTATATTAATTTAAAATGTCAAACTTTAACTAGGAAAAGAAAATATCACCATTTAAAA
>CM052445.1:32394349-32538502 GCA_028533085.1 Varecia variegata
CTCAGATTGCCACAAAAGCACTGAAAAGCCTAGTTCCATTTCCAACATCCTATCTTTGTAAATCAGGGTTTTCTGCAGTGACAGCAACCGAAATGAAATTACGGTGTAGACTGTCCATAAGCAACACACTTCAGGTGTCACTGTCTCCCATCATCCCCAGATGGGCCCATCTAGTTTCAGGAAAACAAGCTCAGGGCTCCCACTGATTCTGCATTATGGTGAGTTGTATTTCATTATATATTAAAATGTAATGATAATAAAATTAAAGAGCACAATAAATGTAATGCACTTGAATAATCATGAAACCATCCTCCTAACCCCCACCCCAGTCCATGGAAAAATTGTCTTCCATGAAATTGGTCTCTGGTGCCAAAAAGGTTGGAGACCACTGCTCTAGAACATGAATATTGTTGCTTACATTTGCTTGCACTTCAAGATTATTATTTGTTCTTTTTAGATGTTGATAGAGATACCTCTAGGCAAAAAGTACAAATTTTATATTTTTTGTCATTTCCTTACCCTTCTTGTTCCTGGAGTAAGCTTTTAAGGTACATTTAACTACAATGAGTCACACCTGCCATGTTTTGTGATGCTAATGTTGCTGGTCCCTAGATAACACTTTGAATAGCATGGCTTTTGGATAATAGTGTAAAATTTCATTACTGAATAGATGTTTTAAGGACATAAACACTTGGATTAAAAAAACTATTAGAAGGTGTAATCGTGTATTGAACTTAAAAATTATGATGATATTTGTTTCTTCATTTCTTGCTTACTATGTGCTTACTGCATGGCAAACACTGTTATAATTTAGGATTCATAAATTCATTGGAGGATGAAAAAGAATATTGTAAAACATCAAGAGGACAAAAATGGTAGTGACTGAACTAACCATTACCAGCTATAAAAACAAAGGTTGTATAGAATAGCAATGAAGTGCTGAAATGCTGAAGATAAAAATGAAAACAAAAATTATTAAACTTGTCAGAAAATATGAGAAAAAGAAGGTACAATATTCCATTGAGGGTACATTAAATCACAAAAAGGCTTGAATCAACCACATTTTAGATGCTCAAACTTGTTAACTCATGAATAATCAGAGACAGCTAGCATTCTGTAAATGAATACATGGTATCATTTGTGATCATTTAATTGACTTGATCTAGGTTCACATAGCTAAGAAATGATATAACCGGTGTTCATATGAAGGCTCATTCCATAATCTTCACTGAAATTATTTTTGTTTAACATTAGCAAGACTGTAGATCTAAGAGCGTGTTATCATTTTTAGATCTTCATTGTACTTTTCCTCAAACTTATGTGTTATATTTGGCAGTGGTTAGAAGTGACTCAGTTTCAACTTCTTTCTCCTTTCAATGCTTCCTAAAATGTTTCACTTCGTTTCTCCTCCAATGAATTTGTAAATTCATAACGTGTTTGAACTTAAGTATTAATTTAAATGAATTCTACATCCCTTTGGTGCAATGGAATTTAAAACCACATATGTTCTTCATTTAAATGACTTAAATATTATAAATGTACATGGAACTGAAATTCAAAATAAAATCTATGTTTTATCTACACAAAAAACTTCATGAAAAATGCAAGAGATGAAGCTAATATGGTGCAGATTTTGCAAATTTAAATCCATTCTATCATAAGTTACAAAAGCTAAAGTTTATAAAACTCCAACTACAAATATTGTCATGCTTTGTTGAATGTGTCGATTGCCATGACTTGAAGGACTAGCTGCCAATGTTGTTCTCTTACTGTTATATGTAGATTTTAGCTTATATGCCCATGAACCTGACATGGCAGCCACAACCTTTAAATTTGTTTAGAATTTCCTTCAAGGACACACTATACTGTTGCTGTGAGATCATTGGCTTTGAGGTCTCCTATAGCTGATCCTGCCTTACCCCTTTCTATCCCGTGTTAGTAGCCTCATTTGCATAAAGAAAATATTAATACTCATATAAGCATTAGACGTATAAAACGTATGTGCAAATTCATAGATTGGTTACCACTCTGGCATGGTTCAAATCATAATACCAATTGACTGTTAATATTGCCTCAGGTATGTCAGAGATATTTTATTGGCTTTTTCCTTATATTATTTATAGTGTCAATCCACAAGTGACTCCTAAGAAATGAATGTAATCGTGTGTTTTCATTTCCAATGAAATGACTTTGTTTTATGTATTATGTAGCATATACTGGGTTCATGCTTTTTCAAATTGTTTTATAATTTTGGGTGTATAGGGTTTAAGGTAATCCTCCAAAGAGAATATGTTATACTTATTTCTAAAATATAGAAACAAAAATTACAGAAAGAAGATTTAATATTTTGGATATACTCTAAGACTGTTTGCATAGTTTCTATAGTGATTTGACTTGCTGGTCCATGCAGACATTACCAGTTTTAAATTAAATTATTTTCATTCTAATCCTACTTTTAAGGTAACAAAAACCACTGTGTCCATTTACTTGAGTTGTTCTTAAATTATTTTGTGGGACTTAAATTTTCATTATTTCTACATAAAGGATCTATTATATATCTGGCTTATGATACATACATATAGAGCAATCCCAATCTCCCATCACTGGCAGACTTTTAAAAAAATATTTTCCGTATTTTGCTTTTGGCTGTATGAATTAATAGTATTCAATCTGTAGCATTCAAAACTTCAATAACATGGTTTATTATTAATTTCCTTGTTAAACTTGTATCAAATTACAAAGAAAATTACTCAATAACAATGTACCTGGATATATATATAGCTATTAGAATTCAGGCAAAAACCTAAGAGAGCAAAGCACAAATCTCATTTCCAAGGGCCCATTGAGATTTGAACTACTGCCACTATCATAACTCTTTCCTTGTACTTTATTCCCCCTGACTGAGGAGGCAGTTTCAATGCCTAATACTGCTCTGGCCTTCCTTGATGGTAGCATACCTTGTTTGCTAAAGTTGTCATCTCAACAACACTAAACCACATGATTTCTCCCCTATGTTATTCCATTTTATTTCCCATAAAAGGCACAATGAGAAATATCCCAGGAGCCAGTGATTTTACTCTCCAAATGTAATATTGAGTTTTATAACATCGTTAGGCTTCTTACAGAAAAATAATAATGTGTGCAATGTGAATCAGTTTCTAAGACCGGCTTAAGCATTTCTGAGGTCCAACAAGCCATCGGATTGACTTACTAGCTGGAATTTCAGCTTTTTAGCAATGTAGACTACTATGCCCCTCTATAGGAAAAAAAAATAGCAATTTCTATACTAAATAGAATACAATATCAGTTATCAAACCTGAGAAGATCTGAGCTGAGAATATTTTGACCCCCAAAAGAGAAATGCTGCTTGTTACCTTTTGAAATCCCCAAAAAATAGCTATAAGGGGAGTTTAATTTTATTGGTTTATAAAGAATTAAATTTGATTAGTTTAAATCATCTTTAAAAGAGAAAAATTAAGATCGTCAACTAAAATATCAGGGCTCTAAACCAAACAAAAATACTTCAGAGTAATAGGCTTCAGATAAAAATATTCTCATTATTTCTCTAAAAATTAGCATATTCTGCTTCTGTTTCTCAGTTGGACACCAATGCATCTATTTAAATACAGCAGATTTGAAGAGATTCCAGCCACTATAGGCAATACCTGCCTGCAAAGTAGCTACAAAGTACAGACAGGGCGACCTTATGATTGGAGCTAACCACCTTTAGACCACTGGTTGGATGTTACCTTCAGAATGCAGTGATTTAGGAATGGTGGTGCAGCCTGTGGTCTATGATCTAATCAAAGCCAACCTTAATAACAGGTTCCGATATTATTTATGCATTATAATTTATCTTGGTAAACTTACCTATTAGTTTTAGGAAATTGATGAAAAGATGGGGTTGTAGAAAATGTGCCAGACATGGAATGGGTAGATTTGCTATGAAATTGAAAGCAGAACAATAATTTTCTATTCTTCCTGTCCATGTACTCCTATTTACTATGAAGAACACATTTGCTGAGATCACTGAAAATATTTATATTCCCCTGATCTATGGCTGTGATATTAAATCATAGATAGTTAGGAAATTTATACAGATTTCCAAACAAGGGATCAGAACTTGTGAGTGTTCAGGGGCAGAATAGGACATTCCTAAGCAGAGTCTATAGCAATCATGGGAGTGAACTCAAATCATGGACTAATGAGAATACTTGACAGAAAAGTATTCCAATCATTCTACTATAATATCATTCTTCTCATATTTAAATTTCTCATTCATATAACTTTCAAGTTTCCAGTTAATAACTTTCAAATTTTCAACAAAGCTCTTCTTGCTGGTGTCATCATTTTCACCTCTCAGTCAGATGTAGCTTAACATTCCTAAATAGGTCTACTAATAGTTATGGGTTAATAAGGGGAGGAACGAATGAAGCTAACCTTCATGGAGTGCATTCAATATGTTGTATGCTATGGATATTTTGTAAAATTTAACTCTGACTCCTCCCCCCAGAAACCCCTACTTTTAACTTCAAATATGTTGAAAATAAGTTTAAGCAACATGCCCAATGCACCAGAGATAGCATGAGAATGCCACGATACAAACCCATGTCCAACACTATTGTGCCACTTACCAAGAAAGACTTCAGCTTCTTTTTTCTTTTTCTTTTTTCTTTTTCTTTTTATTTATTTATTTATTTACTTTTTTTGAGGCAGAGTTCCACTCTGTCACCCAGGCTAGAGTGCCGTGGCCTCAGCCTAGCTCACAGCAACCTCAAACTCCTGGGCTCACCGACCCTCCTGCCTCAGCCTCCTGAGTAGCTGGGACTACAGGCATGCACACCATGCCCGGCTAATTTTTCTATATATATTTTTAGCTGTACATATAATTTCTTTCTATTTTTAGTAGAGACGGGGTCTCGTTCTTGCTCAGGCTGGTCTCAAACTCCTGAGCTCAAACAATCCTCCCGCCTTGGCCTCCCAGAGTGCTAGGATTACAGGTGTGAGCCACCACGCCCAGCCCAGCTTCTTTTTTATTTGGCCTGCATAAACACACTTACTAAAACAGGTATTTTTAAAAAGTAATGTCAAGCCAGTTCTTTGAATTATGAATCTTCTGATTTTCAAATCTTGTGAATTTTCTAAATTCCATTCTTGGGAAAGCCAACCTTGTTACCATTACTGCCATTAGAACTAAAAGTGGTTCATTCCCTTGAGGGAACTTACCAATTTGTCTTGTTAGCCCTAGAATCTGGCCAAAATCTCATACAACAATTAAGAAACAATAATATTTTAAGAACTAAAAAACAATCCGTAGTTGAAAATCAAGTTGTCTCCTCAGCTGATGGGAAAACTGTGAAACATTTGGCTTTCCTTATGACATATATATTTTGATTTAAAAGCTTGAGAGTTTTTTTTTTTTTTTTTTCCAAAAGACAAATCTTCTTTCAAATTGTTTTGTTCATTTTTGCCACCTTCATTGAAGCATGAATAGCACAGAAGTAGGCATTAGTCTTGGGCTTGTGTGTGATTCAATCGAGTGTTACTTGCATTCCAATTACTTAGCCAGCATGGAATACAGCTGTGTCTAAGAAGTATTTCAGAGTTTCTCAACAAACTCTATATATCACAATTGAATTCACTTGGATTGTATGTTAACTATTCCAGTTTGGATCTGAACTCTGTTATTATATCTAAAATATGAATTGCCTAAAAATATTACCAATTCATAAAAGATGTTAAGTGTTTATATAAAAAAGGTAATATATTTAAGGTCCTTGGAGTCAGTTCATGTGGAGTAAATTAGAGAATAATAAAACAATGTCAAATAGAACTGCCCACAATAACATCTTTGTTAATACAGAAGAGAGGACACATGTTTAACAGGAATGTACATAAAAAATTAATCATTGAGTCATTACATCTTACTGAATTTTACCTCTGCCATTTATATGTGTGACTTTAGATGCATTATTCGCTTTCCGATAATGTTCTCTCCATTGGATTCCTGTTTCAAGGATTAAATGAGATAATGTATATAAAATACCTATCATAGTTCTTGTTACCTACAGAGGCTGTCACCAAAGAAATGATTAGTTTGTTTCTCCAACCTCAAACAAAGTCTCAGATAATACCTTATTTATCATGTTCTACTGGGTTTATTATATAACAACACAAAGTCAAAATAACTGCAGTTAGAACCTTCATCCTCTCAAAAGATCCATAGTTAAAAATATTTAGCAACAAAATGCCTTTTACTAAAAGGCATATCTGACTCCCCTATGGCAAAGCTGAAGCTTTAGTTACTCAAAACTAAGAAGGAACAGAATGCTAACTTTTATAATTATACACACGTATTGCTAAAGACAAGCAAGCACATAATAATAAACATTTTCTTTTTGCAAAAACATAGTAATATCTTACAGAAAAAAAAAAAAATTCTTAAGAAACCAGAATCGAGACTTCCTATTTTAGGAAAAACATTTACTTAATATCTAGATAGGTTAGCCATTAATAAAGAGACAATAAAAAATAAATCGTGTGCATTTGTTGGGGTAGAGTTTCTTATAATGCAGTTTCCTTATCAATTTACAGTATTGCTATCAGTTTTAACTACATTTTCGTATAGCAACAGGGTAAACCCACAACCAATAAGATCCTATCAAATCTTTTGAATAGCATTCTATTTCCTAGACTCAGAAGATTTTACTTCAGAGTTTCCTAAAAATATTATTTTTATTTGAATCTTGTGTCTCTAGAATATATTCTCCTTGCACTAAGAGATAGAAATCCTGAATTTACTTTCCTCTAGATAACTTCACCCTAGATAGGTATAGTTCTAAGTGACACAACAAGAATCAGTATCTCAAGAAAGGCGATACTGATTAATTACATCAGGTTGGTTAGGGACTGGCCTGCCTTCATCTGTATTTGCACCCGCTCCCCATCACTGCCTGAGTAGCTCCTGCCCCTGCCCCTTCCCCCCTACCCCCGCACCCCCCCGCCCCTTCCCCCCTACCCCCTTCCCCCCCGCCCCTTCCCCCCTACCCCCGCACCCCCCCCCCGGCCCCACTCCCCACCAACAATCAGTGGAAAAATTGCCTTCCATGAAACCGGTCCCTGGTGCCAAAAAGGTTGGGGACCACTGGACTAAAGGACAATTTTTAGGTGTTCATATCTTTCTAACTGTTCTTATGAGAGTTCCTCGTTTATACCACTGAGCAAGTATAAATGTAGTGTACTATAATAGAGCAACCATATTTGAGATGGTAGCGCCACAGATACTGCGTTACTGAATTATTTCTCTACCTCTGTTTTCTATGTCTTTTAACAGTAAATATAAAATATGTAAAACTCCAGTTTAGGCTGGTAATACCTGGGGAGACTGTTCATGTGCTAGGACAGGGGGTAAATGGGAATTCCCTGTACTTTTCTTTCAATTTTGCTGTGAACCTAAAACTTCTCTAAAAAATGTAGTACACTGTCCAAGTGCGGTGGCTCATGCCTATAATCCTAGCACTTTGGGAGGCTGAGGCTGGAGGATTTCTTGAGGCCAGGAGGTCGAGACTAGCCTGAGCAAGAGTGAGACCCGTCTCTACAAAAAAATGGAAAAATTATCTGGGCGTGGGGGCGCACACCTGTAGTCCTAGCTACCTGGAAAGCTGAGGCAGGAGGATTCGCCTGTGCTTGGGAATTTAAGGTTGCAGTGAGTTATGATGAGGACACTGTACTCCAGCCTCCGAGACAGAATGAGACCCTCTCCCTCTCTCTGTCTCTCTCTCTCTCTCTCTCCATATATATATACACATACACACACATATATATGTACATAGAGTCTATTTTAAAAAACTATGTAAAAATGATAACATCATTTTCCTGTACTATGCTTTCATTTTCAAATGCTTGACTGGTATAGTTTTAAAAATGTTTTAAGGATTTTATAATAAAAATTGAAATAATTTCAAAATATAAATGCAAGTTTAACTACAAGTTATCTTGCTCATCTCTCTTCTCATTTAACCCTGTTAAAGTTATGGGCAATTGATTAATTGTATCTGCATTACAAAATAAAAAGCATATTAGCAAACTATATTAGTAGAGAGCAACCAATTTGAAAATGCACCATCAAATAAAAGGCAAAGTCTAGCAATAGAATATTTTTAAAACGAGAAAAAAAAAAATACCTCTAAGTGTTAAGCTGTTTACCATTCCAAAAAAGGGACTCATTATGTCTATAATAGTGACTCGGCTTTTTATGATAGGAGTTGCACAAAAAGTTTTTACAACTACCATTAAGTGACCTTTCTGTTTCCATAATCATTTGATCTATTTTTTCAGTAAAGAAAAAAAAGAAAAAAGAGAGAGATTTAATTTAAATTTTAACATCCTGGAGCCAACACTAAAGTAAATTTATGGTGGAGAAAAGCATTTATCAGTTTTTGATATAAAGAAAAACAACACACCTAGAACTGATAGAAACAAGGAAAACCTAGGAAGAGCTAAAACGTTTACTGTTGAGGGGCACATTACCAGATAAGGACGTCAGGGTGCTATATAAATGTGGTAAGTACTTTTTAATTAGCTAATCACAAACAACATCCTTGTGAAGTTGATAAGTGTTATCCACAGTTATGAGTAAAAATTATGAGAATAATATTGCAGAAGCTAAAGCAATTCTTCAGAAGCCATTCTTGCAGATTTAAACATGCACACACACACAATCATATGTACACAAAAATACTCACACAATTAATTTCTGACCCTGAAGCACTGAAACCCCAAAACTAGCTTCATTATCAAGATTAAAAACAAATAATTATGCAGTAGGCTCAACAACAGAAGACACAGGAGGAACAAATGACTCTAAAAAAATAATCACACAGTGCTATAGAATAGTATGCAATGAATAAATATAAATTTGTGGAATATAAAAATATTTATATCATTTCTGAATTATGACAGCCTATGAGAACTCTCAATTGCTGAGTGCTGGTACTAAGAGGTATCTAAAGTATTATTTAGTGCTCTTATTCTATGTATCTAGAATTAAATGATATAACTTTAAAGAATGTGCATGCTTAAGGGAAGTGTCTCTTAAAAGTAATCATAAGAATAAAATTAGGGTATTATTTATGAAACATGTTTTTTTACAAAATCTCCTAAATATAATGTCATTTTCCTTACTATCTTTTGATTATAAATAGTATATTCTATTAGCTACAATTATTTTTTAAGTTCTTTAGAAAAATCCTCTTTCTGATTATATGTATTTAAACTAAATTTTTTCTGAGCTTTATAGTTTGCATGACTACCTCATACCAAAAGTGCTAGAATAAAGGAATTTAAAGGGAATAATACAAACAAGAATGAGGATGAGATAGAGAAGATTTGTATTCCCACAATCTGCTCTTGCTTGATGAAGTAGATTTATTATTGTTGAGAAAGGGAAGGATGGTCAGAATCTCTTTGTTAGAAAATACAAATAAAGAGGGCTGAATAATCAAACAAGAAAAGGAAGAAAAGAAACCAAAGTAAATGTGACAGTAAAACAGCCAAAAACAAAACAGCAGTAAAATGACAGAACTGATTCCTGATTAAAAGATGGAGAGTGGTAGGTTGTTTAAGTAGTGGGTTAAGTTTTTTCTAAAAGTGATGCAGATATTTAAGAAATTACAAAGCATTTGACCAAAGAAATGTCATTTCAGGCAATCCTTTGTAAAGATGACCTGATGTTAAACCCTCTGCATCTAGAATTTTACATTAAAATCTGTGGATTCATATTGTCATGATTCTCTCACTCCAATGATTCTAGTTAACTAAGCAACACCAAAGTTATCAAAGAGTACAATCGATTTCCATGAACCTAGAAATGCTGTGAATACTGTCGTTGCCAATTAGGCAGACTTCAGAATTTTAGCTTGATGCTCCAGTTTTCCTTTTTTGTTATAGAAGGGATTTACAGAGAATTCTCTGAACAGGTCTGGCCTGACAAATCTAAATGACCCTTTTACAAACACTATATGTCACATGAAACCAATAATTCAAGTGAAAAGTTAACGGATCATAGAAAATGTTTGATTGAATTTGTAAAAATGCAAATACATGAGGTAAATTTCAATGTCTTCCAATATTAACTTTTCTTATCTGGCACTACAGATCTAACTTAAGGGAGTATAACTAAATCAGCGAATTTGGCATTTGATCTTGAATATCCTAAAATGAAATAATGTAAAGAAATCATTTTTCCTAAATATTCAGAAATGGAGATTATTGTACTTACAAGCACAATTCGTCTGACTAGACTGCCCAGTGGGGAAAGCTAACTCATCTACAATGCATTAGATAAAGCAGAGGCACTCAGGTGAAGGGCCCCGTGGAGCACACAACGGGACTAAGTAGAACTTGATTTGAGGGGCTGACACTCCAGACTGGATAACATTCATGCTCGGTAGCTGCAAAGAAACAGCAAGTGAGGAGTCTCTAAGGATAATAACTTCGAAATACCTTTCAACCCTTCATCTGGCTTCTTCCTCTAGCAAAGGTTAAATGTAAGTTTGACACCTTGTTCTATTACCTGCACTTACCCTCAGGTAATAAAAGAGACAATGAAATATAATAATGGGTCCCTGTGCTCCATGGCACTGTATAACATCTATTACACATCTCTAGAAGTTCAAACACACTCTTACTGGTGATTTTAAATCACTGAACTATATTTAAAAGAAAATAAAAGAAAACATTAGAGTAGACATGTCACTAAGTCTATGGTTTTTTGCCCTTGCCTCTGAAGTGGTTGACAACTTTGTTAAAAGCTCTTTCTTCCCTGCTCTCTCATGAACGTGACATTGCTTAAGATATTAACCCATTTTAGGTCAGCTGACCTGTAACATATCAACTAATTAGATTATAGTTCTGTTGGCTTTTTTTTCTGATTATATTATTGATTATGGAAATAATAGTAAGCATAGTGATAATAAAAATAATAATGAGCCAATTTACTGAGTGCTCAGTATGCACCAGGAATTATGCAATGATCTTACATGGATTATTTAGCTTTTTTTCTTAGAAAGCAACAAAAACTTGGAGAGCACAAAATGACATATTCTTAAACATATATGTAAAGTGCAGCCTACTGGCACATAGGATATATGTATACCTTGAATAATACTAACTTTATTAATGTAAAGCCTACTGAGATGTAGGAAATACTGTTATCATGGATCATATGTGTATGTTTAAGGAATACTATTAATTTAATGTAAGAATTAACACTTAGAAACTTCAGAAATAAGCACAAAAAAGCAATCACTGCAGTTTCTATCTTATCTCAGCTTTACCAACAATTCTTCCAAAAAGACCTTTAATTGCTCTTCTCTTCCTGAGAGATATTTTCACAGACTTTTTTCTTCTTTTGCATATCATCAAATATTAGCAAACACTTTGAAAATTTCATTGCTTGGTTTCTTGCAAACTGCTCTAAGCTATTCATTTCTTCTCAACCTATTTCGGTGAGGTTGAATATCTGTACTTCTCTTGCTAATGGAATATCTATGGAAAAAGGCCTCAAAAAAGTAGCACAGAATAAAGAAGAGAAAGAGAGATAAGAGAGAAAACTGCTGGGAAAGAAATGCAATCATTTGAAAAATGGGCACATTTTTCTAGAATGCAAAGTGATTCATGAATGGAATCCCTGATTTCCCCCTGAAGGCTGTCCTCAGATGCCTACGCATGGCCATTAGACTGGAGAAGCATTGCCTGTCAGCAGAAGTCAGACTCACTGACACCAAAGGTCTTGTCAGCTCCCCAGAACAATGCTATTCCTCACCCATATCCCCTGCCACTGCCATCCGGCAATGGAGGCTTCTCATGTAAAACAAAATAGCAAACACTGATTCCTACTTTTTTATTTGTGCTTTCAGGGAGAAAAGATGTTAGATGCAATCTGATTGTAAGCAAGAACACATTATCAAAAAACTGTATTTGTGATGTGTATTGCTACTTAAATATCACTCACTGAAACAAAAAGAAGTTAAGGGAGTATATTATATACATGAACAGCAAATTCATGAGGGTTTTAGATTTCAGCTTTGCTCCCAAAATCCAGTGTAATAGGGTTATTAAAGTGATTTCTTTAAAAAATTCAATAATTTGTTTCTTACTGCCAATGAAGTAGGATACACATTTCCCTTACCCATTTAGCACCTTCTAAATACATGTGGGTTTATATATGTGTGAGAAAACATGTGTGTGTGTGTGTATGTGTGTATATATATACGTGTGTGTGTGTATATATACATATGTGTCTGTGTATTCACAGAACTCAAAATGTAGACCAATGTAGAGAAGTGTAACTCTAAAATAAGGTAAGGATGTTTTTTCTTGTTTATTTTTTATTTTGATGTATGCACTCCAGCTAATATTTCCATATGTATTACTCACAACTAGGTTTATGTTATAATATGCTATAATTATGCTATAATTATGACCCAAGTTTTTTTTTTGTGTGTGTGTGTGTATGGTAAACAGCAATGTGTGACACTGAGGAAAAAGTAAAAGGAGTAACAAAAGAATTTAAAACAATCAATGGATAACCAATACTGTTAAATGGAAAACCAATGCTGAGATAGAATGGAATTAAATGGAATGGCATTAAGTCTCAGTGGAATATCAATGCTATTAAATAACTGAAGATTTCCAAATCTCTACAACATATTAGCCCCACTACTAAGTCTTTACGAAAATGTTTCTTTCTATGGTAGCCATAGTATTTATGTGAGTTTTAATAAGCCTTCTCTATCATAAAAAGGCAGAGAGGTCCCTTTTCAAAAGTCCTACATTAAAATGTTCTCCTACATTTAAAGATCAGAAAACTGCAAGTCCTTCAGAGCTTTGATTAAAATGCATCAAATGTGAAGGACAGAAGTGATTTTACATAGTGTAATAATGAAACTGCTAGAATTGGACCTCAGATCTCTTGATTCTTAGTAGCTTATGAACAGAAATAGTTACAGGTTTGTACTGAAACACAGTAAATCCTCCTTTACTAGGGTCTTTGTGATCTTGCAATCTTGAAGTCTTTCAAAGCCTCGATGATCCCATCTGTAAAATGGGCAAACTATACCTACAACCGAGAGCATATTCTAAAAATGGAATGATGCACAAATATAAAACACTGACATTCAAAAATATTAATGTTGCTGTTCAAAAATATTAATATCTGTGTTTTTACTTATAAAATAATAAAAGTCAAAAGGAGTACTAAATAATGAAAGAAAACACTTTCAAATAGGAAAAGAAAATGTTAAATTCCAAAATTATCATTTTTATTTACCCTTCACACTTTTCAAAGTAAAAAAAAACACATTAAATTTTTTAAATTTCTCTCTGAGAGTGCAGTAGGGACATGACAAATAGATTCTAATCTAAAAAATTAAATAATTAACAGGTACTGAGACATTCTGGAAAAGAGATGATGATTAGACCTGAACTATTAGATATAAAACATAGTATAAGTTCACCGTACTACTGATAATTTACAGACACAAGTGATAAAACAAAAGAGAGATTAGTATGTACATGCATTTAGTTCATGTGATTAAAGTGACAACAAAAAACTATTAATTTACTAATAAAAAATCTGTGTGAAAGACAACATAGTTATAGTTCTGCCTCTCATCACATACAAAAATAATGTACCTATACAGTAGGGCGATAACACATTAATAGCTATTAAAGAATACAGAAAAAAAATAGGTAAATACTTACATAAAATACTTTTCTAAGCATTATGGCAAAAGAAATAACAATAAAGCTCTACCATATACGTATTTTTAAATGTTTGTAAAAATGTAACAAAATGTAAGTAAAAAATCTGAGAGAAATGCCACAATATATGACCAAGTGCCATACAATACATATAATATATTGAGATTGTTAAAACTCAATAAAAATAAAAATATAGGCCAGGCGCCGTGGCTCACGCCTGTAATCCTAGCACTCTGGGAGGCCGAGGCGGGCGGATCGCTCGAGGTCAGGAGTTTGAGACCAGCCTGAGCAAGAGCCGAGACCCCGTCTCTACTAAAAATAGAAAGAAATTATCTGGCCAACTAAAATATATATAGAAAAAAAATTAGCCGGGCGTGGTGGTGCATGCCTGCAGTCCCAGCAACTCGGGAGGCTGAGGCAGGAGGATCCCTTAAGCCCAGGAGTTTGAGGTTGCTGTGAGCTAGGCTGACGCCACGGCACTCTAGCCTGGGCAACAGACTCTGTCTCAAAAAAAAAAAAATAAATAAATAAATAAAAAAATATAAAAATATATTGCTAAGAAAATCATAAAAGCTATAAATAAACTATTCATAAATTTAAAATGTCAAATACCAACACATGTGAAGATAGTTGGGGAAATGGATACCTCACCCTTCCCTGTCGGGAAGTTAAATCAGTGAGACTGTCTACAGGTTAAAATATTGATATAACTTGAAAATCTTCTTGCCTTAGAGTTCAGTAATCTCACTTTCAAGAATTTATTTGCAAGTAATTATCAGAGATGCCCACAAAAATGTATATATCATTTAACATTGTAAAATAATTTAAACATGCTGCATTAGGATAAGATTATAAACTTCTAAACTCAACATAATTTCAACCATGCTAACAATGTTAGCAATTAATATTGATTTCTTCAAGTGGTAGAAAAGCAAGGGCTTTTCTTTTTTTTTTTCCTTTTCTATATTTTCCTCATCTTGTACTATAAACCTATATTGCTTACAAAGTAAGGGAAATTGTTTTAAATTATGTTAAAACAGAAGTGATGTATGATAGACAAGAAATGGGGTAATTTAGTTTGGATTCACAGAATTAGATAGGAGAGTGGTGGATTGCCCAGGGACCCGAATTGCCTGACTAAGGAATTTCTATGTCACTGAGTAGGCACTGGGGAGCCAGTGAAGTTCTTCGAGCAGGGAATTCATAAAATGTGGTGGTTATGTACTGGGCTAAGTGAATGACTCTCAATCTAGTTGCAAAGAGGCCAACTGCCAGAGTTTAGTGGTCTTAAGAATCTAACATCAGAAAATTCAAGATAAACAGATATACTTAATAAATAATTCTTATATTAGATACTCAAAGTAAGACTCTGCTGTCCATTGCCATATAATGCAGCAACACTCTAAGCTTTCTGTTTTCCTCTCTGTTATCTCATGCAAAGAATGAACAGGGAGTTTATGAAATTCATATAAAGAATCAACTGACAGCACCACATCTACAATCCAGGTCCTGGAGTTTTAAGCATATCATGATGGTTTTAGGCTAGATTTAACTGTGAGGATAATAAGAAATGTGAGTATCTCTGTTACTTCTAACTAGCAAGTTTATGCATTGAACTGTTGGAAACTCAAATATTTCAGAATTTTATGGCAGAAATAATGAATTCACTTGAATTTTTAAAGGGCCCTTAGATATCTGGAACATAGAGTACCTGTACCAATGACAGGGGCTGTTATGACATTCCACTCTCCACACCCTCTCCCCTCTTAAGTGCCATCTTCCTTCCCAAACACAACATAGGTTTTGATGTGAAGCTGTAAAATGATTTCAAATTTCCCTAACACGACACTTTACAAATGATCCCTTTAGATAACTAAACATATAGATCATATCTGGTTATACAATGAAATGGTTTTAAACTTTAGGACCTGTCTCTTCTTATAAGAGAATCCTTAATCTCACTTTTATGTCAGTTCCACTTCACTGAAATAAAAAACCATCTCCTCTTCCCTGAAATGTTTTTGATATTTTTCCTTTATAAGATCATCTCACTCTTGAACTCAGATCCTCTCTTTTCCCTTGCTCTGCTACAGCTAGTCTACAGTCACATATCTTGGTCCTAACATGCTTTCAAAATTCTTCTTGGTCTTGGAGTTGTTTCACTCATTAGGTATTCTGTGTCTCCTTTTAATAGTTGGATCATAAATTTGGAAAGAAGATAATGTCAAATTGCCCACACTTTTTGGCAAAAGACCAAAAACATAGAGGTTTATAATAATTTTGATCTAAGAATAAAATCAGATAAAATGGACCTTTAGTCTGTCAGTAATTTAGTAAATTAAAATGATACTATTGGGCAAAGGAGCTCTAAAATTTGGAAATAAAAACATAAGAAGCAGAACACTTTATATCAACCCATAAAACACCTCATTCTTTGGCTACAGGTTTTGAGAATCACACTCTAGATTACTGGAAAAGAATGGGTCATTGACAGGAAAGTCCTCAAATATAATTCTAGCTGCAAATTCTTTGAGTACCCAGAGATGAAGTGAGCACATGAATTAATTATTATAAAATTTATCTATTTATAAAATAAATGGGTACTTTTTTCTTCACTCAACTTGGAAGAAAATACATGATTTCTGATGATGTACATTTAGAAATTATCTAATCTTGAAGATTAAAAGTAGTCTTAGAAGATGAATGAGAGAAGGAATGATGCAGCATCCTTTTAAAACAGTGTGATGAAATACATTTTTTGTCTTTTCTTTTTTTAATGTAAGCAGCTTTCTATTTTCTTCTTGTCTATTAAATTTATACATACCTTAAGAATAATATTTATTAAGTTCCAAAGCTTATATTTTTGAAAATTGCTTAAATATACAATGTACTAATAGCCCAAGATAAGTATATTTAGTATATCAGATACATAATATTTAGTAATGTACATCATTGATTCTAATAATATCAGAAAATATATACTTATCCATATATGTATTGGTTTATGGTATGGGAGAACTGTTATCTTAGAAAGGTATACACATATATGTTTATAAATACATATCTCTATATATATTAATTTTAGTGTAAAGAAAGAAATTTTGATAGGATTTTAAGTCAGCCAGAAGTTTGTTCAATACTCACTAGGCCACTACAATAATGATGCCATTGACCAAGTCATCCAAATTTTCAAATCTGTTCATTAGCAAGATGAAGATAATGCTGTTGGAATTAAAGGAGATTAAGAATATAAAGTGCCTCACATGTGAAAACCAGGGGATAACAGTACCCTCTCTTGTTTCAGAGTTACTGTGAAGATTATATTGTATAATTTATAAAAAAAATATTGGGGCTTTTCTTTGTATGTATTTGCTGTTTATTAAGTTATTCATTCATCTAACATAAATGTTTTAAGGACTTGTCATGTGCTAGATATTTGTAAGTGCTCTATGTTAAAAGTGTAAATGTTCTACATAAAATATAAAAGAAATGTAAGATACTCAAGGATATTTTAAGCATTAACTGTATTTCTGGGCATATTCTGCATTTAATATAGCAAAAGATTAAATCATCTTTAAGTGAAAAGCAGCAGGATAATCATCACTTGTGATTTCATATTTTATGGTGAAAGTTAATTTGGCCACACTACAATTCTAATTTTAACATGATATATTAAGGGTAATGCAGTTCTGATTCAGGATATTTATCTTTTAAAAATAATTAAAATAACTGAATGATACCCACAAATTATTTACTAGTATGCTGCTAGCATAGCTATACAGAACTAAAGATTATGCATAATAAGCAATACATAATGTTTTAAATTGTAGCAGTTAATGGGAATGAGGCAGATGTGTACAAAAAGTACACCCATGGCAAAACGATAAACAACTTGTCAATTCAAGGCAGAAAAATAACACCTAAGGACAAAAACAAAATCCATTTGTAGAGAAAAAAAACTACTTTTCATTTGTACCATTAGTGTTGCATAGCATATAGCCTGATCTAACCATTTATTATAGGAATAAAGAATAATCCACAATGATATAGCAGGGACTGATTAACACATGGGAACATGAAAAATCACTCTTTCTGTATCAAATAAATCTACCATTTTAATTAAACTAGGTATTATATTAAATAAGTGAGGTGTGGACAAATTGAATATTTTAATAAATTTGAATAAGTGTACATTAATTTTACTCTAGTGACTATATGTTTGGGGAAATATGCATTGTTTTCCATTTTAACAATGCTATGAAGAATAACATTGCATTATGGACTCATAAAGCAAAACTACTAACTTGGCCACCAAAATATTTTAGTATGATTTTAACAATTTGGCTCAATACCATGATCTTCATGTCATATTCAATCAATTTTAGTCAAAATCATGTGGTCTACTTGAAATGATGTAAGTGATCTTAGCCCAGTGTCTAGAAAAGATCTGTGTAAACTAAAAATATATTGTATATATTTTATACATTTTTTTTTCAATGACACCTAACCCTCTGCAGACTCTCATAAATCAGAAATTTTAAGTGAGGTAATGAAGATTAGTCATGACTCAAAGAAAAAAATTAAAAAATGATCTTTAACTTGTTGGAACTGGGTTGTTAACCTTCGCTACTTTTTCAACCTTCTCCTACCCTTCCTCACTCTCTCCTCACTTTTCCTTCAGAAACTAACATCATTTTACCAGATATAATCTTATTTTGAAGTTCTATTTTGCCAGTAGGATTTAGGTATTCATCTGTTATGAAAATGATCAAATGCATTCTCCTAAGTAAGCCAATAACATGGTCTAATCATGTAACTTGGCACATATTTCTTTTTTTAAATGCATCTGTCTTCAATTGGTTTGCTTATAGAATCAGGGCAAGTCTAGAAGCACAGACAAACCTTTGCTACAGATTAAAAAAAAAAAAAAAACTCTAAAATTTGTGTGTAATGCTTTCTAACATGTTATCAATATTTATGCTAACCATTTGAATAAAAGTCTCTAGAAAAATCCTCATATTTAGTGTCATGATGACATTAGAATTATTTCAAAACACATCTTCAGTAAGGCTAAACTTAAATAGATTTTAAACTATTTTAGAAATAGTAAAATATTTTATTTTTCAAAATAGTTCTTTTGGGTTAATAAAAAAGCTGGGTCAATTATTTATTATATGTCTCTATTTAATTTTGGGACAAGCTATTTTTGCATCCTGAAGCTTTGATTTATGAGATGAAATATCAAGACATCTGTGATATGTCCCTGGTAAAAGGACAATATGCCTCTTGAAGTGCTTTATATAATATCATTATATTTAACCATAACAAGTGGACCACTTACTATGTACATTAACACTTATTTTGTGTACTAATTTCTGTAATATTATAAAGATGTAGATGGGTTCTTGATCTCAAGGCCTTGACAATTCAGTTGAGGATGCTTTACACACAAAAATGAAAGAATTAAATAATAAATAGACCAACAAAGCAACATCTAAGTAAGTACACATTTTAAGAGCCCTTGTAATCTAGATTTAAGCTCATCATATGGAAAGCTGCTATGCAAAAGTGTTCATTTACAGAAAATTAAAATATGGAAATGATTCTTTTAAAGTCACACAGCATGTTGTTGTGCAGATGATAAGCCAGGTGGCCCCTGAAATGCCAGCCAGTAATGATGCATTTGAACCAAGTAAACTGAGATAAAATAATTTCTAAAAATACTCAATGAGCATGTGACCACCCTCTCTCTGCACTATTTTAGAGAAACAAAGACCCACTACCACAGAATAATTACTTTGTTTCCACTGAGAATTAAGAGTTAAATACACACACCTGATTAAGTGTTTTGTTTATGATGCCTTTAAAAAAGCAATTCTTAGAAAAAGAGACATTATAGAAAAGACACAATTATATGAAGGAGCTGTGTGACTTTCATTGAATAGTTCTTAGTAACTGACAATTATTGAAGACCTCCTATGCACTAGGCATTATACACATAATGTTTAGAATGTCATGATAATTTTACAAGGTTGGTGTGATCCTTCTTTTATAGATAAGGAAACAAGTTCATTGAATTTAAGTAATATACTCAGGAAATGGCTGAGCCTTAATTTATGTTTATCTCTCTAACTCTAGGCCAATGCTTGTTTTTATACTATCCTCCAATAAAGCATTCTCACCCAGTCTATTTTTACTCTATTACTCTCCTTCATTTTCTTTATAGTAATGATCACTATCTGAAATTATACAAATTATTTATTCACAGGTTTATAGTCTTATCTGTTAGATTGAAAATTCCATGAAGCCAATGTCTTCTCCATTCCTAGCATGTAGAACAAGTGATTATTCCATGCATATTGATTGACTGTCTGAATAAATAAACAGCGGGATCTATTTAAATCTCATGCCCCTTTCATTATATGGCACACAAGTCTTTCTTTGTATGATGGCTTCTTGGAATAATATTTCTTTAACCAAAATGAAGTAAGAAGTTCTAAGTTTGTGTGCGTATATGTGTATACAAATATATATTTTTTCTAGTCTCTTTTTGTAAAGTAAGCATAAGAGGTCATATTAAGTACATAAACCTGGAATACAAAATAAGAGAACTAATAAGTCTAGTAACACATGGAATTAAGATATAGTCATTATCATTTGAGATATTAACAAGTGATTATTTTCTATATATTTTTAGGCAAGTAATCCCTCTGACTATATAAGACTTTACATGAGGCCAGGTGCATTGGCTCACGCCTGTAATCCTAGCACTCTGGAAGGCTCAGGGGGAAGGATTGCTTGAGGTCAGGAGTTCGAGACGAGCCCTAGCAAGAGCTAGACCCCACTCTTCCAAAAATAGAAATATTAGCCAGGCATGGTCTCGAGTGCCTGTAGTCCCAGCTCCTTGGGAAGCTGGGCAGGAGGATCACTTGAGACCAGGAGTTTGAGGCTGCAGTGAGCTATGATGATGCTACTGCATTCTAGGCAGAGTGACAGAGCAAGAGTCTGTCTCAAGAAAAAAAAAAAAAAGACTTTACATGAACAAATTAACAAACATATGTGTTTTCAGAGTACTAGGCCAAGAGGACTACTCTTAGGCTGTACTACACATGTGTAGTACACTCCAAGGGCTAAATAACAAACACCAGCCAAGCAATGACCATTATGAAAATAATAAATTCCTCACACTACCAACAACATTTACTTTAAGGGAAGACTGGAGAAATTTAATATTTACTCTCACATTACTTATTTTTTGTTGTTCATTGTAAAATTAACAAGATGTTTTCTGCCACTCATTTTTCTCTAAAGGCATTATTTTTTTAGTTATTTCAATGGAGGTGGGATAGTCACTGGAAATTGGCATGTCAAGTCTTATTTTTGAGTGGCTTTGATAAGACCAGTGGAACAGAAGACAAACTATAGTAGCTACAAAAAATGTGATCTTATATGTAATTTTCACCTCGTTATGCTAATTAAGCTTTACTTACCACCATTACCATTATTTATAATAAAGTTATTAATTTTATATAACTAATGATGTTATTGCTCTAACCCGAGACTAAATTTTAGGAAATTCCCACATAATTTTAGATGCAGTTAGTTTATCCGACCACTAATCCAACCATTCGTTATGTCATGCCTCTGTCCTTCTCACTTTATCAGTAAACACATTAGTTTTATACACATTTTTATTAGTGCAATTCGGCATCAGAATACTGCCACTTAGAATACACCTGTGTCATTTTCTGCACTTAAGTTGTAACTGACTTGGATTAGAGTCAGGATCCAACTTCCATGTGTGCTTCTGATCAGTACTCCTTACAATGCCCCGTATCCAATTATTATTAATATCATTCCCATCATCATTTTCTTTATCCCTATTATTAATTTACTCTGAGCTCTTACTCTGTGCCAGGCAGCATATTTGGCACATGATATGTATTTACCTTCAAAGCAGCTTTATGACACTGTTATTATGATTGTCATTTAATGGATAAAGAAACATTTGTCCAAGAAAACATAGGTCCTGCATGGAAGATCCATATGTAAACCCAGTGTTGCATTCGGCAGCAGAGCTCTTATCCACAGCAGATACATTCTACTGCAACTCTCCGTGTACGTTGCTTTTTTCATCCTCAGCATCACAAGTCTTACAGGGAAGGGGTTCTCATTTGCACTGCCTCTTGAGTGCCCAATAAAGTATAGTAACTAATTAAGTTTCTGTCAAAGAATTAAAAAAAAATGAAGCTACAAATTTTTCAAACATTTAATAAATTTAATAACTTTTTTTATTTGATTAAAATGCAAAAATATGTAAGGCCTCTTCAAGATAATGTCGTATATATATTTGGGCCTCCTTTTCCTTGTGACTTTAGCCCAATATCAGTATAATATTTCATTTTTCAGTTAAAATCATATAACTGGCCTTGGTGTGATCTCATTTCCTACTCTTAGACTCTGTTTGCTTGTTAATATTCTGCCTTCAGGTTGAGACTTCATTGGAATTTCAAATTCACAATATAATACAATACTGAGTAAAAGTATAGTAGTCAAGTAGATTAAATCATCCTGTAATCCTAATTAGATAAATATACATTTATTTTTAAAACCCACACAAAATTATTTGTGACTATGTATCCTCTGCATTTCTAGAAAAAGGCAAAGAAAAACGTTGAATACATTCCTAATGCAGGTGATTTCCAATGTTCCATGTCTTATAAATTCAACCACATCGTCAGCTATGAAGAATATTCCTTAAAAAACTGCAAATGATATAATTACTCTTCTTTCTTTCATTATTAATTTACTCATGTTCCATATGGTAACAGGAACACCTTACATTAGTTTCCATTGCCAAATCATGTTTTCCTTTGATACAGAAACCATCACAACTTTGCCTATCAAACACCTGGATCACACTAAGAAATGAAATCACCGAGGAAGTCAATAAAATGCACTTGTTTTGTTGGATAGACCTAATTAAAAATCAAGGTGTTGAATTTGGTACATCACCAATAATAATGCTTCAAACCATACAACCCAACTTTTATTTATTTACTTTTTTGAATCAAATTAGAGAGCATAAAATAGCTTCATTATAACTCAGATGAAAAGTCTGAGTTAAGTGGGCTCGATGTCAAAACATTCGGTTAATTCAATGTTAAAAAACAGACAAAAATCATCAGTTGATTATATTGTAATTCATTATCCCATAGACTATAGTAGAATTTTGTTTTTCAACCTTTTTTAAAAAAAAAATCTCTTCCTTAAACAGCATTTAAGACATTTTTTTCTTAATTGCTAATGCCATGAAATTGTAATACCACAGGTAAAGTGTATATCTATTTATGTAATGTATGTATATCTGTACTTTAAATGCACAAACAGTAAGAATTTCCTTCCCCGGAACCAATTTTAGCCAACTTAGGGGCTATATCTCTCCACTGAGAATATATGCGGTAGACAAAGCTCAAAGTTTCAAACTACGGGAAATACATTTTCATTTAAGTTCAGTAAGGCATCTGCAGTTACATAGTTTAACCTGTTCTCAGTCTTTTTTTTTTTTTTAATTAAATGAATGGGATGAGGCAAATGAAGAAGAGCAGAGAAACATATTCTTTGTTGTAAACACCTTTAAAGGAATACATTGCACAGTTACTCTATAAGACAAGATATTGATGAATATAAAATTTCAACCATTTTTGCAAATAAAGAGTTTTAAATGAACTCAAGAACTATGTAACAGTCCCTTCTGTGTGCCCTAACTTTTAAACTAAAATCTTTAAGAGGTGAGGGGAGAAAAAAAAGAAAAAGTCATTAATAACTGTGTTCATGTATCGGAAAATTTGGTAATAGATAAAAACAAAAGGAGAATATTGTTTGGAGTGTTGACCTTATATCTGGTTAGATTGGCATTATATAGAAATTGCTTTATTTTTTAGTACTTTTTATATGAAAAAATTGTGAAAGATTTTGACATTTAGTTGGCATCTTTACTTTCACCCGTCTGTGTTATCTCTTCCTCATTGTTATTTCATTGTCTTTCTAGAGATTTTGTTTATTTGTTTTGGTTTGTTACACCTCTGTACAGATAGAATGTAAACTGTAAAAAAATAATAGACATAGTGTGGCTAATTTCAGCTAGTTTGGACTTACCACATGCTAATTTCTATAGCTACTGATCCAGTGCTATAGAATCTATTAACTATAGATAACTGATATTCTATAACCATAAGTCCATATGTTGGTTTGGAATAGGATGTATCAGGATGGTAGCATTATTTACTAATAATAATTGGATTTATAATTTGCCTCTGGTTTTGGGGAAGCCTGGGGTGGTATTTCAAGGTTAATGCTGGTCACATAGTTAGGATGTACATATGTGAACAGCACGGCTCCCACTCTGAGCCAACTCTGGGCTTCTTGGCACAGAGATGCTTTGTATATAAGCTGGTGGTGGTTCAAGTCCTGAGGACGATGCATGTTCTACCTAACCCACTCAGGGGTGGGAGGACAAAAGAGCCTGTGCCTGGATGGAATTGGAGACCATTCTTCTAAGGGAAGGATCACAAGTATGGGAAAACAAACACTACATGGAACTATTAATTAATTGGAAACAATTAATTAATAATTAATTTGGAACCATTAATTTGGAACTAATCGATCAACAGTTATGTGCTCATACGGAAATAACATTCATTGGAAATCAAGCAGGTGAGAGGTGAGGAGAAGGGGATGGATAAATTCACACCTATTGGGTACGATACACACTATCCGGGTGACGAGCACATTTATAACTTTGATTCAAATGGTACAAAAGCAATTTATGTAACCAAAATCTTTGTACCCCCATAATATTCTGAAATTAAAAAAAAAAAAAAGAGCTTGTGTCTGATATCTGTGGACTCTTTTCAACACAAATCTTTCTTTTCCTGTTGCTGTTCCATATCTTTTGCCTGAAATAAAAGTGTCTATGAGAATAAAGTGATTCTTATATGCCTTTTCAGCAATGGAACACTTAACGTGATTAATACCTTTAGTATTGCAATTAGTTCTTATTCATAAAAATGAAAATTGTGTCCAGTGAAATGCAATTGATTATCCCCCTCTGGATGTTGACTTGTTTTGCCATTTTTTTATCTATTTGTAAGTTTATTTCAGCATTCCTTATCTGACTACAATGTGTGGTGTTTGGGGTTCTCCTTTGGACCAGATATTATAATTTACTGCTTCCCTCAATAATTAATAAATTAAATTAAAACTTCAATATGTTTTCATTGTATATCAGGATGAGAATAATAATACATGTTCTTTCAAATTTTATCTTTTATCAACTTACTTCATAAGGAGTAGCAGCTTTTCTTAGTCATTAAGACCAAAATCACTAGTCAATTGTCTGGTTTTGAATCCAGATGCTGCCAGCTATCTGGCCCTGGCTAAGTTACTAAAATCCTCCCAGAAGCCAGTTCATCAGCTGAAAAAAGGGTTGCATAATATAACTTCCTTGTATTTTTAAATCAGTATGTCTTTGATTCCTGTCATCAAAATGAGAATACCATCAACTCCTATCTCATATGATTTCGAGATGAGTAAATGAGAAAATACAAGCAACCAACATAGACTGACAATAGTTGGAGCTAAGTATTAGGAGCCCCTTGCAGTATCAAAGTAAGTTAATTAAATACTTTTATTTTTTTTTACTATTAATAACCTATTGTTGGTTTTCTTCTTGTCTTATTCCAACATGCTTTAAGTTGCTGACCTCCTGGGAGGAGTGATATGATCTGGAAAAAAACTATAAAAAATTATCTTATTCACCTTCTTTCTCTTAGATGTCTAATATTGAAAGATTATGTTATTATTATTATTATCATCTTTGGTATGTGAAAACTCACAGACACCCTCAAGCTTAGAAATGTTGATATCGATCACAGTATCAACCAGAGAATGCTCAAACAGCTAAGCGGAATTAGAGAAAATTAGATAAAAGCATTATATTATCTTCATGCTTATAAATTACTTTTAATTACATTTCTCTATTTTTTTTAAATTTATTTACCTAGAAAGGAAATCCTGACAAAATTTGATATAACTTCTGAAAGTCATCTGGAGATTTTCCTTGCTTCTTTGAAACATATATCTGGCCAGGGAGGAGGACAAGGGAAATAATAAGAGAGCTAATTGAAATACCCTCCAAATGAAGTATTAATGGCTCCACTCTTAGAAACTGAAGAGGATAAATTATTATTGAATTCAACTTGACAAAAAAAGTTTTGTGTTGAGACTTATTCAAGATACCTACAAAACCTATGGGTGAACAGTCACTAATATTCCCCCACTTTAAGCTCAACTAACTGAAATAAAGCTGGCAAATACTGATTAAATCAAAAGTATTCTTTGTTCCACTCACCATAAATACACACAAAATAAAATACTGCTTGAAATTATTATGTTCCAGGTGAGGAAAATAAGAGGTTAATTTAAAATTCTATCCTCTGTTGAACCCAATATACATACTTTCCCCCAAAACAACAACAAATGCACCTCAGAAACGCAATCAAGGTGTCAAACTCATTCTAGTAAACTTACTGTGTTGACCCATTATTAATGTTGCCTTTCAGGGAATTTCCATTTCTACAGGAGATGGCCAAATTTTATTCACGACTTTATATCATCATATTTTTACATTATCCATTAAAAAATAAAGGAAAGAAACTTAATAGATAGTGGAAGAAGATGGACTTTAGGGATATACTCTTAGAACACAATCAATAAAAAAAAAAAAAAAAAAAAAAAAAAAAAAAAAAAAAAAAAAAAAAAAAAAAAAAAAAAAAAAAAAAAAACCAAAACAGGAAAAAGTGTCTTGACCAATTTGTAAAGAACTTACGATACTGACACTAATTGGTGGCAAATTTGACAGGTTATAGATAAGTGAGTTGTCTCTGTTGAGGAGCAGTTCTGTAGATCCATTTTTCTGTGCTCCTTTCCATGCCAATCACTGAAAATGCTGGTGAACTGGCCCAGCTGAATTGAGCCATTGAAGGGGAGAGGAGGGAATTAATTGTGTTCCCTTGCATCTTTTCCTACTGCCAAAGAAAAGCACTATTGTCCTCCTTGAAGAATTCCCTTTCAGCCTTAAGGATCTCTGCCAACTCCATTGAGAAAGTCAAACTGCATATCCAAGTGGAAGTAAGGGGGGGGGGGGTTCACATCCAGCTTTGTTCTTGGGGGAGGGGATTGTGATGAGCTCTAGACATAAGCATCACTGAACATCACATTTTCAGTTTATTTTGAAGGTAGCTTTAATGAAAAATGAGAAACATGAAAGAAAGAGTGAGAAAGGAAAAAGAGTAAGTATAAATTTATAGAATGAATAAAAGTTACACTGAATGCTATTTATAATGTTGCCTATGTATGCATGGTATTAAATTGCACTTATTAAATGCATCAGGGGCTCTGAACCACAGAGAGCAATCTTATCTGGAGTAATAATATAAATGTCCACTTTCACAGATGAATGGTTGCATTGGATTTTTTTTAAATCACTTTCCTTAATGTAACCTAATTAAGGGTGTAAATTAAAAAGGATTTTGAGTCATAAAAGTGTCAGATTTCAAATATAACTTATTTGAGGATTTGAAGATAGCCCACATAAAATGCAAAAACTATTCGGTGACTCCCCCCAAAAAGGACACGTTAGAGTAGTTTCCATGAGGAGCTTGGGTAAGTTGACTGGATGACCAGGGTTAGAATATATGAAATTTTAAGAAAAATTTAACATCACTCCATAAATGAAAAATGACTTTAAATTTCAATACTGAGATTGTCTGAATTCAGTAAAATTTGGCAGTTAAGAGTTCATATGGGCAATGTTAAATAACTTTAAGGTAAGAAAATATCTACTTTCTTTTTAGAAACAAAAGACCACATACTCTAGAAAATTCTGCTGCAGATACTTGCTACAAGGATATACCTATCCAAACCGAACAAATAGAATGTTATAGTCATTAGATTAAATGTTTTCCTAGCTCTTGGCACTTGTTTTATAGAAGGACTGGAAGAGAACTAGTCTGTACTTTTATTCACTGTTCTAGTTTTTCATTTTCCTACACTTCCTGCAACAAGGACTTTGTGTGTGTGTCCGTGTGTGTGTGTGTGTGTGTGTGTGTGTGTGTGTGTGTATAGAATTCTGGGCAACTAACCCTACAGAAAACCTCTAAAAATACTAGATATGTATAGTAAAAACTGTGAAATGCATAAGCCAACAGTTTTATTTGGTAATAAATTCAATCGTATGGCATAATTGCCATATGGCATAATGGATTTTGTTTGTTTATCTGTGCTTCATTAAAGTGAGCTCCCAGCATTTTTTCTTTGTCTGTGAAAGATCTATTATAAATATGACTGCCTGCAAGCCAAGCAAGGTAAAACATACACGTACACCTTTAAATTAACTTCCTAACTGGTCATAGTTTTTGCAAAGCAAGAAGCCAGAAAGTATGATAATATTCAATTGAAGAGTGGCCTGAACTTAGGATAAAAATTTAATCAAGCTTCCAAATATACACACACACACACACACACACACACATATATATATATATGTAAAATATAGCACTGCAGCACCTTAACACTACAACCTAATATACTTTCCTAACAAGTAATTTTCTGGATGTCACCACCATTTACCAGGGTCAGCATCTGAATGTAGAACAAGTAACTTATTTAAATTAGTTTATTTGCTCAGAAAAAAGCTATATGACCTGGCATGCATCATATGAGTATTAATTTAGTTGTGCTTTGGATTTAAAACATCTTCTTTGCAGTAGCAGGTGTTTTATAGCAGTGAATTAAAACACAAACTGTGTAAGATCATGTTTAGAATATATCAAGTAAGAAACAGAATGTCCTTTCATCCAGGCTGTAATGGATAGAAAAACAAAAGGCTTCCATCCCAAAATCCATTATTGGCCTAAAACCTTACAACGTTTAGGAGTTTTTTTTTTTTTTCTTTCTTTCTTTTTTTTTTCTTCTTCTTTTCTTTTTTTATTGAAAGTTTGCTTCTTAATTTGATTGTTAATGATGGTATTGTTATTATCATCACCATTTAATTAGCTGTATTTGGATCTCCTGGATCTTAACCAGGAATAAAATGTATGATGCATCTATATATTTTCTATAAGCAGTCATCTATGGGAGCTAGCTTACCATTGTTATGATCAAAACATCCTTCTCTTTGGCATCATGAAAACTACCACTGCATTAGTAAGACCAGGTTACTTATCTCTATATAAATTTTACTCCCTTTAACAAACTAAATATGACTATTAAAAATATCTTTCACAGCCTGAGCAAGAGTGAGACACCATCTCTACTAAAAATAGAAAAAAATAGCTGGGTGTGGTGGCACACACCTGTAGTCCCAGCTACTTGGGAGGCTGAGACAGGAGGACCCTGCAGCCTAGGAGTTAGAGGTTGCAGTGAGCTATGATGATGCCATGGCACTCTAGACCCAGCAACAGAGTGAGGTCCTATCTCCATAAAAAAAAAATAATAATATATATATATATATCTTTCAAATGGCTTTTAGATTAGTCTATATTGTCTAATATAAGATAAATGAATGCAGAACTTGCTACTCACTAATAAACTAGAAAAAAATATAGGAGTCATGGACCAAAATAATACAGTCAAGTAAACACTGAAAAATTGTGTAAACAGGAAGTGTGGCTGATTTACACAGGAAAATGACAAAAATCCATTTGTTTCTTCTAGATTCAGGAGTAGCCCTTACACCTAGGCATTGATTGGCCAAATGATGTAATCTATTCTGAGAGATGGAGCCCTCAAGAGTTGCTCAAGCAATGATTTGTAATGGTTCTTAAATAACTAGGATATGTTATGGTGGAGTGAGCCAGATACATAGCTTTAGGACTTCAAAGAATTGTGCAACAATGGTGTGGAAAATACTAGACCAGGTAGTCCTGAGTAGGCTGGGCTGGAAATACTGGATTTCAAACACTTTAGTGGTCTTTTGTTTCACATTACTAGATCTTCCATGGTCTGTTTGTTTTTCAGAAAACAGGTAAATATATGCAGAAAACAAAGATTATGTATGTATTCCTCCTGCTCTATAACTTGATATGCCATTTCTTTTTTTATTTTTTTAATTGATACATAATAATTGTACATATTCATGGATTACATGTTGCATCTTGAAACAAGCACACAACATACAATGATCAAATCAGGGTAACTGGGACAAGATTCACCTGAAACATTCAACATCGCTTTATGTTGGGGAGCATTTGAAAACTTCTAAACCAGACAAAGAAAAACAAATACTTCATTTTCACACTCAAATATGGAACCTAAAAAAAAAAAAAAATTGATCTCAAGGAAGTAGTGAATAGAATGGCGGCTACTAGAGATTGGTCAGGGTGGTGAGAAGGGGTAATGAAGAGATGTTGGTGAAGGGGTAATTCTGTTTAATAGAAGGAAGAAGCTCTGATATGCCACTTCTTTAATAATCTCATACCATCCCTAAGAACAAAAATCATATTGAGATTTCTGAAGAATTTAAGACTTTTTATTGATTCCAAAGCCTAAATGTGTATGTTTTATGTGAATTAAAAGTAAGTCTTCTACATTCTGTTGCATATCGTGCACATGCATTAAAAAGTAATACTAAAGGCCTATGTTAATGTCCTGAAGAAGGCTGGTGGTGCATCCAGAAAAGACATTTATATTTGTATTATTGTTCTTATCTGAGTCTACATGCAATTTATAATCAAATGCTCAACATCAATTTTCCTTTCTGCACAGGCCACCCCTGTGAATGCAGAAACTGTCCATTATGCTTGGGAATCTTTGGTAGCCTTCATGACTTATCCTTGGACTTAGGCATTAGAAGTGAGGGTTTAATTCCTTTTTCTGCCACAACGACTTAGCTTTACTTGCCCACTCCTCCCTCCTTTTTTTTTCTCTCAATCTTAAAGATCTAGTACCTCCTAATCTTAAAGATCTAGTTTAAAGCATCACTTTTTCTGTAATTATCTCTAACTCTTCCCCTTCACAATAAACTCAATTTCTCTGTCATTATTGCTTATCAAGTTCTTTGCATATAGTTCAATCACATTCCATCAGTTGTTTAGTCACAGGAATACTTCATCCAATATGACAAAAATTATATCCCATTAATATTTGAATCTGCAATGCCAAATATTAGGTCCTTTTTAAATACTTGCTGAAATAAATTAATCATTCTTTTTCTCATTTATGTCATACTTCACAATTTTCAAATTACTTTCTCATGTATTGTGATGCAAAATACATAAATTTTGCAATAAGGAACCAGCATATTGTTTTGTTAACAGCTGAAAAATACCTTATTTTGAGTAAATCACTTGGACCACTGCAGAGGAAAAGGGACTAGAGTTACTATTCCATTGAGAGGAAACATTCCATTGTTAACAAAATCTACCTACTCATTAATCTCTTTAACAAGTACAGACTTTCTAGCATATACTAAGCAAGACTATGAAGACACAAATTAATGACAAAGTTAGTCCCTCAAATGACTCAGAATAGAGAGGTGGGACAGACACAGATATACAAAGCTATAATAAAATCATCATCATCACTTTCAGGATATTTCTTTACATAAATATTTACTTCATACAATTTGGAAATTATTATCAAGTCTAAAAGTCAATGTACATTATAAATTTTGCAAATGTGATTTATTTTGGCTATAAAATGTAGTCTGGGATGTACACACTCCTTTTCTTACCCCTCCTGGAAAATCCGACTATTTGTCCCTCCAGCAGACAGTGAGAACGAGCTGTCATTTTAAAATGTGTTGAACCTGCAGGCCTCATGAGTTACTGTACTGGGATTGGGAAAATTTGCTCTGTGTTCTGCCAGAGAATTACAACATATTGCTGCCTGGAGCAATGTTAACTTTTAATGTCTTTGTT
This sequence comes from Varecia variegata, assembly GCA_028533085.1. Classification (NCBI taxonomy): domain Eukaryota; kingdom Metazoa; phylum Chordata; class Mammalia; order Primates; family Lemuridae; genus Varecia; species Varecia variegata. Next base: position 32,426,095 of record CM052445.1, read on the forward strand.
GTGGTATCTTAAGCTATTTTTTCCCGTTTCACCATACAGAATAATTATAGTATTTTTTCTTGCCCTTTTCCACATTACTTTGTATCACTCTTACTAATCTTTTTTACATATTATCAGTGATCTCAAGAATTTTCTTGATGCAAGATCATAGGACTATTGCTGTGTCTGTAAGAAAACTCTTTTTGTTACAAAGTAGAAAGTAGTATGCATTTGATAGTGATAAATATTTGGCATTATGTTGGTTTTGCCATTAAATAAACATATGCCATCTTATAGAAGTCATGTAACAAACTTGTACCTCAATTTTTTCACCTACCTCTAGATTTTTTTGTCGTTTTTTTTTTTTTTTTTAATGGTATAGTTGGTTATGATGAATACATTCTAAATGCATTGTTTTATAGAAGAAAAATGGCCAAGTTGATTTATTGACTTTATCCAGAACCTATTATTTAATCCAGATTTCTGATTTCTGTCTTTCTTTTTTTCCTTATTTATAAATAACTGAATTGCAGATGTGACAATGCCAACTGCAATAAAGGAAATTAACATAGAAATAAATAAAATACAGCACTTAATTGTAAGCACAGATCATTTTCCTCACATGTAGAGATGCCTGAGAAAAAGGAACAATATATTTGGAATGCCTTAATTTCTTTAGCATGTTGTACACATTTTCTAGTTTATTACAAAAAATAACCTCATGAAGCATGCATTCTCTCCATTTTACATATGAGAAAGTTAAGACTCAGCATGAACTAGCATTTAGGAAGCAAAGAATCCTATTCAGCTCAATGTAACTTTATCTTACCAGACACTTTTCCAGGGAAATCAGATAAGTGATATTGTTTTTAATGTGTAGATTAGTTTACCCATGAAATTAATTTTACTGTTTTGGAGAAAAAAATCTGTCATGACTTTGTTGGTGACACAAATATTGAAAACAGTTACTCTGTAGAGCTAATCAAAATTATATTCAGATTTCCTAAGTTTTTTTTTAGGCTTTCTCATTCATTCTTTCATTTCTTCATTGACATATTAACATAATCACTTTTAAATTTGCTTGATTCCTCCCTTCAAATTTGGAAGAATAAACTCTACTCACCTCTCTAGATATGTAGCAGCAAAGAACCTTATTCCACCCGTTTTTATATTATTACCTGATTTACAAAAGTTAAGTTTCCAGGAGCAGAAAACAAATAAATAGATCGCCATAGTTTACTACTTTCAAGCGGACTTATATGGCAGCATATTTCCTACAAGAAATGCTGAGAGATGCCCAGAGCTCCTTTTTTTCCTGTACTAGCCTATCCCCAGTAGTTAGAATAAATCAAGACTTGGTTGTGCTCCAACATAGCAACTCTATTCACATGATTAAGGCAAAGAAAGATGCTCCCCATGCTTTATAAACATACACATTGTTGGAGAGAAAAGCTACATTTTTATATCTTTCATTTTAAGCACTATCTTAATTTTCTTTTATTCAGATATGTGTATTACTAAAGTAATTTTATGATATCCATCATTGGTTAGTATGATTATTAAACTCTTAAAGTATGATTAGGAGAGAGTTTGTACCTACAACTAAATTTAATATTTGTCATTCCATTCTTATTTAATCTAAAAAAAATAGAGATATTAAAGAATAAGATCTGAATATTGAAAAAATCAAGTTTCCAAGAAATGATGAAAAAAATTCCAATAAATTAGTTGATTTCTCTACTTTTCCTTCATAAAACACTGTGTAACAGTAGATTATAAAATGTCTGTTATTTATATGTATATTATATGTTAATATATACATTATTTTAGATTAAGTAGTGAGACACTCAGTACTAAAGAATTTCCCCAAACAGTATCTTAATTCACAAAATATGCATCATTTGAAGTGTTAAAGGATAACTTAGCAAAATTCTAGCTATGATGTCTAGCTATGACTGAATATAAATCTTTCATTGTAATTTACACAATTATTTTGAATCATAACTTCTTTGTTCATTTTAAATACTAAATAATAAAGAACCCATGGTTTCAAAACAGTATAATATATGCACCCTTCAACTACTAAATATTGTCAAAGTAGTGTCACCATCGTATGCCATATTGCTATCAACTGGAGATAAGGAAGATCAAACTGAGTTTTAAGTATGCTCAGGTTTTGCTATTCATGAAAAATAAATAAAAAGATGAAAACTCTAAACTTAACTGGATAAATCACTAGTGAAGGTGTCTCAGATGTAGTAAGCATATATATTTATTTGAAGAATTTAATATATACTTAGTGAAAACCCAACATGTATATGGGAATATTATAGGTGTAATAAAAAATAAGAGAAAATAAATAACCTGCTATCTTTCCTCAAGCAGCTTACAATCTTGTGAAGTAGCAAAACATGTTAAAAATTAATTCTGTAACAAGGTAGATGGTCCTATGGGGCTTTTTAATCAATTTTTTGCTGTAAAACAATAAACATATTGTTGGCTGCCCAGTATTAATTAATGACAGACTCAAAGCACTTTTCAAGCACTGTTGTTCTTTATTAAATTTCATAACCTAACACCTATCAGCATATCACCCTACTTTTCTGTGGTAATATTTGTTGGTGTAGATCACTGACCTCACAAGGCAATGCTTCTCTTTTGCCTTGATTAAATTTTTTGGAGGAGGAAGACAAGATAAGAGAAAGCAAAAGGAGTTTTGTTTTGAAATACATAGTGAATTAGAAGGAGTGGGAACAGAAGGAGATTTTGGATTGTCTGGGATTTTAAATCTCCCTCCCCCGCACCCACTCCATAATCATTGCTGTTTGGAGTAGATTCCATCTAACATGGCAGAGGAATAAATTGTTCAGGAAGCCTTATACCTGTGGGGCTAGAAGTATTTCACTGGTTTTGAGAAAGAGATTTCTGTGTCCCTTTTGTGTACTGCATTCACGTTACTGACATGAATGTATTTGGTTTCACCTCATTGGATTTTACTAATTTAGCTATTCCCAAGCTCCAGATGGGTCCTGGTTCAGCTTCCTAAATTAATGCATTAGGAGCGTGACTTGTTAAGTTATAGCCTGTGATAAGCCTGGAACTAGAACCCAGGTCATATGGAAGGAGAGGAGGGTCCTGGGCTTAAAGTCAGTACACAGTGCACAGTGCAAATCCTGGTTCTGCAACTCATGAATCTTCTGATTTGGAGAGAGTCTTTCAGCTTCAGTAAGTTTCCTTCCCTGCAAAATTGGAGTGCTCAGAGATGTGTGAGAATTTCATGGAAGAATGGATGTAAAGTGTCTTCCTGACACAGAGCAGATACTCACAAAATGTTCACCTGTTTTTCCGTCCTAGCTTTTGGGTCAGTAATCTCTTCAGTCAACCACTGGGCCTCAGAGAGATGTGAATTTCAAGCTGTGGAGTTATATATTGCAGCCTGAATACAGAGCACGTGTATTACTTTTGCCAATGGAAAGCTAGCACAAGCTTGTAAGGGACAAATCTCCCATACCCATACTGTATGGGTATGGGGGGAACGGCTTAAATTAAGAGCTCTGTGACTTTACCTGGTCTGAGGTAGAAGGGAACAAAACTATGGCAGGTGAGGAAGAATCTCTCCTCTTCCCTTTGTTTTAGAAATAATAAGCCATGGATAAAACTACAGCACAATTTTGAATGCAGCATACATGAATAAGCAGAGAGGACCAAGAACTAGAGATTTTTGAACCTTTGTCACTAATCTGTTTTGTTATCAGTAAATATCACCATCATCCAGTTTAAGCTGCAATTGGACTTTATTTCTTACTTTTGAACTCAATAAAGTATAGATTATGTGCTTCGTCATCACCTCTCATATATTCAAATGTACTTTTATCTCCTATATTCTTACTTGTTTTAGATTAATTTGTTTTGGATTGACATTTTCACAGGGTCTTGATTTTTTCTACCTTTTATTTTTGCCAACTACCAACTATAGTGTTCTTTTAAAAAATTTGTCTTTATGAATATATATATGTATCAAATGCAGCTCACATTTATCAAGAGCTTATCACATGCCCTTCACTGTTTTGTGTTACTTGTACTACCTCATTTAATATTCCCAGTGGTCTATTAATATACCCATTTTTCAGATGAGAAATATGAGGTGAAGAAGGTTAAAAAAAAACCCAGTCACGTCATATATTTAGTAAATAGTGGTCAGAATTCAAATTTATAACAATTCATTCCAGAGCCTGAGATTTTAGCCACTAGGATGTAGTAGGTTATTATACTGAAGCTATTTCATTTTTAATTTAACTATCTCAGTCAACCCATAGCATTGTTCTTTAGTAAACTGTAGTATACTCATAAATAGAGTGAAACTTTATTTCTTTTAAATAAGCACTCACTAGATCAGTGTAGTGAAAATATCAATTTATGAACATACATGTTTTACAGTTGTTTAAATATGGAAACAATGTAATACATAGTGGTTAGATGCCAGGGATAATTCACAAAGGTCTGTTTAACCTATTAGTAATTAACTAATTATGGATTAAGGCGTTAATGATCCTGTATACTGGCAGCATGGAGGCAGGCGTGGCCAAGAAGAGAATAAATAAGTTTCCTTATTTTGAGGGAAAACAGGGCTGACTTCAGGCAAATTTTTAAAATAGTTTAAACTATTTTGGCATTGCAAAGTTTGGAAACTTTGGGATTTCCCAAATATCCTTACTGTCTTTCAGCTGTTTTAGGCCATGGTATTTCATTTCCATGGCAATCAAGGTTTTTATTTCCTTGAGTCCATTGTTCTTTGCTATGTGTTAGGTGGGAAACAATGGAATTATGCAGAAAATAATAGATAAATTACCATCGCCCTATGATGGACTCAGACATATTTGTATTATAAAAACATATTCCTTACTGCAATTGATATTAAATTAATTGAATTTGGTCTCTAATGATGAGAGACAAATCCAGATGCTCGGGGAGGCAGCTTTACTTCTCGGGCTCCAGGAGAGGTTGACTCACCTGACCTCATGAACTCAATAGAAGAACAGTTTGACAGGGTGTTTCCTGAAATTATCCCCATCCAAGGTCACTTTATGGACATGAAATTATATTCATACATAGTTGTCCAGATATTTCTGTCCCTTGATCCCTAATTACATCACAAGGGCAGTGAATCTGCTCCTGGGAGTATTTTTCCTGTTGTGACTGGTCTAGCTATGCCCAGCCTAAGCATACTTCTCTGCATGAGGATGGAAGTTTGGGAGAACTTGGTGGTGGTTCTTTCCCTGATAACTCAGTATACTGCAGAGTACGTGTGTGTGTGTGTGTGTGTGTGTGTCCCCTCTTGGTATTACAACAGAACAAAGGCTTGTGCTATGGGGAAGGGCATTTTAGGCATGTCCAGTTACTTCAGCCATCTCTGAATTCAATTTCAAGATTTTCTGTATTTGAGATACACACACACATACACACACACATAAATAAATATAAAGCCCTACTTTTTGTAATTGCACTAGTGTGGATAACAACAGCTGATGCCATCTTTTGAAAAGGAGTTAATTCTTGGGACAGGAGCATTTTTTTGTCCATAAGGGTAATTTGCAAATCAGTTGTTTATAAGTCTGTCATTTTGTTAATGAAGGGAATGCTTCTATTATTTTTTTTTCCAGATGAACTGGATGTTCTGGGATCTTTTTAGCACCACTTGTTTTTGCCAAGTAGGATGGTATTACAGAGGTATTCTCATCAAAGTAATTAGGTTGCTAGATAGGCTCTGCAGGTGGCAGTTAATGTGATACATTAGTTAAATTGTAGCCCCAAAGGCTTGTGGGAATCAGAATCGCAAACACAGCCTGAGTTCCCAAGTCCCACGAACTTACCCCTCCCTTTAGGCTGTACCTCATCCATAGTGAGAGGGAGCACTGTAATAACAAGTCATCACCGTAAGGGTATGAGCGGATTCTTCAGGAGAAAATGCTGCTGTAAAGATATTCAGCGTTTAGGGAAGCACATTGGGATATGCTGGAATTTTTCCACAACCCCCGGACACGCCAATCAAAGGCAACACAATGCTAGTATCTCTGAGTGACACTTCAAGCTGCATTCACCAGCAACCTGCCTCATTCAAAGTCAATGAAGAGACGGGACTTACAAGCCCATGCTGAAAAGTTATTGAAATGTGACTGACATCTCAAAGAAACGGTGTCAAAGGGTGCACATGACCTGGTGCTGAAACACAGCAGGGTTAATCAAAGTTATGGCAGTTGGGTACCACAAAGACCTTCCTTAGGTTTTAATTTTTTTTTCATTTAATTCATATCACTCAGTGGGGTTATTATCACCCTTCTACTCTCTCCCCCTGTCATTTCACCCCTAGTTTGGATTATTTGTTGTAAACTTTTGCTTTTGTTAAAGTGTGGACGATAGGAAGTTGAGTCTCTGTTAAGTCTTGTGGGTACAGGATGATGTTACATCTATTTTCATTGCTTGAATTCCCCTAGGGGACCTGCAGCTTCCACCGTTATGTTACAATAGGAAGTGCCCCCTGGGAGGGGAGGATGGAGCAGCTATGGTTTACAATCCTGTTCAAAGAAATTTCAGTGGTACATGAGTTTAACAATTTGCTGAAACCATAACTACTCTTAGAAAGGGTCAGAAAGGGGATAATAGAGGTAAGTTTGAGCTTAGTCTATCTAATCATTTTGTCTCTTCCCAAAGGCAGACATATTCTCCTGCCTGGTCCTAACCACTTAACTATTGGAAATTCTTTTTTTTTTTTTTTCTTTTAACTTGATGCCACCTCAGGACAGAAGTCAATCCTCTGATAACAATTTGTTGTGACATTACTATTAATAATAATTATAAGCAATCCTGTTATATTTCTATTTTATGCTGAAATGTTTCTGTGGGTTTTCTTCCATGTTATTATAAAGTACAGAAGACATACCATGTGACAATGAATATAGCTTCTAACCTTGCCTAACAAAAGAAGAGGAGAGAGGGAAACAAAATCCATTTGCAATGAATGTAATCTGGCAGATGCTATAATTATGTTCATGGTGATTATGCCCACGGTTTAAAAAGTGCAAGCAGTTATGAGTTTTCTTTATACATGTTAGACAGTACAAATGCATGATGAAAGTTATACACATGGAAAACATATGTGTGTGTGTGTGTGTGTGTGTGTTTCAAACCAATATTCTAGCTTTATTCAACTCTATATTTTGGGCCCAATATTTCTTGGCTCTTTTTACCTTGTGAATTTATCAGTATATAGGAATGAGTCAATGGTTAAAACAATATAATCATGAACCTTAACAAGATTGTCTGCTAAGGACACAATCATCTGCTATTACCTAGAATCAAATATATATATATACATATATATATGTATATATGACACATATATATAGGTAAGAATCAAATATATATCATAGAGAGAATATATATATGCTCTATAGCTAAAAGAGCTAGAAAACAAATTTGTTTTTCATCCTTCTAGACAGTTCTACTACAAAATAAGTGAATAAGTGCTAGGTCTGATAATATCAAATAAATTATATATTCTGGATTCAATTCACAATTCATATTAAAGTCTTTCAAAATAATGCCAGGAAAAAATAAAAGAAAAATGACTAAAATTACTACATTCCTTATTATTAATTATTTTAAAAACCTTAAGAAAGAGATGAAAGTTAGACTTGGGAAAAGATCACCTTGGAAAGAAACTATTTCAAACATGATAGGAATGGACTTTTCTTTTACGAAGAATAATGGTTTAATGTTTAATTAATCTTATCCATTTCTGCATTTATGGGAAGGCAGAGAAGAGTCTGCTTTATAATGTAGAAAATTAAATATTAAAACCTTGGTGCCTACCAGACTTACATTTTCTTATTATGAATGAGCATTTTCACTTTCTGCACACACAGAGAAAGAAACAGGAGACAGATGTAGTCACTTAGCTCTTCAGTAAAGGATTATTTCAATGTATCTCTGATACCATCTTGCTACCAGAAACAAAACACATCAAAGATGAATAAGTATTTAAAATCAAAACAAAAAAATGCAACACTATAAGATGACTATCATAGATAATATATGTCTTTAATTCTAAATGTATCAAATAAGGTAGTTCTACAGTCTTTTTTTTCATGTATGAATTATCTAAAATTAATAGGTCTAGTACTCTAAAAATGGCATATGGCTTAAAGGATGTTATAATAGTTTTAATATTCCATAATGCCTTTTTCAGTGAGGAAATGGAAGTAAAATATCAATTAAAAATAATAAAATGCTGATAGATTAAAATACAGACATAACAAAAGAGAATAAAGAAAAAAAGATCAGTTACTCTAAATTGGTGCATATTTACTGTACTTATAGTTTAGACCAGATAACATATTTTTTAATTAAATAGAAAATTTACACTTACATTTTAAACTATAATTGGACCTTTGGTTTCCGATTTCTTACTTATCACAAAATGGAGATTATAGAAGGAATGAAAGAAGTGGCTATATTAGAGGAATACCACCTCTTTTGAGATGGATGTGAAATAAAGTAATCCCCACTGATAATGCGAGATAGTTTACCCCTCTATGACTGGTTATTGCTGCAGAAAAATAGAAATGACTTGAAAGAAAAATAAGGCACACTTTACCATCTTTCCTAAACTTACAAGGTTAACACATATGATTAAAATAGAAAATTCTGCTAAATTTTTGTACATACATTTCTGAACTTTTGACATCTTCATTTCTAACCTTACAATTGGTTGCTATTATAATTAAACCAGGTCAGAAAATATCACATCCCCAAAATCTTGGCAATATGATAGTTTTCAATATCGCTTATTAGAAAGCATTAATAATGATTATGGAGAACTGTAGCAAAAAAATGGGGAAAGTTCAGAGGAAGTTTGGGAAATACATAAAATTAAAAAAAAAAACAACTAAGTACATGTCTTCATCTTATTTTCACAGAACTTTCAGTTTCTATCTCAATGATTATCTTTAGCTGCAATAGCAGCTCAGCGTGGACTGTAGGATTTTACCTGAGATACGTGCCTCTCAGACAGAGATTATTACTGTAGTTATATAATTCCAGTTTTAACAGACACTGTAAGGCCCTGCATACCCCTATCCTTGTTCTGATAATAGAAGACTACCTTTCAATAAGAACTCAACTCCTGCTAACACATCTATCTGTAAGTTTGACTATGAGACCCCACACCAAGTCAGTCGAATGCCCACCTGGAACTTCTGCTGCCGTTATATATCAGGAAGCACATACTTTCTCTTCATAAGGATTACAAACTCAAGAGTCTAATTCAGTTTAATTACCTACCAGGTTGCTTTATGTACATATATATATATGATTGAAATTTCTACTGCTAAATTTAACAAAAATATGGAGAATTAGAGAGTTAGACAATTAAAGTTGCTTTTCTCATCTATGGAAACAAGGAAGAATGGACATTAGTTGAACTTCAACTTTCATTTCTTCCCAGTGAGCAACCAATGCTCCCATTGAACTATGCTACTGTATTTTCCCACTTCCAAGAATGTACTTGGATCATTGGAAATATACTCCCCATTCTACCTACACCCTTCCTCCAGTTCTGCTCACCTTCCAGTCCACAATTAAAAGGCTATACCTTCCAAGAAATTTTTCCTCATTTCTCCAAAGGTCTTCAATTTTCTCCATGTTTAAAGCAATAGCTTAAATTAAGATGTAGAAGGCATATGTGCCAAATAAAAGCTATCACATAGTTCATAACAACAATGGCAGATAACATCAAAAATTAAAAATAATTTTAACAGACTGTAATAGTGGAAATTAATGAGGTAAAAGTTAATAGTAATTTATGAAAATTACAGAACACAGCATTAAAAAATAAGTGAACTTTAAATATACAACTACAGATATGGCTGACAAAGTATCTTGTCAAAAATATTGAGGTCCTTAATGTATTATGAGATCAATCGAATTTAAGAATTCAATACAAAGTGTTATGTCAGACAGAATGAAAATGTTCCTGAATCTTTCTTCTAGTTAAAACTCTATGTATTCCTCAAGGCCCTGCTCAGATCCAATTATGTCCAGGAAGCCCATTCTGACCACTTTATGTGTTTGCTGAATTCCTGCAATGCTCATTTTATGTACTAGAGTTTAAAATGACATCTTCTTGTGAGATATTTCAGTGATGCTCCTCAAAAGGTAAATTAAAAAAGACTAGGTACCCAAAGCATGAGAAACAAGACTTCAAAAATACTCTGCCACAGCCAGACTATCTATGGGCCTTCCTATGACCATAGACAATGAATGTATCAGAATTTTGAAGAAGAAAGGCAAGATTTCAAAAATAAAATATAAAATAAATGTGAAATGTAGCATCTGGATCTATCTACAATAAAAGAAGGGCACATAATAAGCTGCCTCAAAATTTTGATGGGTCCTAAATTGGAGAAAAGTTGTTCCATCTACTTCTGTTTCAGGGGCTAGAAATAGGGACAACAGACAAAAATAACATAGAAGTAGATTTTAGTTTTATTTATAACTGAAGCTCCATAATGAAATATGCTTTCTTTAAAAAATTATGAATTTCATATATCTGAATGCATTTGCATAGAGGCTGAATGAGTCTATAAGGAATTCTGAATTGGAATTCTTAACATTGCTTGAAAAGTTGGATTATGTAACTATAGGTCTCCTTCTGCTCTACCATTCTATAATTTCAAATCTAAATTCTATGTCATAATGTTAGAGAAAAAGACAACCCTTTTCATTAGTTTAGTGCACTATAGAACCCTGGTCTATATCAGAGGGAGATAAAAGATTTGCCTAAGAGGAGAATTGGAACAAACCCAGGTTCCCTGGCAGGCAATTTGTGTTTTATCTAAATGACTGAATTGCCTCTTCTTGTGTTGTTCATCTGGAAATGAAAGGTTATTAAAAAAAAAAAAAACACATTGCTAAGAAAATATCTTAATAGCCAAGGCTTGACTCTTCACCCAATGAATTAATCAAAAGTAATGTTAAAAAGAGTGACTGTTTCATGCACTAATTTAGTTTAGGAATATATAGAAGTCTTATATGTTCTTTTAGGAAGTCCACGGGAATGGTAGAATGGGAAAGACTTCCACCTAAAGATGCCTATAAATGTTTATAGACAGATAAGTTTCATTAAAAAAAAATATTAAAGTAGGTCTTGAAGACTCCCACTCATAATCTCATTCAAAATCAATAGCATTTTTATGACTTTAAAATTATGTATGTCCAATAATTATGTTTGACGTTAAGCAATTTAACTTCTTATAAAAGTGATTATTTTTTATTAAATCCTCTAAGATTGCCTCCAAGTGTTTTTGATAAAACTATGCAAGTAAATGTTGACAAAAAAATTCAATTTAAAAAACAAAAGCCATTATGGTTGTATCTTGTTCTTTTCCCTTTTTCAATATAGAGCAGATCAGGATTCAGAAGAATTTAAAATTCAAAACACTCCCTGAGGTTCTTAGATATAGGTCATTTCATTTAGATAAAAACATAAACTTGAACTATAAATCACCCTTTATCACAGAATTAGCTGTTTTAATAATCCAGAATGAGATGTTCTTTTTGGCACTCTAATTCACCATGGTTCATACTCATGGTCTTTCCAAAGAGACCTGAAATCACTAGCTCTGCTGTTCACGCAGCAGTAAGGTGACCCTGGAGAATCAGAGTCATTGAAATGTTGGTCCCACAGCCAATTCTCTCTTGCTACATTTTCCTCTAAACATGTGCATTCTTCTTCACTTAAAGCTTTTTTTTTCCCCTTTCTTTCTTTTTTCTTTAAATTCAAAGGAACATTTTTAAGGAATCTAAGGCTGAGTTGTGGGGTGGCTTGCTGCTACAGTACATCTGAAAATACTGCTAAACAGCAGCAAATACAAAACCAACATGCCTGACAGCAAACAAGCCATCTATAAATACATTCCAAGAGCTTTTAGAACAATGCAAAAGTGGCATCTGGCATGGTAACATGGCAGTTTAACTTCTTGACTCTTCATCCAATTTTATGTTTAAAACTCTTTCAAACAACTGATTACTTAAAGAGGAAAAAAAATCATGTGTTAGTTGATTTTTGTGCTATAGCAACCAGAAAGAAGATGTAGTTAAGAGGTGGCAATGAAATGTGAAAAGAAAAAAAAATTTCCAATTTCTTATATAATATGCTTAGGTTTATGCAAATCTAAGCATTTGCATTTTTGGGTAGGGAAGATTAACAGTAACTATTATTGTTAATAATCATGCATTTCTTTGAATGTACAATGCCATCAATTATACAATGTACTTTATGATTTCCTATGTCATTAAAAAATTATCAGTTTTAAGATGCCATTGATCGCAAGATGTAGCAAACTTTCAGAAATATCAAAATGTCTGTTGAGAACTAATAAAATATATTATTTAAAATATTTTGTAGTATGTGTGTATTTATTTATTGCTATTTAATAATGCTATGTCTTATGGGAGGGTGGAAGTTCTTGGGGGGTGTCATAGATCAAACTAGACATTCGGTTTTAGAGCATAGCTTGGAAAATAACATAATGTAAACTCCAGTTGTATATATTCAGTTTATAATTTATACATCTCCCTCCATTTTCTTCCCATAGGTCTTGTTTTATAAGGAGTTCTTTTCTTTTCTTTTTCCTTTGTCAACCTTTCTCACTTTGATTCACATAAAACTTGAGGTTTTCTAAAATTACCATGTTGAACATCTAATCAAATGCCAGTATTTTACTAGATAACATGACTTCATAATAAGAACACTAGTGCGCAGTGTTTATGAGATGCCAATAAGTAGCGGAGTTCTGAGGGGAGGGATGGAGAACAAATACGGACAAGGAGAATTTGAAAACACATTCAGTAAACTTTCAAGGAGTAATTAAAAACAAAAAAATTCTTGGAGAAAAGTACACGCAGGAGAAATTATACTACATTTGCAAAGTGAAGAGAGGGGTTGGCATGTTTTTCTATCAGATTTTTTGTTCTCATATAATACCTTCTTGGCCAATGGAAGAATTAAAGATCTAGTAGTGTCAATTGCAGGGAATCTATGCTACCTTCATTTACGATAACATTACCGCTCCCAGAAAGCAAAAAAAGGCCTCTCTGTTAAGTCTGCTATGGTACCACCTCAAATATTACTATTTCTTTCCATCCATGCTGAATATTCTTAAGCTTTTAAGTACAGCCATGCACCACACAATGACATTTCAGTCAATAATGGACCACATATAAGACAGTGTTCCCATAAGATTATAATACTATATTTAACTGTACCTTTTCCAGGTATATTACAATTGCCTACAATATTCAGTACAGTAACATGCTGTAAAGGTTTGTAGCCTATGGACAACAGGCTATACTATATAGCCTAGGTGTGTGGTAGGCTATACCATCTAGGTTTGTGTAAGTACATTCTATGATGTTCACACAGTGATGAAATTGCCTGATAATGTATTTCTCAGAATGTTTCTCTCTCGTTAAACAATGCAGGACTGTAGAAGTGAAAAGCTGGGGAATGAACCAGCCCTTCACTACAGTACCTGTTTCTCTTCATTATGTTCTAGACCTGCAATCGGTCCTTTGAGTTTGTTGCATCATATAATACTAAAGTAGAAAAATTGGGAAGGACACAGTTTATACTTTGAGAATTCAACATGCTATATTTAATTGTACCCACTATAAATAAAGGCTAACTAAAGTATACATAAATACTATAGTTTCAGATAGATAGTACTGACTAATCTCTTGAAATGGAGACTAAAATTGCAGTCTGAATCAATTACTTGGAACTTAACTTTATCTTTTACTATTGTTAGTTAATAATAATAATACTAAGCAAGAACATTAAAATGTGTATGGCTCTATTTTCTCTCTCCCAAATTTTACGCAATGTGTCTATGAATAGAAGTCTCCATATAGTGATTTGTGAAAGTTAATTATACTTATATATCCTGCAGTATCACTTGTGTAGCAATGTGAGAAGCTAGGACTTTTCATTCGATCATTTTATTCAGTAAATATTTTATCATTGCCTATTCATAGAGCCAAGCCATAGTCAGGTAGTAATGTAAAGATAATGACTTGTTGGTAATCTATTTAAATAAAATCTTTTCTGTCAAAATCTCTGACTATAAGCTCAATGAAAGCACCAGCGTATCTATCACTATTTCCTCAGCCTGCTTTGTCAAGTGCAATTTTGAAAGTAAAAACTTTGGGATGATCCTCTCACTTCCATCAGGAAGATGAAAATATAGCGTGAATTTTCTTTGGCGATAAAGAGCAGTTACCAAAATAGAGATGACTCAACTTCTACACGGCAAAGCTGTGTTGTAATGGAAATTGGCTTTCAGCTCCTGTGACATGTAATTTTATAATACATTTTAGAACATTTAACCTATGCATATTTTTTTTCAGCTCTGTCTGAAATAGTGTGAGGTAGCGCTATTGTTACAGAGTCTGCTGAAGCTACTTATGTGCTATTTATACACAGGAATGAAAGGGAATTCTTTCTTCACTGGTGGTCTCTTCCAGCTACTAAAAAGCTGCTTGGCCTAAAAATGTCATCAACCACAGGGATTATTTGATTTTCTTTGTTCATAATCAATGACTTGGCTTTTACTAAAAACAGCATCTCAAAAAATGTCCCCCAAAAAGAGGAAATAGGTTCAACTCCATGTGAAAAATTTCTAAAAATTTTTGAAGCTGAAAGGAATACCCATAAACAATTTGATTTTAGTCTTATTTTCAGTAGTCATGCATAAATCAGGTAGTAAAGAAAAGAAAATGTCTGATGACAGAGAGAGAAATTTCTTACCTAAACTGGTATTTGTAAGAAGTTTTAGCAGATTGGGAAGAAGTCCATGTTAGCTAAATGGAAAAATGCCTAAACTTCTTTATCATATGAACTGGTTTTGAATCCCATTCACTATTTATTTGAGAGATTCTCAGCAAAGTACTCTGCTTGATTGATCCTCGGTGTCTTTCTGTATAAAATGGCAAAAACAATACATGCCCATTTCATTGAGTTGTTGTGAGGACTAAATGAACTGAAATATTTGGACTGTTTAGAACATTGACTGGCATACCACAAGCATGCAATACATGGTGTCCATTATTCATGTGGGTTATATAAATTGCAGGGAATATTTAAAATATGATTATAATTTTTTTTGTTTATTCATTATTTATTTATAGTCTGGGCCACCTGTTTAAAGTTTTGAACTTATTGCTAATATGTTTATATATCATTGAAAGTAGCCTATACACATCAGAGTAACTAAATACTTTGATTAAGCCACACAAAATTCTCCAAGGTAAAAAAGTGGAACAGTTATGGTTCAAAGTCAAATAATACGAGACAGTATCAACTATATGTGTGCCCCTGTGATTGGGAAAATGGATCTCCCATAGTAAGCATCCAAAGCATTAGGATGATACCTGTATCAGGAAGGAAATGACACTCCTTGCAATTCTTCAGGCAAAAGTCTAGTCAGTGCTATCACGTGTACATCTTCTTCTGCCCTGACATCTGCCACATCCTATTTTGCATAAGCCATGCTGGATTCTGTCAAATCACCCAAGTAATAACATAACCATCTGAAATATTAACAAAAGACTTTCTTCTGACATTGGCTGTCACACTAGGTGTGAATCAAATATGCTTCATTAAAATAATTTGGTTTTTGTTCTGATTGCTCAACATTGCCATTCAAATCTTTGAGCAGCCTTATTGACTCTTCACCGCTATTAACAAGTTTTAATCGTTCAGAGATTTGGCACAGTTGGATATTGCAATCAGAAGAAATTCTCCATTTGATTCCAGCACAGAAGTTACCAACGAAATTAACAGAGTGATAATACCAAATTCTCTGACTTCATCTCCTTTTCTCCCAATTCTCTATGAATAAAACAAAACCATACAGGGACTTATTTGCAAGCTGCTATTTCTTGAATTTGCAGTGGCCATTAATATGCACTCTCACCAAGGATTTGAACATATCCCAAATATATTACTATTACTTTAAAATTAGAAGTGCCCCTATAATCAGCAGTTTTGCCTTTCAAAGTGTATGACTAGTACATCTGGTTACCCAATCCAGTTGAGAGGCAATCGTTGTAATAGGTTCAGGTTGCACCATAGCACGACATCTGCTCAGCACTACCCAATCTGACTCTGCATATAAACCCTTGAAATAAGGTAATTAGGCTTTCATTAAGTCCTAAGTAGTTCCCATCAGCTGATATTTGGTTGCAAATGATAAACAGTTATAATTAAGCCAACTGAATTATTTTTAAGTAGGCTTTTTTGGTATTTGGAATTATTTTTGTGACACGATTGAATTATTTTTCCTCTGAAATATACCTTTTGTGAGGTAATTCCATCAGCTGCCTTCCCTTATTCTGGAAATGTTATTTTCTAATCACCCCCCATTGTCTTGTTTTCTAAAGCAACAATATTCTCGGAGTTTAAAGAAGGGTTAAATCATAAAGGAACATGCTTGCTGGCATCAATGGCTACTGATTTATGACGAGAACACTTTCAGTCAATTATTGTCTGAAAGACTAAATGTACCTCCTGGGGTCCAGAATTTAGTTGTACAAAGTGTCTGGCTCACATTGCCAGAACTGACCATTAATTATGATGACCACAGGTGGCAATCCATGTATATCTTAGTTTTTTCTAAAAAAATGTACAGCACAAAAGTGATTAGAGATAAGGTAAAAGTCAGTCCACTGGTGGAAGAACAAGGAGGAAAATATTGCAAACTTGACCCTTTAAAGTAACTAATTCAAATTCTTTGATGTAGAAATCAGAAAACTCAAGAGAATAATGATAAATACATACATCTAGTATTTAGCTATTTCAAGTCAAGAAATTAGTCCTTTCTCCTAGAGGTGTGGAGCAGATCAGGTGTGCTCCAACCTGAGGCACTTTATGATTATGTTCAGTGCATTTAAAAACACAATAATTCTTGGTTTCCACCCACAAAGTTTCTGATTTAATTTATGTGGGGTGAGGCTTGTAACTGGTACTTCTTAAACCCTCCCCCTAGTTAATTCTAATGTGCCTTTGCCATTGATTTGTTTATTTGTATCATCAGAAGATATGTTTCTCTCCTATTAGAGTAACAAAAAGTTTGTGCTTAAATTTTGAAAAAAGCACACTCTGGACATTACGGATCCTGTGTACGACATTTCTCTCCTCATCTCGGCTACTGGAAAGCGTAAAGTCAAGTATGACGTGAACATTTTGTGTCTTGCATGGTCCTTCAGGGGACACATTCTTTCCTGAGTCAGTTGTGTGAAACTAACTGTTTTTTTCTTTTGCATTTTTTCCTTCATTTGTTTGTAATACTTGCTATTTTGCTATTTACGTCTTATTGGAAACTATCTTTGCAGAGCAACCTTGGCCATCAAAAGAGGTAAGGAACTAGATCCCTAACAACGGAAAAAAGAAAAAAAAATATGTGATTAATAGCAATTAGAGCCCTAAAGAAAAAAGTTTAGAGTGGCTTTATTCATTTTGTTTGGAATTCCACAAACCCTTAAGATGGACAAAAATAAAGAGAGGCGAGCACATATTGAATAGGAATGGTGGGCTGAGTGGTAAAAGAAGAGTTGAAAAGCAGATGGTATGAAAGGTTAGCGGTGGGAAGATGGAAGGTAGAAAACAGAGTTGTGTAACAGTATTAGTTTATGTAGAGTAACTATGACCCTAGGTCTCAACTAAGATGCTGTCCCATCTTTATCATTCATTATTTTCTGGCAACATCATATGGAGTGCATTCTGGGAACCAGTAATTCTTTATTTTCAGAGTGTTAGTACCTTCAGGGGCTGTAAGACTTGCCTCTACATCATTTATAAATATGGAATTTGAAAGTTTATGTGAAACAATTTTAGACAACTACCTAAATACACTTTGGGTTAGAAAATATTGTCATGGTGTTGGCGACTTCTGTTTTATATTACCATCAAAAGAACAAACAATTTTCCTGATATGACAGCCTAGGAATATACATGTAAATATCAGAATATGTTCATTCAGATCCAGAATGTCGACAATTAATCCATTTTCCTCCCATCGTTCTGCTATTGCAAGTTTTAAGAAAGTCAAACAGAATTACACTTTTGTATGGCCTAGTAAATTTATAAGTTTTAATAGACTTTTATCTGGTTCCATTTATCACCATTAATTACCTCAGTGAATATCTTACATTGATTCAATATAGAAATAAAATTGCTCTACATCAAAGACCTAGGACAAAGGGCTCAAACTGATTCTATATCAAAAACCGGTATTTTAACAATCAGGGCTTATAATTCACATTAATTTTGTGGCTTTTAAATCAGCAACAGTTTCAATGGTCCCATTCATACCTGATGTTTGAACTTTAAATGAAAATAAAGGTAACAGCTTAGTTCACTACTCTCCTCCTGGCAATTAAAAGTGTTTGGTTCAAGTATGTGCTCAAACAAAGAGTACAATATGAATGAACAAAGATAACCTCTGAGAGTGAACAGTGGTATTAAAGAAGGTAAAATTAAAATGTTAAAAGAATAAATGAATCTAAATAAATTCTAGGGATATCACAGTTTGATTTCTAAAATGGAAACCTTCATAAAACTTAGAAACAAACTGATAAATTTTACGAGAGCAATCAAATGAAGAAACAAGCATTTAAGAAATCTGCTTATTTCCCTTAAAACATGTATCAAATACATCAAAATAAGATCATTTCATCAAATACATCATTAGTATCTTGGATAGCAATAAGACTATTATAATTGTTTTAATAACATTTTTATAAATTTTGCTATTTATACTTTCTTGTAAATGTCCTAAACTGAGCTTTACAACAATCCTACAAAGTGAAAGATTATTTAATATTAAGGAACTTAAGGTTAAGAATTAAGAAACCTTGTGGTTAAATTTAGTGTGCTCCAAGTTTTAGGGTTTTGTGTAGTGTTCCCTCTGCTAGTTATTGGAAAATTGGTATGGTCACACTGACTTCATGATGCAGATGAGCATAATAAGGTCATATGGATCAAGTACCAGGTTACTCATCTCTTCTTCCCTTTACTTTTATCCATAAACTGAATAGTACCCATCCCATTTCCTCCAAAATGGTCTAGTAAGACAATACAACTGTAGTATTTAAGTGGAAAACAGTAGGAGAACTTTATGAGAATATGCTCTTTCTCTGTTGAGCTTACTGCTTCAGGAAAATCACAAAAATCTAGTAAGAAAGGAAGGGGACACTGCTGGGCAGACAGCAAACCCAACTCTGGGGCAGTGAGACTGTGGGTGAGGGATACACCTTCTCAGTGACAGAGTCCTCTGTCCAGTGCCCTATGTTAAATTCAATCTCATTTAAAGCTTTCATGGCAGTTGCATGCGTTAGGTAGACTGTAAAAGGGAAATTGAAGAAGTGCATCCTTACAGATAGTAAGGGGCATCATAAGCAATATGTACTTATACCTTCTGGGAGGATAAACACTGCCAGAAAACACAGTGTCTAATTCTTCCCTTGAGGAATGAGGTCTCATATCTCCCTGAATGGCAAAACTATCACAGAGGAACTCTTTCAGTCTAAAAATGGCCAAAAGGTACATTTGAAGAGCTTTCTAACATTAAAACGTATAAAGAGGAAATGCAAATAGAATTCTTTAGAACAACAATTCCCTTTCATGGTGTTGCCACATAATTTCCAAAAGAGATTTTTAATTTGCTTTAATGATAGTGGTCTTATTTGCTAGGGAACAATTTAAGGAAGAAAATGTTTTAAAATGGAACAGGAAGAAGGGGCTATGATTTTGTAAAATTTGTGGTAACTATCTCTTAGGAGCAATGACCTTGTTTTTCATTTTTGTTTTTCATCCTAATTAATAGTGATCATATAAGAAGAGCCTTGCTGTCAGTAATATTTTATTATTCTTGTTGTTATTACTAAAGAAAATACAGTTCAAATAAAGAACAAATGTCTATTAATTCTGAACCACCTCAGCTAATTAGTGAAAAATTCATAAATTTTATAAAATATTCATACTGGGAAATATCTATAGTTCTTGGAACAAGTACATGTATTAAATGTGTAAAACATTAGACACTTGCTATATACCAAACTGACAATGAAAGAGTAAAAATGTCAAGGGTCTTAAATCCCTGTATAAACGATTATTTTCATTCACTACTGAACAATCCTAATAGCGTGTCCAAAGAATACGTTTGTATATCAGATACAATGTTCCTAACAATTTATTCTACTTATTTTTTTAAAGCTGTTGATAAAAGGTTAGCGTGATATATATTAGGGAGAAAAACAGAATACAAACATTCTATAATTCATTATGTATTTTCTTCATACAAAACAAAATGGTAAGAAATGAGAAATGCTGTCTCAGCAGTAAAATTCTTTTGAATTAAAACCTCTCATGTTTGTCAGTGATTTAAATCCCACCTGTCACTTTGACCGCCTTAATTTCTACAATAATTTCCTGTAGATACTAAATCACATAAATTATCCTCTTCTATAAGTACTTCATGGATTGAATTTGGAGGTAGGGCTGTTCACAGATTTTCAGATTCCCTATCATCCTTGGTGTTTGACATAAAAAATAATAGAGGTATGAGAGTTCTCTTAAATCAAATATTCATTTTCTCTCTGGTTTTAAGGGAAAATCTGTTATATACCATAATACAATGCAATCATGACAGTAAAAAAAAAAGGAAATCTATCTCAACATGTATGCATGATGACTGTCCAAAGTTGCCTTTGGATGAATGTCTAAATATTAGTATCAAACCCCAAAGAAGTAGGTTTCTTCAAGAACTTATGAGTTAGTAACAAGATGTTTGTAAATAAAGTACCTCTCTATTAAGATGCCTAGGTTTCTTTCAAGTGTTCTGAATTAATTATTTTTACCTTGTCAAATTTTTTTGTTCTTCCTTTTTCATACATGATAGGAATGTTGAGGGATTTTATGCACCTTATTTAGTACCACGAAAGCTCAAGAGTCTTAATTAAGACAAAGTATGATGTCTCAATAACAAGAAACTGTTCATGAATAATAGGAAAGCATATCTTATCCTATTATTATTATCATTTGCATTATAGTTTATTCTGTAAGCCCTATTGTATAAAACAGTAGACTACACAAAGAACACCTTTTGACTCTTCAATAATATGTTCAGATGTATGACTTCAAATCCAGAAATAAGTAACAAGAATCTTTTATGGAGAAAGACTAAGGGAGGCATTAATGCAAACTAGTCCGTCTCAAAAGGCAAATTACTCCTGGACGGTTACTGTACTATTTTTTATAGGATATAAAATATACTAGTATAATGAATGAAAAGTCTTCCTAAAGTGTTTAGAAAGTCACTTCAATGACATTCTTCAAACTTCAGAAGAGATGATATATCTGTCAATAAAATGACACCAAAATCATATTTTATCAGGATTTTATATTAACACTAGCTTTTGAAAGATGACATTATAGGGTCTTAATATCTATAATCAGAAAGTCCTTTTCTCTTAACTTGCAAGGCAATAAGCTTAAGAATTAATTTTGTCTGCTATAAAGATGGCTCGCCTTTAATCTTCAGATTTAATAGGTCTCTTTTTGCTGAATGTTTTAGGCAGGTAATTGAGGAAATAGTACACGTTTCATTTCAGTCAACATAAAATGACATTGAAATGTCTTCAAATGTTTCCAGGAAATTCATGTTAAACAGTCTCTCTGTTATATTCAATATTGAAAAAGAGCAGAAATCCTTCTATTTAATAAAGCCCTTGCTAAGATTTTAGTTAATGAAGCTACATGCTCAGGATAACTTACTTTGAAAATTAAGATGTTACAAAACTAAACATATATAAAATACACATAAAATTAACATAAATATATGATGTTTTGTACAATGAAGAATATCACACATCATGTATTCTTACCCCAAATGAAATTTATTGATATAATTTTGAAGCCAAATTTCTAAAATATAAACCAAACCAAACAAACAAAACAGAGTGATTGTCCTTGGTTTGTTCAGATGGACATCTTAATTCAGGCTTTCTGCCATTATCTGTGTCAATGAAAACCTTTGAAAAAATCATCTGCTCAGTAAATTTTGTAAAGTGCACAGAAATATGCGTGGCACATCAGAAACCACCAAATGACCCTATCCAAAATAGATCCTTCCAGGAATCTTTGAGACTATTCACATTTAGAAGCGGCAGTGGTTACATTAAGGACTTATGAAGGGGGTCCAATTTTGAAATGCTTTCAATGCTTGTGGATAACTGGCAACTTCTTTCTCTTTTATTAAAAGTACTCTGCCAGAAAAGCCTACTTTAGTCAAAACAAACTTCCACTTAAGAGCCGTTTTTTTTTTCTGAACATTTTCATAAAGTAAATATAAATATTGAAGCTCCCTCCACCCCACACAGCCCTGCTCTCTGTCCTGACATAAAGTGAGATTCTAGTTTGTCAAGGAACAACTGTGATTCTGTGATTTTAAAGTGTATTCATTTATGTTTTTGAATTTTGTTACATAGATGCCCAGAGGCAAGTGGAAGCATTTTTATATATACAAAGTAAATGAACAATGTAGAAAAGACGCTGTAATGGACCGTTTCTATGTTCCCCTCATCTAGCCTATAGCATTTTTTTTTTATTCTGCAAGTATTACAGTTCATCTGAAAAGGCTTCCTGAACCATTGTTTTTAGCTTAAAATTCTTTTTCATTGAATTTCTTATTATCAACAGCTGAACACAGGATGCTAAGATGTTTAAACTTTCTATCAGACCTTCATTTTTTGGGTGAGAAATAATTTTTGAAAAAATAAAATGGTTTATCTTTGCCATTATTCATATCTACTTATTGTATTTTTTTAATAACAGAGGTGGAAGTCGGGCAGGAGGAAAGCATGAGAGCAGACCCACATCATGAATGTAAAATTGTGAGTGTGTACCTACTAGGATAGCGATAACATGCGGTTCGGTTATGTCCAAAGAATCAGGGCCCAGTCTTTGGTTCTCCTGTTCAGGCAGCCTGCACCATGTCTGGAGAAAATCTATGCTTGTCTTGCTTTAAAGTGACCTCTTCAGCTAATGTTCACAGCTGTGTTAATAGGCTTGAAGAGGGTGTCCTATCCAGTTATTTATTTTTAAACCAAAAGGAATAATAACTGAGATCAAGTAATTTTGGAGGAAGGCCAGAAAATTTGGAGACTGTCCTTTTACTACCACCTTTTCAATAGCCAAAATTATCTCTTTATATTTCACGAACACATTTACAATATCCACTGTTCATATTTTCCTTCATTGGATTTTAAAAGGATGCTTTTGCAGATGAATTGCTAAAAAAATAGCTGGGACCTGGGCCGGTTCCCTTTTTGTCTTTGGCCTGTGACCTCACAGTCAAAGCATTCCATCCTTCCTTTCCTCCCACCCCCTACCCTGGTAAATGAGTTTGCTTTACATGCAGGATAAAACCATCATATCCTTAAACAAATGTCCTTTTCAGAAGTATAATATAAAGCAGACCTAGAAAGTCTGCTGCTATAATGATTTCATGTTTTGCTGATCCTGGTCTTTTCTTCTGAAAGGCTTTTTAGTGGTCCCCTGTGAAAAGTTGAGATCAGCATTTAAATGTGGGTCTATCTTTTTAACATACTTTAAGTCCTCAGAATTCACTAAGTCTCAGTGGCTTTGAGAATTTATAAGCATATCTAGGATGTTAAGGATACCTTCCATGTCTTTTTTTTTCCCCTGCAAAATTACATTAATTGGAATTTGTATTTTTCTTCCCCTTTGTGATTTGAAGGAAACATACTATCGAATAAGATTTGTTCAAGACCATTTCTTTGTGTGAAGCAGCTCTCCCCAGACAGTTAGGGACCAATTATAGGAATACTTATATTCTTTGGATTTTTACAGCTGATGTACACTGGTTCCTCTCCTAGGTAACAGCAACATGCACATGTGCAATAAATCACAGGGAAGGAAAAAAAAAGAAAAAAGTAAATTATGTTGTTTCTTGTTATATGCAATAACCAGCATTTGGTTAGAACACCCGTGCAAGCTTTAATTTTAAATGAAAAGATTAAGGCAAATGAAGCCAACATTCTTTTTAAAATTACCACTTTTCTGAATCAATCAACATATTCGTTTAAATTTAAAACTTAGCATTTTTACTTCAGTCATTTTTTTCTCCCATGTCCTTTGAAGTCCTTCTCTATGTTCTTTACACATATTGTAAAGATATTTTTATTTACCATTGAAATCCTGAGAAGCTTATCCAGGCCTAGAGATTTCATGTTCTTTAAGGTTTGGGTCTACATGTGAAATTACAAAAATATAGCCACAAAAAACTGTCCCAGGATGAATTTAATGAATAAGCAAAGTTACTTCGATTTTTAAAAAAAATGTATATTATTTTTTTTGATTCCTATGATGTAAAACTATTACATAACCTTGTCAGTTCTCCTCGAGAATGAATCATCTAATGAAGCAAACTTTTATTCAGCATCTGCTATAGGGCTGCAACTATGGTAAGGCAAGTAAGGCACCTATGGGACAAAACTTAAGGATATTTTTATCCTCAGGTTCATGCTCAAACCTGAGCTCCAAAATCCCTGCTCTAACCTTTTATATCGTCCTTCAAATATATTTACTGGCCAACTATATGTCAATACTATGGCAGATCTCTTAAAGGAATATTAAGATGAATAATTATATGAAAAAAAATGTTAAGACAGAGACCTGCCCTTCTATAATTTGTGAATCTTGAAAACCTTCCTATCAATATGAAAACAGCAAGCATAATACAGCAAGGCCACGGGCCCCTGATGCTGACTGCCTGAGCTGAAACTTCGCTTCACTTCCTAGTTGTGTCATGCTGGATATGATATTTGTAATATTTCTAAGTCTTATTGTTTAATTTAGGCAATGTTTATAATCATAGTACCCGTGTTACAGATATAATAAGAATTCAATGAGATATCTTATTTTAAATATGGTGTCCAGCATAATGTTAGGACTTGATAAATATTCATTAATGTGATTATCATTATCGTTGTATTTGCAGGAAAGGAAAGAAAAGAAACAAATCTGAAGAAAACCTCTACTTTAATGCAAAACAAAGTAATGTTAAAGGGACAATCAGACTATAAATACTACTTTAATGGTCATGAATTTTTATTTGATTTTTTATGATTACTTGTTACCTTAAGATCACAAAGGAATTGCAATTTCTACTTCTGTGAAGAAACATTACTTTAAAATTTTTTCTTCCTATAGAAAAAAATCTAAGATTATTAACTTTAAAACTAGAGAATGGCAGTAGTAATAAAAATATATTTGTATAGTGTTTAAAAACTCTGCTTTTAGAGGATCAAGATGGCTGACTGGAGACACCAGCTGCCTGAGCATCTCAGTACGAAGTTTTAGATGAAAGAGAAAAAACGAACAGACAGACAGACATAGATCAGATGTGGGTTGGAAGGAAGGGTGCCAGAGCCTTCAGGAGACTCCACAGGAAGAAGGTACAGTACAGAACAAGAAGTAGCAGGGTATCAGCAAAGATCAACCCCCAAGAGGCTTGGAGTCCAGGGAGAAGGGCAGGTGGAGCGGTTTGTTTCTCTCTTCCTCACATCTCTGACAGTTAGTGGGATCCAGAGCTGCTGGATAGACTTTCTGCCCACACGAGTTCAGAGGCTGCTGCCACCAGTGAGCTGGGAAGTGCTTGTGGATGGGACACCAGGTTCCCAGCCCCCCCCCCCCCTGGGGCACTTCCTGCCCCCACAGACCTCAGTCCAGAAGGCAGGTGCCATAGTGCTTCTCCACCCACTGTGCACCTTTGTCCTACCCCAGGGGGCTTCAATTCCTCAGGTTTTGCCCTGCTCATTCCCACACAGACAGACATTTCCCAACTCTGGCCCAGACTGCAGGAACCACAGGGGTCCAGTGGGTCTGGGTGATCTGGGTAACCCCAGAGCCTGGATATTCTGGTCAGACTGCCTCCCAGAGAGAGGGTCAGAGTTGACCAGAGTGCTGGCTTTCCTCCATATAGACTTTTTACCTCCCCATCCCTTCCCCGACCTGTGGCTGTCCAGAGAGACAATTGAGCCACCACACTGAGTCTTTCACAGAGTGTGGGACTCAAGCCTTTCCTCTTGGGGTCCTTCAGTGGACCAAGGGGTGCTCAGACTGTGAGCTTCCTGCTTGCCAGCCTTCCCTGGTGCTGTTTGCCTGGTGGCTCCATCAGGGCAGGACATACCCCGAGGCAGAGAGACATCAGTCCTACTCAGGCACCCCATGGGCAACTCAGGACAGACCTTCTTGGTCTAGGGAGGTGAGGGAACCCATGTGGGCAGATCAGGGAGGAGAGTGCAGTGTGGGTCCCAGCTGAGATGTGCTCATGGGGCACTCCTTCCCCCACAGTAGGGCTGCACTCTTAGTCTAGGCCAGGATCCTGGGTGGGGAACCTCCAAGCCCACAGCACAGTCATGAGGGAGCTCAGCTGGCTTAGGCTCCTGCCTGCTGGCAGATGCCAGGGATACACTGTGGAACAGAGGAGGAGGGAGAGGAGTGAGGCCCACTACAGGTTACCAGTTTGTGAAACTCAGATGGACCTACCTCCACAAGCTCCACTTTTTGGTTGAGTGGGGCCACTTCAGTGAGCTGTACTCCCCCACCTGCCTCCGCTGTGGCAGAGAATAAGGACTCACCTGGAAGTTCCAGGGCCCCACCTACCACCTGGGGCATTCAAGTGCCACTATTGAGGGAACTAGAGCAAACCACAGGACCCCAAAACAAACTGT
Organism: Varecia variegata; assembly: GCA_028533085.1. NCBI lineage: Eukaryota > Metazoa > Chordata > Mammalia > Primates > Lemuridae > Varecia > Varecia variegata. Next base: position 32,452,945 of record CM052445.1, read on the forward strand.
AGTGTGTTCCTTCCAGCAAGCACCACCTATTGGCAGGAAGGTCAACTTGAATGCCCTTTACAGCATTTACTGACTCAATCTTATTGGGTGTGTGGGGGCACAAGGAGTGGCCATTTGGGGGAGCACACAGCCCTCCCCACAGAAAAACTGCACTACTAGATAAGGTCAGAAAGAACCCAGCCTGGGGCTTTAACATACAAGAGTTTAGGCTCCTCCCCTATGAACAGCCCTCCTGGTTTGGAGAGTTTGCCCTTACCCTCCTACCAGTGGCCCCTCTAGTGGCTGGAAAAGTAAACTCTGAGCCCCACCTAGGCTTTGCAAAGCCTTTCAGGCCCCCACAACCTAGTCACAAACTGCCTTGCTTCTCCCCCTACCTCAGTGGTCGTGGAGATCAAGAAACCACCTGGGAGCTATAGGGTCCCTCCTAAAGCTTGGGACACTCAAGAAATTCACCTGGGGGACCAGAGTCTACCATCGAACAAAAGAACATCTCAGCAGCTTGCGCTATCACACAAACATCAACCAATGACAGGGAGAACTATGATATAGCCCATCATAGTATCTTCCAACTCAAGCAAACAGGGTGTGGCTGATTCACACTCACAGGTGCCACCTGCCATCATCAAGAGTAAGCTGGGGGACCTAACTCACTACACACTGTTGGAAAGAGGTGAAGACAGCAGGTCAGAGGTCACTCAATGTGTACACCAAACCTGCTAGAGCACCCCATAGGAAACTCAGGACCAGCACTTCTCTCCCTGGTATGCTCAGGGATTGATCCTTGGGGACACAGAGACAGGCCTATAAGCCAGGTTTAGCACACCCAGGTCTCGACCAAGAGGCCAGATAAGAAGGAATCACTGAAAGAACTCTGGAAACATGAAAAATCATAGAGAAAGGATACCTCCCAAAGAAAACAATAACTCCCTACCAATGGATACCAACCAAATTGAAAAGATTGAAATGACAGATGAAGAATTTCAAATATGGATGGTAAGGGAGCTCAATGAAATGTAAGAGAAAATAGAAACCTAACACAAAGAAACCACAAAAACAATGCAGGAAATGAATAAAAAATTTACTAATGAAATTGAATTATTAAAAACAAATCAAACACAACTTCTGGAAATGAAAAATTCATCCAAGGAAATACAAAACACAGTGGAAAGCTTTAAAAGTAGGCTACATCAGGCAGAAGAGAGAATATCACAGCTTGAAGACAACATCTTTGAGTTAAACAAGTCCATCAAAGAGAAAAAAACTGAGAAACAAGAGTAGCAAACAAAACCTACAAGAAATATGGGAGTATGTAAAGAGGCCCAACATAAGAATCATAGGCATCCCTGAGGGCAAAGAAGAAAATACACAAGTGTTGAAAAACCTATTTGAGGAAAAAATCAAAGAAAATTTCCCTGGCCTTGCTAGAAATCTAGATATCCAGGAAATCTAGAAGCTCAAAGGACCCCTGAGATTTACATTGTGAAGAGACAGTCACCACTGACATGTAGTCATTAGACTGGCAAAACTACACATGAAAGAGGCACTCCTACAGGTCATAAGGCAAAAGCAGCAGGTAACTTACAAAGGAAAACCCATCAAACTAACTATAGACTTCTCAACTGGGACCTTACAAGCTAGAAGGGACTGGGGCCCCATTCTCAGTATTTTAAAACAAAATAAATGCCCAGCCTAGAACTTTGTATCCTACCAAATTAAGTTTCTTATATGAGAGAGAAATAAAGTCTTTCTCAGACAAGTAAAGACTGAGGGAATTTATCAAGACCAGAAGTGACCCTCAGGAAGTACTCAGACCTACATTATACATTGATCAGCACAATAGACACCCACCAATGTAAAACTACCTAAAAGCTAAAGGTCAGAGCCTGGATACCACGATGGCTCAAGAGGTAAAACAAAGCAATACAGTTCTACTCAACAGGATAAACAGAAATGAACTCCACTTATCAATTTTTTCAATATATGTAAATGGCTTCTTTGAACTAAATGAAAAAAGGGACATAAGTTATCAAAATCTGCGGGATTTAGCAAAAGCAGTTATAAGAAAAATCCATAGCCATAAGTGCCTATATCAAAACAACAGAAAGATCACAAATCAACAATCTATTGAATCATCTCAAGGAATTAGAGAAGGAGGAGCAAACCAATCCCAAACCCAGCAGAAGAAAAGAAATAACTAAGGTCAGAGCAAAACTAAATGAAAACAATAACAAAAAATTATACAGAAGATTGATGAAACAAAAAGTTGGGTCTTTGAAAAAATGAACAAAATTGACAGAGCTCTCCCTACATTAATCAGAAACAGAAAAGAAAGGACGCTAATAAGCTCAATCAGAAATGAAAAAGGAGATATTACAACCAATACCATGGAAACACACAATATCATCTCTGAGTACTATAAAAGTCTATATGCACATAAACTTGCAAACATTGAGGAAATGGACAAATTATTGGAAACACACAACCTCCCTAGACTCAATCAGGAAGAAAGAACTTCTAAACAGACCAATATGAAGTATAAATAGAGATGGAAAATCACAATAAACTTCTAGCAAACCAAATTCAGGGGCACATCAGAAAAACAATCCACAATGATTTAGTGGGCTTTTTCCCAGAGATGCAAGGGTGGTTCAACATACACAAGTCTATAAATGTGATTCACAATGTGAATAGTAGCAAAAACAATAGATGCAGAAATAGCATTTGACAAAATTCAGTACCCTTTTATGATAAAATCTTAAGAAAATAGACATAAATGGAGCATACCACAATATTATAAAAGCCATATACAACAAACCTACAGCCAACATCATACTAAAAGGAAAAAAACTGAAAGCATCCCCACTTAGAACTGAAACCAGACAAGGTTGCCCATTGTCATCATTTCTGTTCAATATAGTGCTCGAAGTCCTAGCCAGAGCAATCAGGCAAAAGAAGGAAATCAAGGATATCCATATGGGGAAAGAAGAGCTAAAACTATCACTCTTTGCTGATGATATGATCTTATATCTAGAAAACCCCAAAGATTATGCCAAAAGAATCCTGGAATTGATAAATAAATTCAGCAAGTCTCAGGTTACAAATTCAATGTACACAAATCAGTAGCATTCCTATACCCCAACAACAGTTAAGCTGACAATCAAATCAAAGACTCAATACCTTTCACAATAGCAACAAGTAATTTTTAAATACCTAGGAATATATTTAACCAAGGAGGTAAAAGACCTCTACAGGGAGAACTATAAAACGCTAAGAAAGGAAATTGCAGAGGATGTAAACAAATGCAAAAATATATCATGCTCATGGATTGGCAGAACCAACATTGTTAAAATGTCTGTATTACCCAAAGTGATTTACAGATGTAATGCAATCCCCATTAAAGTACATATGTCATTTGAAGATCTAGAAAAAATAATTCTACACTTTGTATGGAATCAGAAAAGACCTTGAATAGTCAAAGAAACCTTAAGCAAAAAAAAAAAAAAAAAAAAAAAAAATCAGGCGGCATCCCTTTACTAGACTTCAAGCTATACTACAAAGCTATTGTAACCAAAACAGTATGGTAATGGCCCAAGAACAGAGACCCATACCAATGGATCAGAACGGAGAACCCAGATATAAAACTATCCTCATATTGCCATCTGATCTTTGACAAAGCAGGGAAAACACATACAATGGGGAAAAGAATCCTATTCAATAAATGGTGCTTGGAAAATTTGATAGCCATGTAGAAGACTGAAACAGGATCCACATCTCTCACCACTCACAAAAATTAATTCACAATGGATAACAGACTTAAACTTAAGGTACAAAACTATAAGAATTCTAGAAGAAGAGGATGGAAAAACTTTTATAGATATCGGCCTAAGCAAAGAATTTATGAAGAAGACCCCAAAGGCAATCACAGCAACAACAAAAATAACTAAATGGGATCTGATCAAATTAAAAAGCTTCTGCACAGCCAAGGAAACTATCATGAGAGTGAACAGACAACCTACAGAATGGGAGATAATATTTGCATGCTATATATCCAATAAAGGACTGGCTAATAACCAGAATCTACAAAGAACTCAAGTATATCAGCAATAAAACATCAGACAACACCATTAAAAAGTGGGCAAAAGACAAGAACAGAAGCTTTTCAAAAGAAAATAGACTAATGGCCAATAAGCATATGAAAAAATGTTCAATGTCTCTAATCATCAGGGAAATACAAATCAAAACCACAATAAGATATCATCACTTAACTCCAGTGAGAATGACTTTATCAAAAAGTCCAAAAACAACAGATGCTGGTGAGGATATGGAAAGAAAAGAACACTTATACACTGTTGGTGGGACTGCAAATTAGTATAAGCTCTATGGAAAACAGTATGGGGATTCCTCAAAGAACTAAAAGTAGACCTACCATTTGATCCAGCAATTCTACCACTGAGTATTAACCCAAAGGATACAAAGACATTCTGTAAAAAAGACACTTGCACTCAAATGTTTATTGCAGCACAATTCACAATTGCAAAGACGAGGAAACAACCCAAGTGCCCATCAATACATGTGTGGATCAATAAAATGTGGCATATGTATACTATGGAGTATTAGTCTTAAAAAATGGTGAATTAATACCTTTTGTAACAACCTGGATGGAACTGGAGACTATCCTTTTAAGTGAAGTATAACAAGAATGGAAGAACAAAAACCATATGTACTCACTAGTAAATTCAAATTAGATCAATACTCATGTGCACCTATGATAGTAAAATTCAAGGGAAATCAGCAGGTGGGAAGAGGGAAGGTGGGGATGGTTAAATTCATACCTAATGGGTACAATGCACACTATGTGGGTAATGAACACACTTATAACTTTGACTCAAACTGTACAAAAGCATTCATGTAACCAAAACGTTTGTCCCTCCCGCCCCTGTAATATTCTTAAATTTAAAAAAAAGATATAAATTTAGAAAAAATTCGGCTTTCAGCTGAATACTTTTACACAAATTAGCATATTTAATCCTTAAAACACCCTGTATAGTATTTTTAAATTCCCCATTTTCCAAAGAAAGAAACTAAGACTCAAGGTTACAGTACTTCTTGGTTGCAAAAGTAACTGATACTCACTTTTAAAGCCAAAATTTCAAAGCTAAAAATCTTTTCAGGTCAAATATAGGCAGAAATATTTGCAATCCATATTTAAATGATAAAACATAACTTGAGTTTTTTTTTTTTTTTATTTCAGCATATTATAGGGGTACAAATGTTTAGGTTATGTATATTGCCCTTGCCCCACCCCCCGGAGTCAGAGCTTCAAGCATGTCCATCCCCCAGATTAACTTGAGTTTTAATCAAAACAAAAAGCCCAAGACATTACTTTCCATACAAGTCACACAAAAAAAATCAGTATCAACAGAGATTATTACATTTTTAAGCCATGTTTTGACTGCATTGCCAGGTAAAAAAGAATGGAAAAAAATGATGATATCTTGGAAAAATGTTAATCAGATATATAATTATCAGCTTTCATATTCATTTCAATGGCCCCATGGTGTTCCTCCAATCTCTTAGTTTTGCTCTAATAATAAGTATTTTAAATCATGTGATTCTTAAACACAATACATCAAAAATAAGTGCCTGTAATTATATCTAGGAGTGCGATCAACAATTTCTAATTAGAGAACCATTTACAACTAACATGCTTTTTTTTGACTTACCAATAAAACCACTGGAAAATGGAGTAACTAATAATATTACTCACCCTTTGTAACCACAGGTATTTGGCTGTGTTCACTAACCTAACAGAACTCCAAGAAGACTATGTTTCTCTGCTGCACTACTATCTGCAAACAGAGTTAGTGGTTAATTCCCTTCAATCCAACCTACATGCCACAGCTAGGATAACCTTCTTATTTAAATGACTTTAATTGTGAGCCTTCCTTGTCCAAGACCTTCCAACTACTTCCCACTGTCCACTGACTAAATAAAACTTGATCTATGGTAAAACTGGATTCAACATTCCCCATATACTTCTAATTTATACTGCCTTTTCCTCTGCCCTTACTTGATTCCAGAAAAATTCCCAATCTTTTTCAAAGTCCAGTGGAAGGGTCATCTTCTTCCTGAGGATCTCTTTGGCCATTCTGTTCAGAACTAATCCTTCCATGAATACTTACAGCTCATTGCTTTGTTGTGTTTTGTCTTTACCACATTTGTGGGTTTTATCTCTGTACTTTCTTGAAATAGGGTCATTTATTGTTATATTTTTTCTGCTACCAAAATCAAATTTTTGGTAAGTTAGAGACAGAATCTTTTCTTCACTCTTATATTCCCTCATTTATTCTTATTTAGAAATATTCATATTTACTGCACTAAAAGAACATGATCGTATATCCTACTTCCTTTTCCATTTCTCTTCAAGCATTTCTGGGTGTGGGTGCATGTGTCTGAGATACATAAAGAAGCAGAATTGGGTTCTACTGTAAACCAATCGCTGTAATTTCTTTGATTATTTGGTTGAAAGAAAAGGGCATAATTTCAACTTAGGTAGGGAATCTAAGAGGAAGGTGTTCAATCCAAAATCCCATAATGTTAGATGTGGAAGACCCCTATGATTCAATGACCTCATTTCACAAAGCCAACTATCAATTGGGAATGCTTCTCTTCCATTAATACAAGCTGACAAAGATTTTATGCAATACTTAAATGAAGATAAAAATCATCTTTTTGGATGATCACAACTGGCCTATAATAATCAGAAGGAGAAAAATATAATTATATTCAGGGACTATACGCTTTACAGGCCTTGTACAAGCTTCAGGAAGTATCAGCCATAGGAGAGCGGCAGGGAACATCGCCACCTAACTCTAGGCGACAGTCGTTTTTAAGGGACAAAAGCTCAGATGCACTCATGGGTCCAGTATCATCATTTAGCCTAAAGAGAGATAATTTTTTTTTGTTGCAGGATTATGTGAGTGAACTAAAAGTTTCTTAAGGATTTATCATCTCTTAAAACATTTATCCCAAGTTACATGAGAGAAATTTGAATGATATTTCACAAATTAACCCCGATTTTATCCTCTTAGAACTACAAAACTTACAAGACCTTTCAGTGTCATATTTGTTCTAAGAATTATAAATTTTACATTAAATAAAAGCATTAGCTGCCTTTTGGAAGTGAGAACATTCCATACCCCCAGAAGAAACCTGTGTGTTTTACTGTTGATAGGAAAAGGAACTCTGCCAAGCAGTGAACTAATGAATTAGAATTTGGCAGCACTCCATGCCCGATACAATTTAGTCCAAATTTATGAAATCTACTGGTTCCAGAAATCCACTTGTGCCTAAGGCCTCTCTGTACCTTTCAGAGTAAAAAGAATGACATTGATAAACTTCTTATTTTACCTTATTGATGAAGGAAAAATTATGAAAAACATATTTCCCTAACCTAAATCTCTGCACATTTCTTCAATTTGGCAAGGACAACAGTAAATTGGTTAAAATCAGCATATCTTTAGTAGACAACAGAATATTTCTAAACCTCGGATTAAATTGAATCCCCTTAGACATAACAGACCTAAACATCTCAAGAATATGTCTACAGCCTCAAAATGATTGGCACCCTTGTGGAAAGAAAGGAATATCAACTGTGTTCAGAGGCATGTTTTCTTGTCCTTATATTCTTAAAACAAAACAGCACGAGGAAAAGAACAAAGCCTCCCCTCCATCAATGTGAAGAAAGAATCATCATTAATGCCACTTTAAAATTCACTTTCTTTGGGGAAATCTCTTTCAAAATTATACTCAAGGAATAAGAATGTGGAAGATGAGAACATTTTACATTTTAATACCTAGGACCAATAAATCTAGGATGGTAGTTAGAGGCATGAAGCTTAGACCTCAAGGAAGCAATGTCTCTTTCTAAAATGCATATAAGGTGATAGCTCTCATTATGGAAGTAAATGCCACTTCTCCTCTCCTGACCACTGCCCCCACCATAGTGCAGCGTTCTGGACACTTCTCCAACTAGCGCTAATCACCCCCACCTGGACCTGCACTCTTTCTCACCTCTGGGTTTATGGGCACGTTTTCCTCTCTCCTTGCCCTGCTTGCCCTGGGGTACCTGTATGGCCTTATGACCCAGTTTAGGCTCCCTCTTTTTAACTTCCTCTCTGACAGAATTATTTTTCCTTTCCACAATATTTTTTGAGCAAATATATTATGGCACTTCTCACAACACACTTAACTTGTTTAAACATGTTTTCTGTTTATCAGATTATAAGCATCTCACCTGTAAAAACTGTGTCATTTTCATCTCTATATTATTTGAAATGTCTGACATATTAAGGGCATTCCATATGTGTTGATGAAAGTCATACAATTAAGCAATTTTTTGCAAAATGGATGCATTTAGAAATCCTCTAATATCTACCCCCTTTGCTTACCCAGAGGTTTCTTTTTCTATGATGCTTTTATCTGAAATTACTGGAGGTTCACCATTTGCTGAAATAATACCTTTACAGTCTAATAGGCACGGATGAAAAATTTAGTTCACCCTGAAGTAACTGAATTGCCAAAGGAAATCATTTTGTATGAATGACAAAAGCAATACCAGTCTCGTTTGGCCTTGTGACCTTAGAATTAAAAAGACACAAAATGAATACACACATATACTTTGGCATCTTGCTCAAAGGCATATATTGTTTTATGCAACTAATTTAAAAAGAATTTGTGCAATGAATTGAAAACACATGTAAGAGAAAAAAACAAACAGAAATTTAAAATGGGAAAGTTCTCCTCATATGAAACATAAAAAGTAACTGTATAAGATAATAGACCATAAATTTAGGATACGTAAGACAGAGATACTATGTTGTTTTTGTAACATGTTGTCTTAAAACATTTTATCTTATAATCATTTATTTTTACTTAATATTCATCATATTCTTTTAATGCCTATCTTTTTTCAAAGGTTTTTTTTTTTTTTTTTTGGACGGCTTCTTGCTCTATCCCCCGGGGCTAAAGTGGCATGGCGTCAGCTTAGCTCACAGCAACCTCAAACTCCTGGGCTCAAGCAATGCCTCAGCCTCCTAAGTAGCTGGGACAACAGGTACAGACCACCACACTCAGATAATTTTTTCTATTTTTAGTAGAGATGGGGTCTTGCTCTTGCTCAGCCTGGTCTTGAACTCCTGACCTGAAGTGATCCTCCAGCCTTGGCCTACCAGAGTGCCAGGATTACAGGCATGAGCCACCGATCCCGGCCTGTCAAAGGGGTTATACTTTCTGTACAGATGATTTTCAATTTTGTATTTTGGCATCCCATCCCAGCTTATCAGATATTTCACAATTTCTCAGCAACTTATCTTTTTAAGCTCACATCGGTTATTTTTCAGAAGCAAACTAAAACTCTGTCTGGAACTCTATGTGATAGGCAAGCAGACTCAAGTAATTGTAGTATCATTTCCAAATCTTTCAGGTTTTTCAGAGATACTTCAATGCTTCAGGCCTTTCTCATATTTTTAGATTTGTTATAAGGCTTTGCTTTACTGATTACTTGATATTACTGTATCAGAGGCTAGAGTGTTACATAAGTATGGGAAGATTTCCAAATGGAAAAAAAAAAGTATAGAAAACAAAAATTATTTATGTTGAAATAGGATCATAACTTTAAGTAATAATTATTAAGCTTATGGAAAATAAATGTTATTGTACTTTTTGTAACAAGGGAGCATATGCTAGATGCCTGATGTGTTCCATTAGGTGATTTTTAAAAAGTCATCCTCTCTTTGATTCCCAGGGGCAATTTCCTTTTTTCCCTCTGTATTTTCTGAGGAATTACTCCCTGTTGACAGAAGCTAGATACCCTAAAGGAAATATACAGAATACTAAGAACTGTACAAAGAGGGGTAAAATATTTGACTCACTCTGAAATAGCCAACAAAGTGAAACTGTTTTGTGGAAACAATAAATTTAGAAAGCACCATCAATCTCATCGGGCTTTTGCTTCATTGTCTAAATTCTATCCATACCTTAGAACCCAACTCAAATATACAACCGGCAAAGGTATGCCTGCTGCAGAACTTCTGGCTTGCTCTTCTTCCTGCCTGGAACAGTCACATCCCTGAGTCTTACACAGCTGGCCAATTTCAGCCCTCAAATCTCAGCTTTAATGTTGTAATTTATGGGCTGTTAGCCTATATAATATATCCCCTCTGCCTGTCACTCTCCAACACATTTCCTCAGGGTATTTAACATTATCTGTTAAATAACAGTATTATAATATTTTACCTCTTTACTTCTTTTGATTTATAAGTTGCTTATTTTTTCTGTTATCCACTGTATCCCTGGTGCCTCGATCAATGCCTGCCATGTATTGAATAAATATTAATTTATTAAATGAATGGACATTAATATATCTTGACTGCATCATATGTCTTATCTTTCTTTACATCATATGTCTTATTCTTCCTTTCCCCAACACTTTGTATGTATCTTACCTAGGCCATTATCACTATCGGGATTTATGTAACTTAAAAATCTCTTCTATTAAATTGCAAGTTTCTTGACAGCTGGGTTTTCTTATATTCATGTTTGAGACATACATGCCTTTAAGACATACATATACTAACTGATCAAATAATCTTATTTAAATGGATAGAGGTAAAGCATAATAATGGCAAGTTTGAGAATTATTATTTACCTTTTACCCAGAAGCTTAAAAATGTTCACTTTTCTAAAATTCTCTGAGAAGGCACATATATGATTATAACACTGTCCTATGGGTAACACTATGGGTATACTATAGGTATACCTATAGGTATACCTATAACACTATGGGTAAACTCTGCTGACTCTCAGACTCATAAAAGATCATGGAAAAGTAAATGTCTGTAACTCTGAATAGTTTCTTTTATTGGATAGGAAATAAAACTTAGCATGTGAGTTAATGAAATAATAATACCTATGAGCAAATAAAATAGAAGTAAAATTATGAATGTGGTCAATTTTAGCCAAAATATTTTTTAAATAATTTTTTCTTATGATCAGAAGGGCCTTTAGCAGAAGGCAGCCTTAATGCTAACATACAAACAGACACAGATTTGGGGGAAGTTTGAAACTTGAGTTTGAAACCTTAATGGGCATCATCATTTCTTCATTGCCAGCATAATTCTCTCAGTCTGGGCTCTGGCAGGGAAATAAGACAACTCTCACTGCAACCTGGGGGTTGACATTAATTAAAAACAGAAAATCATAAAGCATCTGTGGTGAGTTTAGATGCCAAATGAGATGGAATGAGTTTAAAAGTAAACTTCTTACAAAGGTAACTGAATGTCAGAATCTTACATTTTTTTCCGTAATACTTATAATTAAAATACCTTTCTTTAGTACACTGTATACAAGCTCTTATAATTTACATAATTTGTATCATTAGCCCATTTAATGTTCCTGAGGCATACAATACAAAGGTATACTTATTAGTTCTTATTTTAGGTCCAAAGGAAGTGAATGTATCCTTCCTCATTTTGCTTCACACAGTGTAAGCTCATGGAACAAGCACCTATTTGGTTCCTTATAACCTTTGCTTGGTTCCATATATCCTTTGTTTGAATATTTATGTAGCTTGCAAACCAAAAGCAGGAATTAAAAGTGTAGAGTCTCACCTTCAGTTCAGCATATTTAATCCTAATGTATGAAAGGTCATAAAGCATGAATATTGGTGTGGACTGAATGTTTGTTTTCCCCCAAACTTTATTTGTTGAAGCTTAAATTCATTGTAATCATACTTGGAGGTGGGGCCTTTGGGAGGTAATTAGGTCATGAGGGTGGGGGGCTCATGAATGGGTTAGTGCCCATATGAGAAGAAACAAGAGAGGGAGAATCAATCTCTCTCTCTCTCTCTCTCTCTCTGCCATGTGCGTATACGATAAAAAATGGCTGCCTACAAACCCGGAAAAATGCCCTTACCAGACACCAAATATGCTGGCACCTTGATCTTGAACTTCCCAGACTCTAGAACTGTGAGAAATAAATTTATATTGTTTAAGCCACCCATCCTATGATCTTCCCCAAACTGACTAAGACAGATGCAAAACAAATGTTTCTTTGTTACAGCTTCTCTCTTTATGAGATACAGTAAATGGAACTTGCCTTCTATGGTGTTTTTTACTACCATTATCTAACTTTATGAACATTGAATGACTTAGGCAAAGAATCCATATCATGTTGAAATTATACTACTTTAGCTTATTTCTCATCAGCAGGAAGAAATAACAGTCTCCCTGTAGCCCAAAGCGATATCAAACTCCTAATGAGAAAGGTTATCATTTCTACTCATGGATCATAAGCCAGACACTGGCCTAGTCACATGATCTTTAATCTTTGAAAGAAGCATAAAAAGAGATATTATCATCATTCCTATTTTATGAATGAAGTAATTGAAGATTAGTAAAATTAGATGAGTTCTTCAAGATCATACAACTGGAAATAGTTGGAAGGAAAGGAGAAATTTGAGTGGGAGGAACTCTAAAGAGGAGGGTTGCCATTTAGGGTGACCAGCTGTCCTGATTTGACTGAGATTGGAGGATTCCCGAGATGCAGGTTTTGGGTAAATGAGGACAGTCCTGGGCAAACCTGGAGAGTAGGGCACCCTATACAGAGACATAGAGATCATGGCAAGGGGGTTAGAATTGATCCTGAGAGAAAAGGTTTCCTGCTGAATGTTTTGGGCCGTGCATGGCATGACTTGACTTGAAGCTGTCATGCTGCATCACATCTGGTATGTTATTGGCACACTTGGCCTTTTGCAATCTTTCTTGAAATGAAATGGAATTTACAAAAAGAAAAGCAATAGGCTGAGTGCTTGAACCTCACACAGGAAATAATGGAGATCAGAGAAACCAGACTGAGCCCCAGAAGTGAGAGTAAAATTTTCTTTTAAATAAAATATTATTTTAGATTTGCAGTTTATTTACTTGCACTCAGATGCTTATAGCAGCACAATTCACAATTGCAAAGATGTGGAAACAACCCAAGTGCCCATCAATACGTGAATGGATTAATAAAATGAGGTGTATGTATACTATGGAGTTCTACTCAGCCATATTTAGACATTTTCATTAAAAGCTTTAAAATAACTGGAGAAATGACTGAAGGGGCAAATGGTGAATAATTTTGGGGGCTAACAAATGGCACCATATCCTTTTAGAGAATGGATTCATTCATTCAGAACTCTAAGAAATAAGTTCATTTAGAGAAAAAAGATGAACCTGACATTGAAAACAATGTAGCAATCAGAGCAAAGAAAACCAATATTGCAAAAAGAAGTAACTAAACTATTTAGCCAAAATATATATTTTTAAGAATGAGTTTTTTTTTCTGGTTTGTTTTATTTTCTATTACTTTTTGCAGTGTTTCTGGGATTTTAAGGACTTCTTTGCAACTGTGCAAATGAAGAAACTTCTGATATGAATTTGCTTCCTACTTTGTCCATTGTCAAAGAACTCCAGCTCAGCGACATTCTGAAGAGCCTCCTCAGATGAGCATTTCTGCCATCTGGGAAATTCTGACTCCTCTGAATTTTTGTGATTCATTTCTCTTCAGCTTCGTAGATTTCAAACTAGCAAATCATTATCTACAACAACAAAATGCAACAACAGCAAATACTCCAAAAGTTTTATAAGTTGCCTTTTCTGCAATAGAAAATTATCTTCATATTTTGGTTTTGATTAAAAACCCAACCTTGTCTAGTTCAAGGCTGTTCTTATTTTACGGTTTAAATACCATGATTTCAGACAACATTCTGGCTGTGGTAACCCTTCGCACCATTGTGTTTCTATTAGATATAAATGAGCATTTTATTTGAATCAGCTCCTACAGTATCATGAGCTACAGGCATCATTCATGATCTCTCTTAAGAGAGGCTGCCGTGCTCCCTGGAGCCTAATAGTACTATTTGTCTTACCGGGTCAGATGCTGGATCTCCTTCTGAACATTCATGCAGCACTGAGTACAATTGAATTCTCACACTCTTTGAATTAACGTGATTAGGAGCTAGTTTTTGAATAGTCCAACAATTTTCCTAGTCACTTAGATATTTTAAGCACTTCTGAAATCCAAATGCCATGGGAACATTTATTTGAAATTTCAGATAATCTATCTGGAATAGCAGTGGTAAATAAAGTAAGTAGAGAGATTCTTGGGAAGGGTACTTTTCTAGGGTGTTTTTCATCACACTTACAGATCACAGTCCAATTACTAGAATAAAATGATTTAACAACCTGGGTATCTGGAGGGAACCATTTCCAATCCCCTTCCTGATTGCAGAATGAGCCAGAATTGTCTAGCAATTCTCTTTAATTTTACTTCAGATATAAATTTCTGTTCAAATACAAGGATACTCTCAGGGAAACAAAGCATATGCAAACAGACAAACCTCCCAGTTAATGAAATGCCTCCGCGAGGATTGCAATCAATAACAGTATAATCTGTGTTCATAAATAAGAGTATGGCCTCAGAAGAGCATAGGGCAGTGATGAATTATTCAGGAGGTCTGTTTTGCTGCTGTACAGCCACATTCATGCTTAAACCTCTTCAGTGACAGAAACCCCTGGCTTAGCACGCTCTGACTCCAGTCTTCTCTGAATAGCTAAATTGCTTCACATTAATTTATCCATAGACTCCAAGGCTCTTGCAGCTTATCTGAGGGTAAGCTCAGAAGAGAGCCACTGAACTCCAACAGGAATAAGTGACTTTCTGCAGGTCACAGACACACATGCAGATATATATATATATATATATATATATTTTATGGCAGGGAACTGTTAACTGTAGAATGTACCACTGACAGTGCACAGAAGACAAGGACCTAATAAACACTTTAATTTCTAAGGACTGTCAAGCAGGGTTAATGTGAGTAGGGAGAGGAAAATGAACAGTTAATTAAGGAGAATAACAGAAAAGGAGACTATTTCTTCTTGCTAACTCTCTGTAATCTGTGCCTCTTCCCATTAGTCTCACAACCAGAGATGCTATCATAATAGCAACAACACAATTCCTCCAAGGATTATAAAGAGTTTCACCCTTCCCTGGACTTACTAAAATGATAACTGTGATATTCTATGTGCAATCAACAGAGCTTGGGGATTGGAGAGGGTCAAAACTTATTAGCTAGCCTAATCCACAGTCTAAGCATTTTGTTCAAGTCAGCCCTCTTAAATGACCCTGGGAGTGGAGTATTTTGCCATATCTTCTGGGAAGCAATTATAAAGCCAATAATTTTTAGTGCTATTAATTTTTCATATTAAGGCTAAATTTTCCTTGGCTTCATTCCTTCCATTTGTTAGTACTTGTTGGCCTAGATAACCATCCTAAATAATGTGCATGCGCACAAAACTAACATTTGTAGATTATAACATTTGACAAGACCAAAAGATATGTTAGTCCCTTTCTCGAATTACAGTTCAAATTTCTCCTAAAATATAAGTATTTCAAAATACATGTTACCTTTGAAAAGAATCTGACTCTTTGAAGGCTTGTCTCTAGAACTTCAGTTTCAAAATTTTGGTTGATTAAAGTGGACTAGATATACTCTCTTGAGAATTTTGGTATAGAATAGTTTTATTAAAGTTTATCTCTTATGCCACATACCAAATACTACAAACAGTGTGGACTTTGACTTGCCGGACTGCTAGCTCACAGAACAACCATCAAAAGCCTTTCCTATCTGATCACCAGAAGAAATTCTTCACTGAAGGTCAGCAGTTTTTGACCCAGCTCCTGGCCTGCAGGATTCTACATCAGAAAAGAAAATTGACCATACTTCAATGCCTTCTTCTAAAACTCCCGAGTACGTAGCGAAGATAAGGTGCTTCAGAGTCCTTAACATCTTTTTCCACATCAGAGAGGAAGGAAAACTGATCCAGTACCCCCTAGACATTACTGTTTCAGTAATAATGTATTCAGAAAAAAAAAAAAAAAAAGATAACTGTCGAATACACAACTGCCTGTGCTGTTCTGAACTGAAAAAAATGGCACTTTGGTTTGAAGCACTAAAACAGAAAATATTTCTTAAGTATGTCATTAAATTTAGTAGTGAAATTTAGAAAAGTTAACAAGAAAATATGGGCAAAATCATACATGTACTTTCACAGCCCTTTATTTGCTATCCACTTTTTCCACATTTAGATCATGATGCTGAGTAGCCAGGACAATTAATTAGGTACCATATATAGATAGTAACATTTTTAACTTTGGCTTATAAAACCAGAGAAGTAGCCAAATCCAGACTTTTACATATTTGGTTACTGTAGCAACTCCATGTGCATGAATGAGAATCAAAAGGAATAAAATATAAAGAGGCACACACAGATCTTACCTAGCCCTGATAAATAAAACTGTGTAATATCATCATTTTCAATTTAAATTGCACCAATTGTTCATAAATTTGTCACTGCTTAACAGAGATGAACCAAGCTACTCTCGTGTATAATATGTATTACAAAAAGTATCTATAAACCTATATTTGAAAAAGCATACAGGCACTTGAACAGTGCTTTCAGAAGATAGAACAGGTATTTTAATCTCATTTGTCAAACAACGTTATTAAAATGATCATCTATACATACTCTAACTTTACTATCTTAAATTTGCATATTTGTCATTATATTCCAACCATTTAAAATTCCAGAGCAGGTTTTCTATAACAAGGTCATATCAAAAACATTAAAGTCTAACTTCAAATCATTTTAACATCTCATTTGATCTTGTAAGAAGCCATTCAGACAGTAATTACAATTCTGGTTTTAGTTACTCATATGCCAAACAGACCAAGAGAAAAGTTTATTTTTAATCCCGAAATTTGCTATGTCAAGTGGCTGAATTTAATCACTGCACATTTTACAAAAGCATGTAATCACTTACATTAAGGTGTCCAAAATGTGCAATTCTTTAATCAGTGACTTACATTGTTACTTTTTTCTTGTACCTGATCAGGTAAAATATCAGTAAACATAATCTAAATTGTTTATTAGTGATCTGAAACCAAGCCAAGACAATAGAAAGGGGCATAATGGCAGCCTACAGGAATTTGAAGTAAAAGATAAAAGGGGTTCCTGAAGTTTATGAAGAGAATAAATGATCTGATTTTTCCTTTACCTTATTGTAAAAATTAATTAGTTGAAAGTTTAAAGAATTTAGGTTTCTTGTTTTAACATCTTCTAGTTATTGCCAAATGCATGTGCATTTGCACATAATGCAACTCTAATGAATCTTCAAGTTTATTTTCTGTTGTTCTACTTTTATCCATAAGCATTTTTATTTTAGGTACTTATTTTAAATATCACAGATATAAATTTCAGTCAAATTTTTGAAAACACATGTTTAGTATAGAAAAACTGAAAAATTATCAGAAGTATTAAAGAGAACATAACATCCTACCCCAGCCTTGGGTTGTGCTATCAAACTTCCATGACCCTTTCAGACTGCCCACACTCTGCCATGCTCATCTCTCCCTCCTCAGATGGGCAGAGCTTATGCTCATCCCAAGACTTTGAGCAGATTGCTCTTCCCAGGTCTCTCTTGGTCTCATCATCCTGGTCTCAGTTCATTTTTTAACTACTCTGACTTTCCCACCTTCATATATAGGAACTTCTACCTTCCTCCTCCTGCCCTTACACCATCACTTTCTATCCCATTACTCTGTTTGTGTTCCTATAGCACTAACCCTGTGGAAATGACCTTACAAATTAATCCATGTACCTGTTGACTAGACACCTCCATGAAACCCTCAGCAGGGGAGAGACCTTGGCCATCTTATTGACCACATCATCCCCAGCATCTGAAACACAGTCATAGTAAAGTGTAGATACTTGACAATGTGTATTGAAAACAATATATGAAGGAAAAAATTAATAAAAATTTTAAAATCACACATAATTCTATCACTCAGAAATAAAAATTGTTAATTATTTTGGTATTATTTATGTTTCTCACTTTACTTTTTATTAATGAATTGTGATGATAAATAAAAATTTTAAAGTAGTTAAATAATAAATTGCAATATAAATGTGGTTATACATTATAAAATATATGATTACTTTTGCAAAGTGAGATCATACTATATTGTTTTGTAATGTGCTTTTCAAATTTACCCACATATTAATAAAAATTTTAGCATGCAATTGAATTCTAAAGCTAAATATTTTAGTTGCAGAATATACTATTATATACTTTACAATAATAATAGCCAATATTTTATGAGTGCTTACTGCACTATGTTCTGTGATAAAAACCTCACTTACATACTTAGTAACTCTGATATTGCTCCATTTTATGAATAGTCAAGACTATCCTGGAATTAAATGTCAGAATTGAAATTGAACCTAGTATAAAGAGAACATTTTTATTCTATCTATTATCTGTCCACCCCCTTCAGGAAAAAAAAAAGTTATTCTAATTTATATTGCTAACAGCTCTTTATGAGAATGTTTTTGGAACCTAAGTTAATTTTTAATATTTTATCTTTTTTAAAAAAATGACAGTTGGATAGGCATTAATTATCATCTTATTTTAAAAATACAAGTTTACTTTCTTGTGAATTTGAAAAAGTTTTTAATATGCATGGTCATTTGCATTTTTTCACTAGTATAATAAATCATATTTGAATGACTGATTTGTTGATTTATGAGTATTTCTTAAAAGCTTGTCATGCTCTGTAAATTAGATGTTACCTAACTCTACCCATTTTGCAGATAATATATTTACTACAAGTAATGATTTAACCACATTCAAAACAGTATGATTAGTTAGGCTTTCTAAATTTGTTTTTTTTCTTATGTTAGAAAAGCAGTGGTATAGGGTCAGTTTGCCTACATAGTTAATATCATGGGCTCTACAATGGATTTCTTCTGATTTTCCTGTTGGCACAGCCTGTGCTACACTCCATATAAAATGATTTTCACATCCACCATAACTCCCTGGCTCCTTATCCTGTTTTATTCTCCTTCGATACCTTTTGAGCACTTTACATAAAATAAATTGTTACTTGTCTTTATTTTTTATTAGATATGGATAAGTGCCATGAGGGCTGTCTGTGTTTAGCTTAGTGGTGGATCCCCAAACTCTGATGTGTAACCTAGAGCAGGCATCCAATAAATAACTGTGAATGGACTGAATTCATGTAAAACTTTTGATTGGAAGCCTGATTTCACTATTCGGTAGAATCTTGAACAAGTTAGTTAACCTCTTTGGAAACCCAGTTTCATATTACACAAAATGTGGATATCTGAGTAACAATTTAATTAGCTTATGGAAATTATTTTGTTTGTATATTGTTTTAGTTTGGTAACACAACATAATTGATATTTTCTGTCAAATGAAAGTGTCTATTTTACTAGACCCATATATAAAGCTTGATCAATAAGAATTTTTAAGGGTTTTTGACAGATTATTTTGTTTTGATTGTTTTGTTGTTTTTTATCCTGTGCCATATTATTATAGTGGTAATAAGAGAAATAATGTTCTTTTTCTCTATCTGGATAAAAAAATGTATAATGTTGGACTAAAGTGGCCAAAAAAGTCAACAAAGTCTATATGCATTATGTCTGTATTTGTCTGCCCCAAAGACCACAGCTTTATCATTTTTTTGATTATCTGGAAAATATTTTTTCTTTGGTAAACTAAGGTTGGAAAGAGAGTTTGCATGACATTGATAGTCATCTAAGTTTAGAATGAAAACTGAAAAGCAAAGGTTCTCAACACTGTGTAATTAGTAATTATGTAATTTAGTTCTGGTTTCTTGTCCTACAATTCCCTACCTTATTCTGTCTTATGTCTTAAATTTATGAGAATTCATTATGATTTTCTAAATCATTGATCCAATCTAAGTATGAAATATTCAGGCTACATTATTTGATTTTATAAAGGGCTTTGTGTGTCCTTAGTGAAATGTTTTAGAGCAGAGAGAATCTGGGGCCAGAATTAATCTGCTTCTTCTACTTAATATAATAACTACATGGCTCTCAACAAATTACTTAAAACTCTTCGGGGCTCTGTTTCCCATTAATTAAAATGAGGAAGAAAATAATTATATTTATTTGATAGTATGATTGTGGGGATTTAAAATGTGAATATAAAAATCAATAAGAATAATACCTGACTTTGGAAAGCACTATATCATATAACTCTCTAGCATATAAAGTCAAATTACTGTTTCAGAAGGAAGAAAGCCACTCTTCATGAAGTTTTTACTAAACCATAGAAAGGCTTTGGCTGTGGCCTTCTAACTCATTTGCTTTAAGTCAATATCTTTTCCTTTACAAGTGTTGACCTTCCCCTGTGGCAGGAAAATCAACATTTTGAGTCACTTACTTTAAATAACAGACTGAGTTCCAGCTTCAGCATCTATCAATTTCAAATTTGTTTTCAACAACTTTTTAAATATGCTGAAGGTCTAAGCCCCCATGTAATCAAAATATCATGTTTTTTTTTTTTTTTTTTGCCTTTTTATTCTTGATTCCAACCTGATAGTAAATATTGCACTATAATGAAATATAAAACAGATTAGCTGTCTGGAGTTATATTCATAAGCCGACATGTTAGCAATAGCATTAAGGATAAAGCATAAGGGGATTCAGTTACCTGCAATAGTCAGAAACCAAGCTTCCCCTAATATACCCAGGGAACAAAAGTGAAAAAAAAAAAGCAGAGCTGTTTTCAGGAGCTTGAGGTCATAGGCCCACTAGTTCATGAAGAAACAAATTGTTTGCTTTACAGCAATAGATAACAAAAGCTCATATTAAAAATGACAAATAGAATCCTGGGAGAGAAGAAAATATACTGATAAAGGTAAACATGCTGTAGACAACTTCTCTAGAAAATCACTTATTATCCAAAAGCAAGTGGAAACCCATATTCACGTTTATGACAAGTTGTGACAAAACCTTTATTCTTATACCCCTCTTCTAATGTAAGATATCTGATTTGGAAATGATTTAACTATATAATCCTTCTGCTAAGCCTCAGCATCATATCACCATTTTGTATTGCTGTAGTTCAGGAACATTGATTCTAACGGCTGATACAGAATCTTCATAACCATGGGGAAATAAACAAGGAAGAAGAAGAAATATAGAGAGTGCAATAGCTCTATACTAAGAATACTAAAAAGGACATCAGTGACTCTAAAAAGGGGAAATAAGAATACGTGAAAAAATACCCCCAAAAGACTACCAATTGTCAATTACCATCATTTAATGTCCATTTAAAAGGATTTGATTATTACACATTTTATGCTTATAAGTAAAAATCACATGTATGCCATAAATGTATACAATTATGTACTCATAACAGTTAAAAATTAAAAAAAATTAAAAATGTTACCTCGATCTTTAAACATTCGAAATCTCTAATTTGAAGGAGCTCAACTTTCTCTGAATCCCTACAACCCTCTTATTAATTACTTTTATGTCACCTTTTATGAACAAGTCTGGATTCATTTGAATGTTCCTAAGGATAAGCAACTCTTCTAACACATGTTTAAAAAATATTTGTTGAACAAGCAGTTATTCATATATGTTTTACATACTCTCCCCTACCCTCACATATTTTCAAGATATTGAACATTCTTTATGTTTAAAGACGTTATCCTATCACATTGATGACACTGGCAGTCCTCAGCATCATTGTATAAAATCAATGTTTGTTGATGAATGGAAATCACAGTCATACTTGTAATACAGATGGCTGACTGTGGTTGACATGCAAACCAAGAATGCAAATATAAGGCCGGAAATATACAATTATTGAAAATCTACCTTTTAAGGAAATTGAAACTATAATGTTTTAAAATCATCCGTTCAAATTTATTTAAATGTAATTTGCAATTCTCTTTATGGTGTTTGTATTTAAACTTAATGTTTCATTACAAAAATTAAGATCTTGCACACTGATGTGTTTCTATGGTATACAATAGAAAAGTCCTTCCATTTTTATTGTAAAAGAAAGCTCTTGCATAGATTTTTTCTAATTTATTTCTTTTCTTTTTTTTTTTAAATTCAGAATATTATTAACTCATAGTATCATTGATAATTACACTTCTTTTGGCCTCTTCTAACTAGAATTTTATAACAGATTCTGAAGTGTTCTTTGTTTAATTACTGTCATTGAAATGCTCCACAATGAACTTAAGAGATTATTTTGTAAGCTAAACGATGTTTTAACTTACTCTGTAGCTATTGAAACTGCCATGTCAATGTTAACTCGCATAGAATCTGAAACTTAAGCTACTGAAAAAAAATTCAATATAGTGTACGTGTATTTTCCTAACAAGATATTTAACAGCAATACTTATTTTTATTATTAAATTATTAAAACTTCTTCTACTAACTGAAATCTTAAGAAAGTGAATTAATCTTTTTAGGCCATATTTTCTTCTTCTATAATTTTTGCCCAATTATCTCATTGCTGAAAGGCTCTTGTGGGTCTCTGTTTCTTTTTCTGCTATATCTGACTATGTCAAGGTACAATGCTGGCAATACAACCAGCCCCCTGAATGGTTTAAGTGCACTGCGATGTAGAGCATCCTGTTATAATCTTGTTCTTCTTTTGTATCATTCAATACATAATAGGTATCTGCCTATTTACAGACTCATTCTAGACGATACATTCTTTGAGAACAAAAACTAGTTTATGTTATTCACATGTATCAGCACTATAGCAATATAAAATCATTAGTTTGCTTATATTTATGCTCTTTTGCAAAGTTTCATTCAGTACTTGTATTTGGATTTAATGCTTCATTAACAACATTTACAACTTACATAGTCAAGGTATGTCAATGTCCAACCTTCAAGAAATGGTAACACATATAACACAGCTGTAGACAATAACTGCTATATACGTGGCATCTTAGATGAGTGAAAAAGATCTCAAAAACACGTTTTCCCTTAGGATGACAATAATTTTCCTAACATAGAGGAATGCATTTCATATAAGGTTTCAAAAAATGTTTGCTAAAAGTGACCTAAAAATTGGGTAAACTCTGAGGTGAAAGGATTATTTCTATACCAGATAAGGAGAGAGGCTGTCTAGAAAACATGAAAAGAAGTATAAAATGAGAAATGCCATTTGATTTTCAAAAGTAAAGGACAGTTTATGAAAAAGGCTACCCCTTAAGAATTAAACTTGTGCAATATAATTCTTTTGCAAAGGAATAATATAATATAACAATAATGGGAATGCATATTGGAATATATTTACCAAAAGTAAAAAGTGAAAACACTGGGGATGATTAAAAAGTTGCATGTAATCATGATTCAGAGAAAAATATGGTGACCATACCCCTGGTGCTATCGGAGGGTGATGTCATAGAATCGGGCAACTCCTGTCCCAAAGAACTTATCTCTCCTACAGTAAATATAGCATACCAAAATCCATTTACCATAGACTGATGCCATATTATCACTGAGAGATTTTTATCATTTTTATTTTATTTTACCAAGTAGATTTGCATACTGGAAATAATGTTTCTTATTAATTGTATGCACTCCAACCCAAACAATATTTAAAAGACAAAGTTAAAGATAAGGCATCTACATTAAGTGTAAGCAATCATAAATATATAGGAGTTAAGGTAGAATATAAATATGAAGGTAATGGTTGACTTTTTCAGCTCAGGGTGGCGCTTAGAGGTCTATTCTCATTAACATCAGATGCCTGTGTGGTCCTTAGATTGCCACCTATCATTAACTCTCAATTTCTGAGAAGATCACATTCATTCATTCAATATTGCTGCAAGTTGAAACTGGGAGCCTTCAGCCAAGCCGTTGAGCTAAGATTTCATTCAAACTCTTAAGAACTAGATCCAGGCAAAATCATGATTGTAGTGATTTATCTCTGGTTATGTTATATGTTCACTGTTATTATGCATTTTTATCAACACCTTTAATGGTGTAGTGCATAGAAACTACACATTTCAGAAATTATCCCCCAGGGTTCAAATCCTGCCTCAGCGACTTACTGGTTTTACGACCTTATATACCTTATGTGAAGCCACTAAAACTGAGTTTCCTCTCATATAAAGTGGTGATTGTAATACTTTCCTACAAACTGGGAAATTGCAGAGGTAAATGAAATAACCTATGTAAAGTACATAACAACATGGCATGCACAGTGTAAGCCCTCAATGAATGAAAGTAGTATAATTTATTTCCCTAAAGGTCCTTACTAATAGAGGTATCTGCATTTAATTTGCTGCTCTCAGAGAAAATTTTCAAAATACTAAAGGAGCATAATGTAAGAGAGAGAGAGATGCACAGTCAAAACTGAAGCCCATCACTTACTAGTTTTATCACATCCGAGGAGATTTTGAACCTCAGCTTCTTAATTGTAAATTGGGACTAACAAGATTATTATGCAGCCTAAGTCCACAAAGGTGTGTTAATGTCTGACAAAAAAGAAATGCTCAGTAAACATCAGCTTCTCTTCCAATTGCTGTCATGGGACTATTTCAGGCACCCTGACTGTCCTTCAAATCTCAAGTATATGTCAACTGTATCTAGCATGCTTGTTCTCATGGCCTCCCCTAGCACATGGTAGAATTCTTGAACACATAGTTTTCTGCTGAGCACAGACACCTCCAGCATCATTCTAAACACATCTCAACAGACAGCACAAACTAATTCATAAGAGATGGCAGAAAATTTGTAACATCTACACCTTTCCTATAGAATAATCAGCACACTTAAATGAGGTCAGTGAACAGGTAGTTGAAGTAAATAAGTGAAGTTAAATGGTTTCATGAGTAAGATGAAGAATGAAAACAGAGACTTTGCTTCGAGTAATGGGATAACAGGCAATTGTTGGGACTATTCAAATTTGAGGGTGCCTACATTTTCTAAAATGATGGCAGCGGCTCAGCTCCAGAAAGTTTTTGTGGCCCTTCAAGAATGGGTGGTGTTGCCAGTACATCCAAACCCTTAAGTGAAGCTAGGAATTTTTAACTCTTAAATATTAGCAGCTAATTCAAATTTAATGCACTGTAGGACTAAGTAAAACACGGCAGAAACTCACATCTTTGCAGCCACAAGCAGGTAAGGTCTGAAAAGCAGAGAGTCACTCAACTCTCTGAAACTCTGATTCTTACAGCTCTGGAAACTCAAAATAACAATAAAAAAAAAACTTTGGATAAGTGAAAGTAAGGGAAATTTAGACCATCTTGATTATTTTTTACAAATGGACAAAAAAAAAATTGGAACAAGAAGAGGGAGGGTTGAAGGTTATCCACATTAAAATTTGTTTTTCCCCATAGTGATCTTCTTGATTAAACAGAATTTGCAATTAGTTATGCAAAAATAACTTGAAGTAGGGGTAGAGGGTGGAGAACTATATCAGGTGAAAGGTATAGGTATAGAATCCACCTTCCTGTGAGAAGTATTAAAGCGGAAAATGTAGGAGTGAATAGCTTAGCCCCTTGAAAGATATATCCTTTAAGATCAGCAAATTATATATATATGTGTGTATATATATATATATATATATATATATATAATTTTTTTTTTCCACCTGCAACCCTGATTCACAATACAGGGATTCGTGGCTCATCTGTCAGTACTTAGCTCCATTTTCCCCTCTGCGGCCTCACTGCAGGAGTTTTACAAGATGGAAAATTCACTTAGGCTACCTGCTCTAGATAAAAGTCTGGAATGGTGAACTCAAATCCCAAGAGCCTCTGGTACATACTTCAGTTCGACAGAGAAAAATTTTAATTGCACTTGAAAGAAAATGACCCTGGCAAATAGGCTAGCAAGGCAGCAGGAAGTGTGTGCCTAGATATGTTTTGAATTTTGAATTCTAAATACTCTTTACAGGGAAAAAATGGTATTTTGTGCCTCCAGCTAAAAGACAAAAATAAAACAGAACCCCACCACCCTCTTATCAAATCATAAACCTCCCCCAAGAGGCTTTATCTGTAAAGTTGTATGCATGAATTATTTGTACTTTAAAAAGATCATTTTGTACAAAACCAAGAACTTACTCTTTTCAACAACTTAGGTAACAGGTTTTACTTCTCAAAAGAAACTGTCCATGAGAAAGAGCCAAAAACATCACCAATCCATATAATTTCTAGATATTAAATTTTGTAATTATTATACTTATATCATCACTTCATTTTTTAGGTGGAAGAAAAATTTTAAAGCATCTCTATTTTTTCATATATTGTATAGTTTGCATGACAAAACATTAACTGAATTAACAGGAATATTTGTAAGGAAATTATATGTCTCTCTTAAGTAAACACATTTCAAATATACATACAACATGTCCTTGTGTCCTTGTATATAAAATACAAATTTTGATATATACTACTGATAGTAGATAGGCAGATAATAGATAAATATAGATGAACATACATATGGGGGGAAGGAAGAAATTTGTTTATTAAAACGCTTCTGTTTATAGAAAGTTCAGCTAAGAATGCTGTGCTGCTTTTAAACATTGTTGATTATAAACACTGTTGATAGTGAATTTATCTGTTCACTGAATTGATAGCTAAAGCTTCATTTTTCAGGTAAGCATCGATGAGGCAAGACAAGATTGTGTGGGGGAGTTCCTATAGCATTAAATACAAAGCTGATGCATCCATCCTAGATTTCTTTTCTTTCCATCTGAAACTAACCTTTTATTCATTTATTTTGTTTTCATGTCGAATTAATGTTTAATGAGTCATTGTAAATTTAAAAAGAAATTAAAGCCTCTTTTGTGACAGAAAAATACTTATTCATTTACTTTGATCTAAACAGCGCTAAATCATCTTTGATAAAGAGGCATTTCCACAAATTGAAAGGGTGTAGGGAAATTTGCTTTTGAACACTTTCGCATAACACATCCAGATATGGGTAGCAGCAAACATAACTTTGTTAAATATATCTTTAATGATCCTCTAAGCTTGGACAGTAAGTGCTCATTCCTGAGAGATTTATGGTTTTTTTTAGAGAAACAAGCTTTTTAATGACTAAAAGTAATTATTAATATTGTAGGAAAGTCATTTTTGCAATCCCAGAAATAAAGTGATCTTAGTTGCTTTCTACCCACCACAATCCAAAATTTATGATGAATAAATTACCCTGATGTGGTAAGTAATCTGAACTTCTTCCCCTACTAATCTTCTTACACGTGAATCACCTTAAACATCCACAGGAACACTATGCAGGGCTTGGAAAAAACAGGGGCTATAAAATGTGAAAAAAGAAAAAAAAATCATATAAACACTAGATATGTACCCACATATATGCACACAGAGATGTTTTGGTTGAAATCCAGCTTCTATTTCCTCACCTCTTTCCACCTAAGCCTTCATCTCATACTTGCTCACTGTACCCTCAGTACCTGTAATCCTTCCCATACAGGGTTCACGGGGCATTTTAGATGAGAGAAAAAGACCTCAAAAACATGTTTTCCCTTAGTATGAGAAAGACAATGAAAACCTTAATTTTTGTGTATGGTGAGAGATAGGGGTCCTGTTTCGTTCTTCTGCATATGACTATCCAATGTTCCCAGGACCACTTACTGAATAGGGCTTGCTTTCCCCATGCTGTCTGCTTTGTCAAAGAGCAGTTGGTTGTGAGTATATGGTTTTATTTCTGGGTTTTCTATTCTGTTTCAGCAATCCCGCTACTGGGTATCTATCCAAAGGAAATGAAATCATTTTATCAAAAAGACACCTGCACTTGTATGTTTATTGCAGCACAATTCACAATTGCAAAGATGTGGAATCAGCTTAAGTGTCCATCAATTCAGGAGTGGGTAAAAAAAAAATGTGGTGTGTGTATACACACACACACACACACACACACACACACATATAAACACCATGGAATACTACTCAGTCATAAAAAGGAATGAAATAACGTCATTTGTATCAACTTGGATGGAACTGGAGAACATTATCCTAAGTGAAGTATCTCAGGAATGGAAAACCAAACACCGTATGTTCTCACCAATAAGTGGGAGCCAGTAGATGAGTACACAAGGGCACAAAGCCACATAAAGGACATGAGAAATCAAGGAGGGGGGAGGGAAATAAAAACTTACCTATTGGGTACAATTAACACTATTCTGATGGCATGCACACCGAAAGCCCTGACTTAAGCATTAGACAAGGTATCCATGTAACAAAAACACTCGAACCCCTTAATTAATATTTTGAAGTAAAAAAGGACACCATTGTTTGAATTGGTTACAGATAAAGTACTTATTTGTATGCCTGTGTGAACTCATCTAAAACCCATACTTTAAATCCCATACCTGAACTAATTATAAAGAAAATTGTGATAGTACTTACTTCTATAAAATGCCAGCACTCAGTAGATTTTATAAATGCACAAAAATGCAGACATTGAAAATGTTCAAACAACAGCTCCACATTGTTATAACAACACAATCCAAGAAAACCATCTTTAAAAAACAAAACAAAACAAAAAAAAAAACTGGTCTTTTCATTCACAGCAAGAAGATGTTTCCAGCTGATGTATTTGATTGAGCTAGCTGATAAGTTTTATTGCTCTCATGTAGACAATGAAACAAATGCCTAATGGGGAAAATTGCATGCAGTCTAACTTGGAAGCAAAGTTGGCCTCTGGCTAGTGAATGTGTCCAGCTGAGAAAACTAGTTTCAATCTTCTATAAGGTCTAAAATATAAGGCAGGAAAGAAAGACAAAAGACAAATATTTCATTAAGATAGATGAACTCCAAAAGAGCGGTGATGCAGAGAAAGTTAATAAGGGAAGTAGGGAACAAGTGGTGTTGCAAGTATTACCAGCATAAAGCAAATTGCTCAGGGTCCCATAAATCTTTTCAGGTTCAATCCCCCATGCTTAACTAGATGATCTGCCTGAATCTTTGCACATGTATCTTGCCCCATTTCCTTCATTTATTTCCTCTTCAACTAAAAAGTACTTTCAATTCAATGTTAAGATGTTTGACTAAAATAATTCTGCTATTCAAACACTATTTGTATCAAAACATCACATGTACCCTATAAAGATATGCAACTATTATAGGCCCACAATATTTAAAAGTACAATTAAAAAAAAGCCCACCATTACTAAAACATCTTTTGAATGTTTTTTTAAAAATACAAAAACAAAAAGAAGAGCCTCTATTAAGACCTATGAAAGATATTTAGAAATGCTTCAACTACAGTCCTACCCAACTTCACATTTCCTGTAGGACTAATATTTTTAAACAAAGTGAAAACGAATACATATTATCTACAACATTAAGTAAGAATATATCTATGACATTAAGTAAGAATACATAATTTTCACCCTTGATCAAGTTTTATCTATCCCAATATCCACCTGGTTCTTTTATGGGATTTTTTTCTTTTTTGTCGCTGACATAGATAGTCCCTTTTTTAAGCTGTGAGGATACTTTTATCAGCCCCCAATTTTTCTTATCTTACTCTACTTTTATCTGTCTAGTATAATAAAGATACGAGTCCTGTGATCTTATTACAAACAAAAAATTAAAAATATATATGCTGAACGCATTTGCGGTCAGATAAGACAGTGCAGTTATTGAGTCACCTTGGGTGCTGGGTGATCTCGCTTAGTCATAATTTCTTCATCTCAAAAAAGATGGGAACAATGATCAAGTTTTCTTCATAGGTTATCATGAAAATTAAAGTACTTATTGTGAATAAGAAATATTGTATCCAGCCCATAGTAAGCATTCAGTAAAGTGCCTTTATTATTTCTATGATTACTTATAAGTCATGCAAAGTTTTTAATATTGCTCTACTACTTTCATGACTTAGATTTGCTCTTTTAAAAATAAATAAAAATTCCTATCATTTATTATTATTTAATAATTCACACTTTCTCTCTTTAAGTAAAATCCCCTACCACCTGCTGCCTTTCCAGGCTTCTGTATCTTCTCGCTTTCAGAATCTATCTTTAAAAAATTGTCTTCATTCTCTCTCCATTTTTTCACCTCAACTTTTTGTTCACTTGCCTGTCTGCCATCTGGGTTCCACAACTCTGCTGAAATTTCTCTCACAAGAGTCCTTTCACCAAATGTAGCTAATTTTCCAGCATTTGCCTTACTTAGTATTTTGACAGGATTTGACAAGTTGACCTTCTCTCCTTTTGTTGATCTCTCTGATAATACTCTTTCATCATTTCACCCGCTAATCTATGCATTCCTCTGTCCATCTCTGAATGCACGACCCTGTAATCTTGCCTTTGTGCATAATCCTTGAATATTAGTGTTTCCCCTATATTGGTGCTTCTCTCCTTTGCTGTCTTCTCTTTTCTGTTATAACCTCTTGCGGTCAAGTGTTCAAATATCATTTTTTATCAGTTATCAATGATGGTCCTTGAATCTCTGCCACCAGACAGTGACACATACTTTACCATACTGGACCTCTCAACGTGGATAAATCCCAGGTACCTGAATCTCAACATGCCCTAACTCAAACCCATAATTTCTAACTTTCACTCCTAAAATCAACCCTCTACATTATGTTCCCTAGCTCAGTAAAGGGAAGTAATATCTGCCCAACTGCCCAAGCCATGCCTGAAGGACATCTTTGAATCACACTTCTCACTCTAACCTAACATACAATTAGGTCCCAACGTGGTTGACTTTAAATATCTCTCAAGTTTGTCCTTTTCTCTTTACTGCATTGCCATTATCTTAGTGCAGGTAATATTATTTCTTGGATCCTTGCTACTGCCATTTTCCATCTTACCTCTCCGAATACTGGGAGAAATCTTGCTCAGGTGCGTAAGATGGGGAAAAAAACTATGGATGGTTAAAGGTCAAACTATTATAAAATAGGTTAGAATTCCATTTCACCATTGCAGTTGTACGATCTTGGGCAAATCACTTATTTCTTTTTGTCTCAATTCCTTCAACTGTAAAATGAAGGCAAATAATATGTTGGGAGGAATAAATGATATTATATGTGAAGTACTTATCACACAATAACTATTTATTCTAACATTCAAAAATTGTTCCTTATTATGGTTATTTTAGCATTTCATTATGTCAACTCTTTACATTAAAAACGTTGGTGTGCTTCCACTACAACTTAGAATAATGTCTACATTTTCTTAGTTTATAATTGGCCTCTTCATAACTTGGGCCTTGAATACTGTATTTATTTTGGTTTGTCTATGCAGTAGCCATGTTCAAATTTTTTTAACTCCTCTTAAGTGCCATTCTCATTCTCTCGAGGTCTTTGCACATTGTGTTGCATTTTCCTGAATCACCTTCCTCCTAATTTTGCCAGTTATGTTCTACTGAACTTAGAACTTCTAGATCCTATCTTAAACATATCAATGATAGATAACATTTGCTGTATGCTTATTTTGTGCCTGACACTGAGTAAAGATTTACACAAATAATTTCATTTTTAAATTCTTCAAAACAACTTCTTGAAGGAAAAAGACTTTGCTGAGGTTTAATATAGTGACAAATAGATACTCCGGTTATAAAACTTCTTGGCACTCTATACTTATCAGAAATAGAAAGATGCAAAGGCTCAGTTACGTTTCTTTCCAGCTCTACTGCAAAGTCCATGAGGACAGGGATTCTAATTATACACTTGTGTGTCTATGCTTGAGTTCGCGCTTAGACGCTGTTGTGGCACATAATAATTGCTCAATAAACATTTGTTGAATGATGAATACATAAGTGAATGTATTACTATGTCCCAGGCACTATCCTGAGTTTGCATTCTTTAGCCACTATAGTTAAATAGTAAAATCTCCGTTTTATAGGTGAGAAAACTGAGGTTTTAGAGAGGTCACTTAGTGTCCTATGCTAATAGTAATTGTCAGAGCCAGTACTCACTTTCAAAATTGTCAGACCCAAAACTCCATGTGGAAACATCTGCATAACTAATTCTTGTAATTGGATCATTAAGGCTTAAGTAGGTAAAAGTGCTTACCAAAAAGGGTCAGTAGCTGTGATTGATCCACAATGATCTATTCACAGGGCATCAGGAACCCTAGTTGGTACACAGCTGCTCAATGACTATGAACTGGGTTGTTAAAGTAACTAGATTATAGGTCAAAGCAAGACTACAGGGACTATATTCTAACAAACCAAGTTAAGTAAAAACAGATTTCTAGTGTTAACCATTTTTATTTAATTTATAATAATTACTGATATTTAATCTAGTTTTTATGCCTGTCATACTCCATTAGAAGTGAAGGTAGCAATATCAGAAGCCTTTTTAAGGGCCTCATTTATGAAGTAAATATTGTGTAGGTCATCTATAACCAAGAGTTGTCTACATCAATTTCTGCTCAGTTTCTTGGAGGTACTCTCATTACTTCTCTTGGGGATCGATTTGTATCATCTTTAAAACTATTTCAAAGTCAAGATTAAGGAGAAGGGAAGAGAGAAGTAGAACAGAAAGGCAAATATTGATTGCAGTATAGAGTTAAAACTTTAGTTTACTAAAAAAGCCATGATCTGTATTTCTGGCACCCAAGAAAGCTTGAAAATAAAATTTATGTATTGTTGCATATATACTGTCAATTATAATCACCTAGATTAGAACTTCTTTTAAATCACCAAATGACCAGAAGATATTATTTCTTATAATTTTTTTTCTATAAAATTTAATTACCTTGAAAGGAAGAATGAAAGAGCTAATGAATATTTTATTTAAGTGTCATATATTGAGATGCTTTTTAACAATCTATAATATTTTCTAGAAGATCAGTTTTATCTCCTTAATTATGAATACACAATTATGGATACATTATGTGTTATTATTTCTAATGGAAAATGAAAGAATAAACTGGCTACATGGTTTGAAGCACACGAACATAATCTTTATACTATATAAGTAGCAGCAATGTTTTATAGTTGTACCATTTTACAAGTATTATGATTCAAAACTTTTCTTAGATTCAAATCTGCTAGTGAATCCCACTGTTGGGCTTCTATATGACTCACTGAGAGACACAGTTCTGTTACTATTACAGGATGCCTCCAACTCTAAGAGTCACTTGTATTAAATCAACTCATCATGTTATTTATGTTTTTAGGGTCCCTAATTTACTTTTTGTTATTGATTTTTATATTTTGCTTTTGACCTGCAAGACTCTGCATGGCCAATGCCCATTTAAAATAGCTATTCAAAATTCCCTGGTTGGTCTTCATGAGCAGAGCTGACTTTGAGAGCTGCTCCTAAGTCTCATGTCATTGTGATTACCCCCTAGGCTTTTCTATCTATTGCTCCTTCTACCTTCAAAATTAATAGATTGGGAAGATTAGGTCAATTGGCATTTCTGAAGCAAGTCAGAATTAATTTTCTTTGGCTTGTCTTGTTGAATTTCACACTCCCTGAACATTTCTCACTGATAAGCAGATTATGATGCTGGCTCATGTTCAGGGAGAGCAACTCCAAATGTGTTTACCGAGTTGTATTGTTACCTTTTAGCACCATCAACCGCAATAAGCATTATCGTTTATAAAGTTAAAGCTCTTCATTTTAAATCTGTGTCAAGAGGCTAATATAACTGTGATTTTAATTACTAAAAATCAATCTCAAATTAATGTGAAATTTAACAGTGAGAGATGAGTAGGAACCCAGGGAGAATCAGCTTGGCCTTTACCTTAGGTGCTGTCCCCTATGAAAGACATTAACATAATGCTGCTTTTCTAGATCAGTGGCTTTCAAACTACAGTGTATGAAAAGCTTAACTCAAAAGAGGAGTTCCTGGGGATTTATTATTGAAATTTAAGCCATGGTAAATCCAACTTGCAAATGGTGCAAATAATTTTTTTCAACTTCCTACTTAAAGCAGATGCACAGGGAGAATAATCATAAGAAGCTATCGGTTTCGGTGTTTAGGAAATCACTGGTGTCATTAGGCAGAGTAATTTTATAAGTTGTAGAGGAAATTCCTATCACAAGAGGTTTGGGAGAGAAAGGAAAGAGGACTGGATAGAAGCAGCACATAGACCATTTTCAAAACATGTTTGTGAAATGAATATCAAGACAACTGGAAAGCATAGAAAGTTAACATATTTTTAACTTGCCAAGATGGCATGGCATTTGAATCTTTGTAGGTAACAGTAACAGAGGCAGTATAACGTTAACATTCTCTATAAATATCCTAAATATGGTAAGAATTATAGAGGGTGTCAGCTCTATGAGTGGGTGTGGAATCAAACAATGTGGGTTAATCTTGGAAAGAAGGAAAGACAATGTAATCAAGCTGTTTCCTTTAAAGTCACAAAAGAGACATAGAAGAGATTGAAAATGCGGGACATATAAAAAAAATACAAAATGGGTTCCATAACCATTCTTCTGAAGACACAAACGATATCTATCTTCAGTGGTCAACTCTCTGCCTTCTAACACCTGTGTGGCCCTTCTTCAGCATTTTATCAGCCAATCTCCTCCCCCAGTTTTTAGAAACACTTTCTTCCCTGAGTTTCCAGAGCACCACTGTCCCTGTTTTCCCCTCACCTTATTGAGCACTTCTTCTCTGTGGACTTTGGCAATTCCTCTCCTCCCGCCTCTGAGTGTGGGCATGTTTCAGGGCTCTCTCCTTGTATCTCCTCTCTCACTTGCTACAGACACTGATATCATAGTTTCAGGAATTATAACAACACAATGATGAGCCTCAAAGATATCTCTCCAGACACAACCTCCTTACTTTTCAGGGTTCATAAATGAAAAATACGTCCATGATATTTCTATTTAGATATCAAACAGGTCTTTTAAACTCCTAAAATAGGACTCCTAGTTTTTCTTAAATCCATTCAAGACCCAAGATTCCCTATTTCCTATGTCATTTAGGTGAAAAACCAAGGAATCAAATCCTCTCTGTCCTTCACACCCCGACATTGAATCCGTCAACAAGTCATATCAGCTCTACCACATATGCATGACATATCCCAAATCTCACCATTCTTTGCTCCCCTTTTAGCTCTCTCTAGTTGAAATTATCATCATCTCTATTCTTGTTTCACTCTTTCCCACTAAAGTAAGTTCCACACATAGTAATCTGATGATCTTTTAAAAATCATGTCAGATCTAGCTATCCCTCTACTAAAAACCTTTAGTCACTATTCTTTGCACTTGGAATGCATTTTAAAATCTTACTGATTAGAACTTAGATAAACTGATCTCTGCTGACTCCTCAACTCATCAGCATCCCTCCATACACTGACAGTAAATTTTCACCTCCCAGACTAAGAAACCATTGGTTGAAGGAAGTCCAATAAAGTGTTCACTAATTTCTTCTGGAAAAAGTAGGAGATAGACAAAATTTATTTGGGGGTACCCTCTTCCTTTAGGTCCCTCTGTCCTGGTCCTCAAGTGCTTTTGTTATGCCATAAGTTCTTCACTACTATCCCTAACTTTCATGCAATGTTGGAAGGCATCATTGCAGAAAGGATGTAAATTCTAAAATTGTCATTTTTTTCAATCTCCTGAAAAAAAGAAAATGAACAAGAATGCTCCTGTTCCCTCTGTGCAGCTTTCTTAGCTAGGTGTTGGGAGAAATAAATTAGGTTCACTTATCTGTAGATTTGAACAATTGCTACAACTACTGTTACTACTACTATAGCCATTAGCAATAATAAAATAATAATAATAATAATTACTCATATTTCATGCCTGGCCCTTCAAATACATTTGAGCCTCACTTCAAAACACTGCAGAAACTAAGGATCAGAGAGGCTAAAATTTTACCCCAGACCAGAAAGCAAGCAAGTGGCAGGAATCAAAACTATTTCTACCAACTCCAACCCTGGAATTCAAACCATTAAGAAAAAAATACAAGATTAAGCATGCAAGGTGGAATTTTGGGCAATGGAGGTAAATATATTTTTGAAAAAGTCTGCCGTGAACTAGCTCCCTTACAAGTTCTGACGTCCACAGCCTGTTTCTTGCTTTTTGTTATGAATCCGTCTATAACTCCAAATATTTCAGTTGTTATTTTTATTATGTATCTCTTGGGTCTTTGGGATATGGTTAAAGAGGAGTGACTAAGAGAAACCTGGTAAAAGCAATCACTTTAATTACAAACTTTTTACATTATACATCTTATTATTTTTCAAAAGTCAGAAACTTAAAAAAACTATCATGAATGAAGTTTGAAGTAAAGGAGAAATGGTGTTTAAGTAATGCATCTAATTATACTTTTAGAATGAAAGATCATTGTTATATTTTAAAATAACAATTTGCTTAAGAAAGTATGCAAGAAATACCACCACTGTTTAAGTGGTTAGAAAATAAGATTTATGATAAAGATTTATAATATCTTTTCATAAATGTTTGCAAATTATTTTATTCTATTCATGTTCTTCTTACTTAAACACATGGTGTTTATGAGAAAACTAGGGCCCTAATACTGCATTTGCCTTTTTTTTAAATATCTAATAATTTGTGTAACTAAATTTTCTGCGTTTTATGCCCAGCAAAGAAAGCGAACAGTGTCTCTTTGCTCAGTCATTATTTCACAACCACTTGACTAGTGAAAATGTTTGATAAAACTTTCTTCAGGTGGTTGGTATCTGGAGGATCCCATGAAATGACACAGGAAACAACACTGGTAATTAAAGTCACACAGATTCATTAACAGCAAAAATTATGAAGATGAAGGTTATAATGGAAAAAGGGGTTAAGGTCATTTAATGCCATAGATTCTATGCTAATTCTGAACCTTGTTTGCCTTTTGAACATGTGATAGTCTTATTTGATCTCGTTCAGATCTCTGGATATTTGCGGAGGTACAGGTTTTAAAAACTAAGGTGTGGGTAGAGTAAGGTGTGTTGATAAATTGTAAATGAAAATTGTACCTGCAAAATGCACCTCTCTTGTGTTATCTGAGAAAGTAATTTCAGGATCTTAGAGAATAAAACCATGAATTCTATAAATAGTGCAGTTTTTTTACTATTTTCCATTCATTTCAAGTGACCTTTTCTGACCTGTCAAAAGATCGTTTGGAGCTAATCTTGATGCATACCTTTTCTGTTGACTGCAATAACTTCTTCCACGGAATTATGGTACTACATAGTCCAGACTTTACTTATGGCCCTTGTCATATACTACCTTCTATGATAATTACTTGTCCACTCAGCTCACGTACCTCCTATACCTAGCAATGTCCTTGAGAACAGTGACTGACTGTCACACTAATTTTTGATCCACTGGAGAGCCTGGCAATTAAAATAAATATATTGTTTGTTTTCCATTAAAATAAAGGAAAAAAAAACTGCCACCAACATCAAAAATATTGATATATTCTGATGTTACATTTTCTTTTTTTATTTCAGCTTTTACGGGGGTATGTATTTCTACTCTCATTGCTTAATTTTGGGTATTCCCTCATTTTATTTGTTTAGTGGGGAATAGTATAAAACCATCAACAATTAGATATGAGAAATATAAAATAACAACTTATTTTTCTTTGCACAAAATTTCATAAAATATATTAATATTGAGCTAGTGTTGTAACAAGTAGCTACTTACAATAAATCTTAAAATACAGGGCTATGAGTTACTTTGTGTAGTACACATAATAGATTTCTTAAGAAGAACTTGATGCCATTTTGAAAATTCCTCTTTAATCCTATATTTTGCTTTGAGACTCCAATGCATATCTGCTATATGGTTAAAAATGTATGGCCCAGAAAGAAGTAAATTTGTTAAGCTAACAAGAAATGTTTATTAAATGCATTAGGCTTCATAATTAATTATGAGGCTTTTGACACACAAATCGAAATGGTATTTTTTCCAAATTATTTTATGGGATTTCAAATAGTTGAATGTGTGAAAGGCTTCAAAGTAGAAACTATTAGCTAACATGGCAGGAGGAAATATTTCTCAAGCAAATTATATGGAATGGTTAAAATTAGAACTAGGAATCGAGGAGGAGTATAGATTAAAAAAATAATATCTTGGGTATGGGGGGAAGTTGGGAGGTCATGACTCAGGATTATAGACCCCTTGTGAAAATATATTAATATTTAAATATGTAGCATATAGTATAAGTGATCACTATATATATTAATAATAAGTATACATTACAACAATGTGCTTCATCATAGGCCAGAAAATCTTTACATGTGGAGTTAACACAATTTTGAGTTTATAAACCAAAACCAATCATTTGATATGTTTAATTTGCTCAGGTGTTCTGTTCAATCTACAATTCTTAAGGACTTCAAAGACATTATACTGGGACTATATATTCCAAATCTTCTGGGGAAAAAAAAACTCTGTTACTCAGTATCATGGAGACACTCTACCATTGATATTCTTCAACTAGTTGGAAACATTTTTAATAACATTTAAGATTTTTCAAAAGATAAAACTTGTTCTGGTGTAAAGAAAAATATAAATAAAATACCAATAAACATGAAACAATCTGCTGTTGGAAAGAGTTATACATCTCATTTTCTCTTGAATCCTAAGAGTATATACTCATAATATAACAATATGGATCTTCATGGATAAAGACAATCTGAAAATAATTTATGTCGACTCACCTTTGAGTATGTTACGCGATTCTAAATTTGAAAACTCATGAATTGATTGTTTTATGTAATAGAAAAATGCAATCTTATTTCAGGAATCAAAAATTTATGTAGGATTAGGAAATATCTACCACAATATAATGCATACTACATTAAAAGACTGCTTCTTAATCAGCTGGAAATATTGTTGAAATGCAGATTCTGATTTAGTAGGATTCTGCATTTCTAACAAGCTCCCAGGTGACACAGATGCTTCTGGTTCATGGACAGAAGGCATTTTGAGTAGCAAGACCTCAAACGGAATTAGTTAATGTTTAATGATCTGCCACAAGAGGACAAGATTAGGATGAATAAAGGAAAGAGGAAAGGGAAAGTCATTTTCCACTGGTGAAAGATCAACTGGATAATAACTCTTAATTGATGTGCAATTAGATATACTAATGTTTATTTTTAACATATTGTTTTGCTACACCCCCCCCAAATAAATATATACATTAGCTGCTCATTAAGCTTCAGACATGGAAAATTCATGGGCTTTATAAGGTTCAGCTGTTAAAGTCTGCACAAAAGACAGTATTTTAAAGCAAATATTGAAATATTAAGATCATTCCAATCAGTCTTAAAAGAGGAAACCATTCATAATTTTAACAGCAATTTACAAGTATTTTTCTTGGTTGGTTTGTTTGTTTCAATTTATGTGGACCCAGACACTTTCAACATATTTCCTCTAAACTTTTCAATACAAATGCAGCAAGCATCTGTCTTTCTCTGTACTGTGTTTTGTATCTAACCTATCCCCCACAGGCATCAAAGCTGAACATGATGGTCATGCTGTTCCACAAAGCCCTGAAAGACAAACAAAAGAACAAGCACACCCCAACGACTGAAAACTTGGAGCCCAGGGAGCTCTCCAGGTTGCAAGACGCCTCTCTGATCCTCCCAGTAAATATAAAAGCTTTTTTCTGCAGTAACTGAAAACAATCATAACGGTCTTTCCTCGTGTCTTGTTGAACCTCTGGGGATAGAGGATAGGCAGAGTATAGAAATGTGCACCGAAGCGTCCACAAATGGATTTGATTTACACACTATGGCTTGCTGTAACCTGTGAGGATTAGATAATGGGTTTCCTTAGATAACGGTTTCTATTTCCAGCAGAAGACCTTCTAACATCTTTAAATGGCATAGCTATAAAATTCTGTTTTTCTAAAGTACAACTGAACAAATAATGCTCTTATTGAAATGCACTATAGATTTTGTACAACTTTATACATAACTATGTATAATCACAAACATTATCATGTATATATATGCCTATTGATTGTAATGAAATTTAGAAGTCACATATTTTTATTTTTTGATACAGATGAAGAGAAAATACAACTATATCCACAATGCAGATATTTTATTTTTAATAGCTTTATTCAGATATAATTTACATACCATAAAATTCACCCATTAAAAGTGTACAATTCAATGACTTTAGTATATTCACAGCTATGTGCAACCATCATTGCAGTCAGTTTTAGAACATTATTATCCCCCATCAGATAATACAGAGATTTTAAAGCCTATGTTCTTCAGATAAGAGAGTGAATGTTAAGAGTAAAATCAAATTGTAAAAATTTCATAAGAAATGTACAGTAATAAAACTAACAAGACAGTGTATATGTTATGATTTGCTGATAAAGTTGAATTTTAAGCAAAAATGGGAAAAAAATGTGCTGTATGTTTATCATACCAATTTCTATGCATCTCTGTGGTATCTTTGACTTTACTGAGATGGTAAGTCATTTACTTTGCTGTGTCAGCAATGCTATCCTAATATTATATCTATTAGTATAATAATATATACTTTATGCAGAAAATATAATACTATTTTCTGTCATAAATACTCAGCCCTCTCAATTCTTATCTAAATTGTATCTAAATCTTCAATGAACCTGAAAATATGAAGCAAACAAAAGCGTTTTTTAAAATAAATATGGGGACTTTCATTTTGATAATGCTGTTATTTATGAAATCATAGGAAAAATCTTAAAAGTATTTTTAATTTCAAAGGAAGTGTAATTCCTCATATAATCATGTATAGTAGCACTAATTCTTTTTGACTAGCATACATTGTTTGCTAATTTCAATGTTATTTATCTATAAAGAAATATTTTTAATGAAATATTTGGACTCATACTTGAAAAGAGAAAAGAAATTACTAGTGGTTTTCCCTGGAAATCTTTTACATTACTTGTGAATTGGAGTCAGATATATTCTGATGATGGGCACACCAAAAGCCCTGACTTACGCATTATATGAGAAATCCATGTAACAAAAACACTTGTGCCCCATTAACTAATATTTTGAAATAAAAAAAATTTAAAAAATAGAGTTGGGAAGTAGGCTTTATGTTTTCACTTTTATATTATCTGTTACTGCATAAAAATAGTTACATCTTAAAAAAACAAAGCTGAAAAGTCTTAATTCAAAAAGTATGCATTAACTTTTATTTAACATTTTGGAATTTATCATTCATTAAGCATTATTTATTGTGAATCTATTATATATCAGTCACTCTAGTGATGTCCATAGAACATGGACACATGTGACTGATAAGCAGCTGAAATATGGCTAGTGCGACTGAGGAAATATTGGTCTTATTTACTTTTAATTAATTTAAATTTAAATTGTTACCTGTGGTTAGTGTCTACTTTAGACAACAAAGAAGGTACAGGCAACAGGAATACAGCTGAACTGTAAATAAAGAAACCTTACTAATAAAGTTTGCTTCTAATTAGTCATAAATTATATTCAATTAAAAAATAAAGGTGCAATATAAAGTCAAGTAGTAAGTGTTATGAAAAGAAATAGAAATAGATAGATATATATTTTAGAGGATAAACAGCACTTGAAGGGACAGTACTGAAAAAAGACCTGAACAGAGTAAGGGAGAAAGCCATGTGACAATAGGGAAAATATCATTCTAGGTAAAGATATGGAACTTAGCAAGAGAAAAAGAAGCTAGTAGGCTAATGCTTCAAGGAAAAAGTAACTTGTCTTCAAAAAAAAATATGATGTGTTAATTTACTTATATAAAATACAATAGTGGATATAGTTTTTTAAACAAAATGAAAAATGTTCTTAAAGTAAAATTATTAAAAGTAATACAAATTTTGATACTCTCACAAAGGTACATGAAAAGTTGATGTGCTTGTTGACATTAAAATTGATCAATTGACAGATTACTTACCAATCTCATTTTATAAGGCTTACAATATTCAAACAGTTTGGGGGAGGTCCTTGTAGAATGTTAAATATGCAAGGACTCTTGGGAATTCTACTCTAAATTTCTGATCTTGCAGATAAAGACACTGAGGCTTAAAGCTATTACCTGATTCCTGTCACTAGCCCCTTGAAACTGATTCTTTCTCACTATACTATGATGTTATATCTCATATCGAATGCAGCAAAATATTAGATAGGTAGAAAATAAGATAGGTAAAGATGCTAATTGTGAACAAAATATTAATGTTTGTTGAGTTAATGAATGTATGAATTGTAGGGCTAATTTTTATTTTCTAAAGTCTGAAACTACTGGACTTCTTTATGGTAAGTCCACCTAGACTTTGATATCTTAACTTACAAGGAAATGTTTTATTTTGTTTTATTCATAATTTATTCAATATAGAGAGGAAACTGAGCACGTAATGGATCATTTTGAGAAAGGTAAACTAGTAAACTGAAAAATGTTCTTTCCAAGATAGAACTTTGAATTTCTACTTTGAAAATGCTGGGTGATCAGAGTCCAGTAAAAAGCTGATAATATAAATTTGTAATTAAATTGTAGAATGGAAAAATGCTCAAATATGCTAATAATATGGTTTTGTCAACAAAGATTTTTCTTAATACGAACAGATTTAGTATTTATAACTCAATCTTTTATGTAATTTTAAATGATATATTTTCAAAATATAGCACAGACCTTTTTTATCTACCTTCCAGATAGAATACACAGTCTTTTTAGTGTCCTGTGTTCCTTAAGTTCTTGATCCTTCCTAGTAATATTTAAAAATGTCAAATGAAAGGTTAGCTTTCATTTGACCTTCTTATAGATAAGTAGACGATGGGAAAAAAGTCAAATTGGTAATTTCTATTTTCCATCTTGCTGAAAAACACTAACAAATAGCTTCATGAGACTTTCTCAAGGCCTTGGCCTCCATTCTACTCATATGTGATCTCTCAAGACTGAATTTCTCAAAACAATGAAACATATTTTTGATGTTTAGATATCTACTACTAGTTTGACGATTGCCCTGAAAATACTCCCTTTTTTAAAGAAAAAAAAAATTCATTCTCTGAGCTTTTAAACTTTAGGGTAAATCTTAATTCCAAAAGTAATACGAATATATTCTTACCACATCACTTTATAACTACTTCATCTGTTTAGTGCATTTCCCTGTCTAGAATATAAATTCCTTGAAGACTGTACATTCCTTAAAAATATAAATTCCTGAAAGATAGAGAGAATGTCTTGTTCATTTTTTTGGCCCCAGATTCTAGACTATAATTGGCTATCAAAAATACTTGATAAGTATTTGAATAAATTTGAAGAATTTATCTCTATAAACCACTCCTTTGTTTATGTCCCTGCCCTGCTCACCATGTTGAATTGCTTCCTACTGGCTATAACTATTTCAACACTTTTAAAGGAAAATAATATATAATCTCACAGAAAGTTAAAAACACATCTCCACTGCAGTTTGAAAACAGTGGAGACAACAGAAATACCTGTAAAGTTATTGCGGGCTCAATGCAATTTAACACCAGCTTGCCACTTCTGGTGTTTCTCTAACTACTCTCTTGCACAGATCTCTGCAGGGCAAACCATTAGCAGTCTCACCAAGACTTGCCTTATATTGTTGTGCCTGCTGTTCTCTCTCCTCTACCTACCCTGTCTCAAGCCCTTCCCAAGAACATTCTCCTCTCCTCTTCTTTGTTAAAACTCTGCTAATCCTCTTTCGAGAAACTGTATGAAAGAAAGAAATTGAACTAAGTCAGAAATGAGGGGTTCTTGCTGGAACTGAACTATGTGCTATCAAACCTAGACAAGTCACTTTACTACTATGTTTTCTTACCAGTAGAAATTGGGGCAAATCAATATTTAATTAGCTTGATTTAGCCATTCAGCAATGTATACAAATTTCAAAACAACATGCTGTACATGATCAATATATATAATTTTCATTAGCCAATTAAAATATACATTTTTAAAAATTGGGACAAATCAGAACATAACTAAAAGAATTACTGGGAGAGTTAAAAGGATTAACACAGTTCCTAGTACATATTAAGAATATAATACATATTCTTCTTCCACTATGCATTCCATCCTTTGACTTTAATTTTGTCAATGTTAAGATGCGAGAAAAATATCTGCCTTTCCAAACCTATTACATTTTGTGAATAAATGAGTGGAAAAGTATAAAATTAAAAAACCCTGAAAATCCAAACAAATATAAGTTATTATTGACTTGAACTTTATTTGAGACACTTCTTTCAAGATTTAGTCTCTTCTGTGAAGATTTCTCTTGACCATCCCAGTCAGTAATAATAGTTTCCATTTCTATAACACTTCTTGGCTGCATATATATTGCCTTATATTATAAATATAAGACCCACAGGTTTATAAGTGCTTTTTTCACATCTTTTTAAGATCTTTGAGTTTCAAATGACAAGAACATACTTATTCTGACTTAAAAATGAATTCAAAACTAGAGGGGTGGTGTTAGAAATGTATTAGAAGG
Organism: Varecia variegata; assembly: GCA_028533085.1. Classification (NCBI taxonomy): domain Eukaryota; kingdom Metazoa; phylum Chordata; class Mammalia; order Primates; family Lemuridae; genus Varecia; species Varecia variegata. The sequence continues at coordinate 32,497,258 of CM052445.1, forward strand.
GCCTTGGGCTATCTCATCAAATGAAAGGAAGACTAAATAACTGGGCATTGGTGACTAAACTCAGAAAAGTAGATCTCATGGTGAGTGGAGCAGATTTCTCAAGAGACGTGGATAAAATATTAGAGATTATCTATAAGACAGATAGTTATTTCTTTACCTTTATGTGCAAAACTGAACCTTTTAAAATCAATTAAAATACTTGGTCCATTGAGTCATTGCCAAGAATGCACATAACTTCCCTGCATGTGTAAGGAAGTTCATGGGAGATGCTACTTTCTTTCAACAAATGGCAGAAAGGGAAACTCTTTTCACAGGAACTTTCTGACCAATTCTGATGGAGAGCACCTTCAGTTCTATTGCTCCTTTCTCTGTCCCTCAACATCTAATTGCTTTTGTAAATACTAGAAGGATCAACTGGAAATATGTACTTGAAACTCTAATTATAGCACAACATATTACTATGCCTATATGTACCCAACTAAAGTCACATTTGTTTGTAACCAAATATATATCCAGTGACATGCTAGATCTTGCCTATGCCCAGGGTAAATGTCTTTAGCCTAGTGAAATACAGATGTCTGTCAACTCGAGTAAATCCCATACCAAAGAGGGTGGTGTCATAAGATGTTCATTTTCCTTGAAGGTTTAGTTCTTGGTCAATTGTATACGAAGATTTGTGCTATGCGCTACAGGAGATTAAAACACATACACACACACATGAAGAAAAAAAGTCTCTGGCACTCTTCTTTTGTAAATTCATCTCTTCCAGTCACGCAGTATTTTTTGCAAAGTCTTTTATCTATTTTTCTTCTAGCCAGGTTTCATTATATTTAACACCATAAAAATAAGTTCAGGAAAGTAAGCACGATATATCAAATCTGGTCTAGACTTAAGAAATGAACATGAATCCCATTTAGATTACCTATCTGTTAAACTCTAAAACGTGAGATTTTTAAAAGAAATAAATCATATAAATAAATAATCTCTTATGCATAGCCAATGTTACTGTAGATTACCTTGGATATATATTCTTAATCACTTCCATCAAAGGAAAGAAGGGATCTTTAATTACAAGTAATAATTTAAAATAAACCTTACAGTTATGAGTTATGGAAGCTTCAAAGAAAGGTTCTTTTAATTTTTCTATTTGAAAGTCTCCTGAAATCCCCATGGAAACGACCTTTTACTAATTCTGTCCATATTTCTATGGAAGTGAAACCAGTTTTAAATATTTCTGTTAAATCGGATTTTATTACACAAACAGGGCTAACATTTAACTTTAGTGTTGCTAATATTTAAGTTACACATACACACATTAAAACAAGAAACAATGAAACTTTCAAATTTTATACATATAGATTACTTGGGATTTTTCTACTATGTGAATCAAGATGAATATTTTTTTTACAGATGATTGGGAAGAAGACTGTGAAAGCAAAAACAATTTTTAAAGTTAAATTAAGAAGAAAACTTAGTTTTGAAATTTTTATCAATATTACTTAGCAAACAGTTGTTACTGTTGTTTACTTTGTGCCAGGCACAATTCTAACCTCTTTTAAATATTTACTTGCACTCATATGAGCACTATATAAATTATAATATATTTAACATTTTTCTGTCTTACAAATGTTGAGTTACTCCAAAAATCATTTTCTCCAAAATAAAACATAGGGGACAAAAATTCAGTTATGACAATAGAAAACTAAAAGAAGCTTTGTGACTCCTCTTTCATCTCTATTATCTTTTTGTACTTGATTTTTCATAGTTATGATGATTCTTCAAAGAATTACTCTGTTAATGGCTATTTCTGGTCATCTCCTCATATTATCTGTTTAATATTTGTTCAGACAATAAAAGTATTTAAATATTTGTTCAAAATTTACAGTCTGGGAATTAAATTTATTACTAAAAAACCCAAGAATGGAATTTTAAGATTAAAAAAAATAAAATGTGTATCATGTGCTATTTCACAGTATAAATATCTTTGCTTTTCATCTATAATAATATTCATATTTATTATTTTATTAGGTTTATTATCATTTAAATGAATAATTTGAAGTTTCTAATGATCGCTATAAATAATTGCAAGGAAACAGTGAGTATTTGTTTCTACTCATTTAATTTACTGTGGGAGGACTGAAAAGTTTTATGGTTCCTTAACTTTTCTGACATAAGATGCACAGTTGGAACCACTCAACAGTTAGAGCAGATGCTGAACTATAGAAACAAAGAAAACAAAAGAAAAATGTTTCAAACAAATAACAGAGACAAAATTAATACAAAGTCAGGAATGTTTACAACAATGGCTGTGTTATGTGTCAAGGAAGAATTGCTGGCTCAAGAATGGAAACCTGAATCAGTTGTGTCAACTGAGAATTCTCCATGAAACACACATCCAAACCACTGAAAAAAGGATTATGTAAATACAGTCAATACAGTTTGTGTAATTAATGATATTTTGATTATTGCTTGTGTTCATACATTTTGAGATCCTTAAAAGTAACTAATCTATTTCTTAATAGGTAAAAAAGAAAAGATGGAAACATCAGTTCTAGCACAACAATGATAATTTGTTATCTGATTTTACAAGAACTTTTTGAGCAAAGTAAGGCTCTGTGCCAACTGGTAATGCCGTGACAGAAAATAATTCATGTTCCTGGGGACATAGGGAGGCATTATTACATTTTTGCAATATTAATAATTGTACTGATATGTAAAGCTACATTCATTTAAAAGTAGTACCAAAATGATTACTAAAAACAAGATGCAAGATATTACATATGGCATTACTCTACGAATATGTCAATGCCCAGAAAAGTCCATTTTATAGGGACAGATAGTAAATTAGTTGCTGCCTGGGGCTGGGGATGGGAACAGAGATTAACGGTAAATGGGCACAAAAGATCTCACTGGAATGAAGAAAATGTTCTAAATTGATTTATAGAGATGATTGCTCAACTTCATAAATTTACTAAAAGTTATAAATAGAATTGTGTACTTTAAATGAAAGAGTTATATAATATGCAAGATGTGCCTCAATTAAGTTCTAAAAAATAAAAACATCATTAACTTTTAAAAGAGAAGCTATGTTGAAGTGTTTTTTTTTTTTTTTTTTTTTTTTAGTTAATTTGTTAACTCCAAAGAGTTAAAAAAAAACTCTTTGGATACATTACCTACTATCATTTAGCATCTGTGAAACTCAGTTTTTTCATCAATGCAATGAGGATAAAAATACCATTTACCCCATGGGGCTGTTTTGAGGGTTTAAAATAATACTTGAATAAAAGAATGGGTAGGATGTCTTTAGTTCATAATAATTACTAGGTATAGTAGCTCTAATACTGATATGAATTAGCCAAAAACTAAAGATGAATTGTAACTGGAGGGGAATAACGAAATCCATCCTAAAGAAATAATGGTACCTGAGACATAAACATAAGTTTGTATTGATTAGAAATCTCATCCAGGATGTCTTACTCCTGAGTTACCAGAGAAATTTCTCTCATCTTTCAGTTCTGGAAGAAGATTCACAGAAAAACAAAACACACAAAAACATACAAAGTCACCAAGTTTGAAATGTCTTTGATCATGAGTTAGGGAAAACTACATACAGTGAAAATGTACTGAGAAAAGTATCCTTACATATATGACAAATACTATTAAAATATTATAAAAAGCAAAAATTTTGTACATATTTTCAAACATGAATTCTGGGCAAGTACATATTGATGTATGCTTATGTAAATGTTTCATTTATTTGGCTTTAAAATATATATTTTTTGTCTCTTTTTCAAATCAACCTGGTTTCTTGGGATGAGTGTTAGATTAAAAAACACACAAACAAAAGAAACCAAACCAAAGCAAAAAAATAAAAAAAAAATCTGGCTTAGCCAAATAGGAGCTGTGTGACCTTGAAAAAGGCTCAAATTCTTAGCTTTAATTTTCACAGAAATGGGGATAGAAATAGCAATCACACATTTTTGTGGGGTTCAAACACTGTTTTGGTTTAAATTCATAAACTTTTGCAGCTATAAGGAAAACAAAAAAAAGATGTTTTTATTATTAACTTTGTAAGATGAAAGAAAATGTCAGGCAAAGTCTAGGTTGGAAATGCGAGTGTGAACAGGAAATTATACCTTTGCCTTGTCACTCCACAGGGATTATCTATGCAACCTTAAAGCAGTGAAAGGACAATGGACAAAATGTAAAAAAGAAATCAAATTTAACAAATAATGAGTAGTGCACACATCAAAAGTAAGCTTAAATTTAAAGCTGCCCTGTTCTATTTGGCTAGCTCTGTCTGATTATATATTTGCAAGTCTGCTAACAGCATCACCTATATATTAGAGCATTTCGTTAATGTGATCAATGCATTCATTCCTATGGCAAAATGTCTGTCTTTAATGCGTTACCTTGCTTTTACACTGTACAAGGGAGCCAAACTGTTACGAGGTTTTAGCCATTCTATAGCAGGGACTGGTTCCAAAGAAAGTTCATTTTCCAAAAAATAGCTAGTGCTGAGAAAAGAGTATTAAATTCCTTTAATTTGAAATACTAAGCTATTTTCAAAGCATATTTATTAAGAGGTTCATTGACAGTTCAATAACTTTTTATTTGGTTGTTACCCGGGGCCATAGGCTCCAGGAAGATTTATAGTTGGGCTCCACAAAGTCTGTGGAAACTTTGATTTGTAATTAAAAATAAATATATGCAGGTATATGAATTTTTCTGGAGAGTGGGCCTATAGCTTTTAAACGATACTCAGATGAATCTAAAACAGAAATTGACAGTTTAAAAACTGTCAATTTTCAAATGAAATATTTAAACTAGCAAAGAAATTTCTGTTATACTGATAACCATTTATATGTTTAAGGCTACCGCATATTTCCAAAATGATTAAGTAATTTCCAAAAGGCACAGTATTACATGTATGTATTTAACACATATATTTAAGAATAGCCTTGTAAATGTGCCAAATAATAATTATAATTTATAAATGACTTAATTCTAAAACTCTTACATTCCTATGCAAGACATGAATGAACTAATAATTCAAAGAAAGTAATACGTGATTATCAAAAGGAAACAAAAAAGTTTTCAAGTTTTCCATTTTTATTGTTTTTGATAATTTAAAAATAAAAGAATATTTTATTAAATATATATGTACACTAAAAATGGCAAATAGTTGTCCAATGGTTTTTCTAAACTATAAGGACCATACATGTATTTGAAAATATCGTGTAGAGATTTTATACATAAAAAATCAAATATTATGTGTTATTTTCCCATTATATAGGTAACACACTGTTATATCTTGCAAGTATGTCGAGAAAAAAATGAAATAAAATACTAAAATTGATCCTACCATGCATCTTATCCTATAACAAGATTATATGAAATTTCATTTGAAAAAATGTATAACTTATAATTGCTGATATACATTTACAAAGAAATCCATCATGAGGAGTCTCTTGTCATTTATTTATCCAAAAAAGTATTTGTTGAATGCCTACTGTGTACCGGGAATTCTGCCAGGTTTCCTTTGAATTTTCATCACGTTATTAAATCCCACTTGGCATACACAATTTCCGGTTTTATCCCCTTCCCCACCAAAACAATCACCTTACAAATCTTCTGTTCAGAAGGTTAAGTGCAGCATGTGCAACACATCAAATTATGCATAAACATCCACTTGGCAAAACACACACAACATAATAAAGGTAAACAATAAACACTTATTAAATAAATGAAGTGTGGAATCACCCCTTTTATTTGGACAGTCATAGTATTTTAATGTATTAATGTAACTAATCAAAAACAAAAGTTAAAGTAATGATTTATGTAAACTAATTGAGAATTATAAATTTATATGTTCATATGAATAAATACTTGTATATTTTCAAAATCAAAATAGCGATTGTGATCTATTAAGGAAATATATTTAAATAGCAAAAACAGCTATAGTAAAAATAGTGATATCAGCCTATGAAATTTAGGTTAAGAAAAAAATTTGTGCTGATCATTTCAAAAACTATATTAAAAAAATTAATAAAGCTAATATACTATTAAAATCATATTAAAATAATGACATTAATATGTATATTAAAATCTGGTTGCATAATAAATAACTGATCATATTTAATATATAACATAAATTCCAGGTTTTATAGTATAGATATGTTAATATTTCAGTCATTTTAAATCTATCTAAACTTATATATAAAATATATGCTATACCTATATGCATATATACTATACTATATTTATATCTGGGCATTTAAGTATATGAATGTATATCCAAATCCACATATGTAAACATCTCTAAGATTAAGAACTTTATTCCTAGTGATCAAATAATTAAATTATGGGTATAAACTAAATTAGCTTGTTTTATTTATCAAAATATATTGTTGGTGAGGCATCGATTCATTGCTTCTCCTCCCACCCCATTCTTCTCAGTTGAAAATCATTTGTGTCTTCTAAAATGTGAATAATACATATTTAGTCCTCCACGTTAATATCAGAATACATTTTTAAAATGAAATTAAGTGGTAAAAATGATTTGGATAATGTATTGTGTTAATGTGTATTGACAAAATGCATATTACTTATATATAGAAATGTGGGCAAAACCTTTGTAAGGAATTATATCTCATGAAAAAATGTTAAAGAGGAAAGGAATGGATAGAACTGCTGGATACTATTAAAATTAGAAACAATGTCAATGAACTAATTAAAGGGGAAAACACATATTTGAAATCACTTCTTTTTTATAGAAAAGCATTTGTTATCTCCAGCTTTTTAAGCATTTAACTTAGATATCAATAAGCCACTTGTTCAATTCTTGTTAGTCTTCAAATTTGACTACTTCATTATGCAAGTTATTTTTATTTATGGATGGAAATTAAAAACATGTTCTGTTTTGTATGCAGCATCAGAACCTCAAAGCAAGCTGACAATATTTTCAGTCAACTGGATTTGTCAAATGGACTTTACTAAATTTCCCTTTTTATTAAACAAAATAAATAAAAAGAGGCAAAAACAAAGCAATACTAGCAAATAGAGCAGAATGGGCTAATTATCTCTGGTTAAAATAAATATAACTTGAAGACCAACAGCAATTTTGGAATATGCATTCCAGTTTTGGAATATGCATTTCACATTTATGATTAGTAAGTTTTCATCTCTGCTCTTTCAGTGAATATCCTTAAAAATGGAACCCTTTTCAAATGAAAGATGCTGGGAATTTTTAATGACATCAATGATTTTTTTGTTTTTAACAAGTATACAAATAAAATAATCAATCTAGAATTGAGGTCATTTGCTATGTAAATTTAACTGAACCCCCCACTTCTTTTCATAGGGAATCACAATATAGAACACATAGCTAAAACAAATACAGCCCTACACACCAGTGTAGAGGTACATGTTTTTCTCTCTGTGGTAATAGCTAAGTGGTTGTATCCTAGCAGCCTTCACAGGGTGACATTAAATACCATGGTGATTCATAATGATACATGGCTTGATCTCAGCCCAGAAATCTGAATTTTCTTAGCAAAATAAGTGAGTCTATTTTTCAGTGAGCAAACCCAAACCAAATATGTACATTTATATTTTTTGTATTTGAGAGTCTAGCCCTATCTTTTTAATAGCATGTCAAATATAATGCTTTTACACTTAAATATCTGTTTAACTTCTGTAAATTGAACATAAACGGTTTAACAGATGTGCATATATTTTCTCCACATTACTTCTTTGTAACTGCCTCTCTGCAGTCTAGAATATTCAGTTAAAGTGCAAATTGCTTGACATCACAATGCTAAAAAGTGGACATAATGAGTAACTAGTGATTTGGGGCAAGGGGGGAAACTCAGTTGGTGTCCTTTAGCCAAGGTTCCACATGTATGAGCAATTAGTTGATTAGGAGAACAACATCTCAATTAAACAGGGGCTAGCTATTAACCAAACCACATGTTTTAACTCATCATTTTATCAATAGGATTAAGTTCACAGAATCCTTATTAAAAGACCAGAGCACAATTTCAAAAAAATGTTCACAAACAAATTCAACACAAAGTCTCACCATTGTACAAAACAATTTCTGAAACTTTATTGTGAATTTTAAGGTACATTTAGTAAAGGATGTTATCCTTAATATAATTAATTAAAAATAAATTGGAAAGAAATGCACATACTACTTTTTTAAAGCAAGAATAAGTACAGACTTTTGAAGCCACAATATATACAATTATATGAGTGCAATAAGCTTCCAAATACATTAGGTATATATCTGTTTAAATAAATAGTAGAATACTTGATTTGACATGTGAGAGTAATACTGGTTACACCAAAAATGTTTTACAAAATATAGCCAAAAATGGAACGTTATACATTTTGATATACAACTTTTTAAATACTGTATATATTTATTACTTAATTCAAATTATAGTGTACAAAAGTCCATTTTAATGAGGACAAGTTTTAATTGTATGTTTACCACTGTTCAGCAAATATAGATATTAAGATGCATCCCTATATATTACTAAATTCCCATTCAACTTAAATCACTATCACAGGGAGAAAAGAATTCTACCAATCATTAACAGTAATATTTTTTTTGATAAATTATCCATATAACATATTTCAACATCATTTTGGCTATTTTAAATTTTCTAAAATAGATCACCTAATTCTTGAGCCAATTAGTGTTTGTGTCATAAAAACTTAATTTGAAGTCAAAATAGAAATATATTGCTACATTGAACTTCTTATCTACTCTGCAATACTTCTGATAGATAATATCTTTATCAATTTTCAACTGGAGAAACTTCTGCTATAATTCTTCAATAATAACGCTTTGTGTAGTGCTTTACTAAGAATCTCAAGAATTTATTTCACAAAGTAGCAATAGAATATACTGTATTATAAATGCTACCTATAGACTAATAGTATTATAGGAAAATGTGATGTCAAGTGTTTTTACATTTATTATTATTCATACATTATAGCACAATAAGTGATAAATTTCTCAGCCACATTTAATGGTTTTTAGTCCCTAGTTACAGTTGGTAATTTATTTGGGGTATTTAAAAATGTGGCTTTCTTTCAGAAGTAAAATGAATATAAATTGCCAAGTTTTTTAAAATTGAAAACAATTGCTTTATTTTCTACAGGATTCTTTAAAAGGTAAAAAAAAAGAATGGAAAAAAAAAACCATAACAACCTATTTTGGTGTGATGAAGTGAGGAGAAGGACCACTCAATGATCACCCTCAAAAATTACTTAGGCAATAATGATTTAAAAGACATACTTTGCATTTAAATCATGAACCATATGGTTATCTGGCTATGTCTACAAAAACTGCCAGATAATGTCAGAAAACGATTATGAAATGACCAGGACCACATTATTATTGTTGTTATTTTTTTACATCTGGACCACAAAAGCAAAATGAGAAAACCTATTGTAATGTGAACTGAAGTTGCATTTTTATAGTTCCAGAATATTAGGATATTACCATATCTAAAAGCATATCTAAAAACAATAGGTTAAATTGTCATAGATCTCCCCAGTACCAATTGCCCACTCTTTTAATAGAGCTGCACCACATGTCAAGCACCCAGTCAATCTCTATAACTCACCAAGTCGTCTTTTATTGGTCAAAATGAAAAGCATATACACTTTCTGTAAGAAGTCAGGTGATACTAGGGAGGCTATGTAGAGGACACAGACAAATGCAGACTTTATCTACTTTTAGTGAGGAACATAAATCTGTAAAACATGGGTTTTGCCTTACTCAGCATGGCACCTTATTTTTCAGTGAGAGAAATGCCATCAGAGCTATTAACACTCAGTTTATGAGAAGAAATGTATGAACATACGAGTGGGGGTGTTCTTTTTGTCCATATTTGTATTAGGGTTGTGTGGGGGGGGGGTGAGAAGGGGCGTGTTTGTATATTTCCAGGTATTAAAAAGCTTAAGTATAATTCAAATAACATGTGATTGCCAAAGAGTATCTTATTTCTTGCCCTGTAAAATGAACAGGGGATAATTAAGCAAATCACTATGGCATCTCAACACAGTGACAGTAGCCAAGAATTGATTCACTTAACCATAAAGTATGTATACATTCACCCTAAATTAAGACATACCAGGCTCTTGAGCACTCTCTCCTAATGTTAGAAACTAAATAAGAACTTCAAATATGTTTTAATTATTTCTTAATTTTTCAAGTAAATAAATATAAACAAGTTTTCATAAAATACAGATATTCTTAAATTGGGTAACAAATTTATTGAAAGCTTAAAGAATCGTTTCATTTTATCTGCATCTTGAACTCCATCACTATGGTTAACAGACTTTAAAATTCTGTTTTAATGTCATTCTGTATGTCAAAAAACATATTTACAATCACCTCAAATATAGCACGAATAACGAAGTCGTGATTTCTCTCATTTCCAAACGATCATCTTAAATTTGACATATTTCTGATCCTTTTGGCTTTAAAATTACTATTTCAAGAGGTAATAAAAAACAAGCTTTAAAAGATACTGTGAATTACTAGAATGTCATTCCCTAAGTGAGCTGGGTCTGCAAAAGTGATACCAAATAAGTCATTTTAATATTGCTGTAGTTCACTTTTGCTAATCCTTGTACAGAATTTAAATATATTTTGTGGTTAAAAAATAGAATGCATGCAATTAAGGAAAAGATGTCTACATCTTCTACTGAATAGACATCTCAAAACACTCACATTGTCAAAAATCTAAAGATTAGCATTCCCATCAGAAACCAGTGTATGAATATGTGCAAGAGCTTACCAAATTAAAACCCAAGAATGGAAATTTTATTAAAGCGCCACCATGGAAACAATCAATTTGCAATAAAGACAGTTAAAAAGTTCTCAAATAACTTGAAAAAAAAAAGATCACAGCCTTTTTCGTAGAAAATACTGCCATAATTCTAAATGTCATAGATAAACTTTGTAGTAGGGGAAAAAAAAAAAACAGAATTAGGGTAACCTTTAATATATTGGAGGTAAAATACTTATATTAAAACTTTAAAAAGGTATGGGAAACTCTTTTATCCCCAGACACATTTTGTAAAGCAAAATGCATCTGATTGCACATAAGTTTTGTTGTGTATGTTCATTTTTGAATCTAATCTAATTTTCTTATTGTGGCTGTGGACTAAACATACTTTTTCTGTAAACATTTTTGAGACTAAAAGTAGCTGTAATTAAATGGATAAAATCATATACTGCACACAGTATTGGGTCACTGAGTTGAACCAATTCTTGATATTTGTGTCAAAAGGTTTATGTATTTGATAAGAAAAATTATTATGTCAGCTCTAGTTACATAGTTGTTTTCCACTTCTCTTTTCATTCACTTTCTTGAAATTCTGAAGGTGCAAAGGATAGGAGCTGGTGCTCATTTGCCTTGTCTACTACATCCTTGCAGAAAAATCATTACAGAATTTTCACTTCACTAGTATAATGCTGTCTAGTTCCATTAATCCTCTCATGTCATTCCTCGACTGCCTAGAATTGATGTATATTAATCCATAATTGTGGAGGTAGAAAACAAAGTGCATGCTGGAAAGCTGCTCTCCTCAAGGCAGAAATTTCCAATGCTAAGACTATTAAATTTGGCTCTTGTAATGTCCATTTGGATCCAGTCTGTCTGCCCATCACAATCATAACCAATAGGCATAATGTCACTACAAATTATCACCAACACCCGGAATGTCAATGCAAAATTAATTTACTTTTCCACAAAGCCTTGTATGTTTTGTCCCTAGGTAAAAGAGAATTCCAGCTATATTTTAAGTAATCTAGAAAGTTAAATCAACACATCATGTTAGGCCATTGTATTCATGTCTGCATGACAGAGTTTTGGTTTCCAAACCCCAACTGAGAATTCTATCAGAAGACTGTAAACTATAGTGAAACCAAAACCATTTGGCACTCTTTCATGAAAATCTGCTGAAAAGAGATTAAAGTGTTTGTTTTTACGCTTGGTCTAATTAAACATGAGTCCCATCAAAAAGAATATCCTTCAAAAAAAACAAAAAAACTTCTCCAAACATGACTGTTTAAACAAATGTACAGACAAAAATCCGTCCTATCTCCACCACAGATGATATCTACCTTTGTATATGCCCCTGGGTTAAAATTCAACTTGCCTATATGCCTTTAAGCTCATGACTAAGAATTACGACTTTCTCAATATATTTCCTTAATAATTTAAACAAAGGAAACTCTGCCAATCTAGTTCATTGAAAAATTAACAAGTGAAGCTAACTTTCTCATATCAATGATTGATGTAAAAGTATGCCCTTACCAAATTCTTGTGTAATTAACAACATAAGATCTACATTCAGTCGACCTGTTCAATACTGCTGTTTAATTAGAATAATTGAAATCTTTCTGCCTACTAAAGTTTATCAGTAAAGGTCATCAAGAAAAAGCTGCTGCCCCAAAATCTCTCTCTCAACTCAAGCTTTGGAAAACAACTGAAATCTCACAATATAATGTGAGAAATTCAAGGTTTAAACTACAAGTGTTTAGAAGTTTAAGTTTATCTCATACCAAGAAACTCTCTTTGAACACACAGATCTTTTTTATTCCCTAAGAATGTTACAGAATTTATGTTCTAAATAAGAACGGCATTCATGAAAGTGATTTCATGATTCACATGCACTATATACAATGGACGAAAAGAGTAGTATGTTATTCCAGTAATTAATTTCTTTTGCCAAACAAAATAGAGAAAGCAGTGCATCCGTAACTCTCAGCTCTTTGACTTTAACCTTCAAATGTACCTCAAATTACAACCGTAACATTTTCACGTAGAAGTTTTATCAAAATGCATCCATTATAGTAATCCATGTTAAACAAATTTAATTTCACTATACATCTGAAATGGCTCTCTTTACTTCTCAGGTCTAAGGGGGATCTTGAAAATGCAACATGTGGTGGGCATTTTTTTTTTTTTTTTTTAATGAAAGCATCTTTCTAGTCTAGTAGAGAAGTGAGATCTAGTTATAATCATTAAAATGTGATCTCCCCCTCTTCTAGATCTCTTCTTATCTGATATGAAGAGTAGTTTAAAATAAGAATAATTAGGAACCCTGCTCTATTTTGAGATAAGCAAATTGCCTTAATGGCTAAAATCCACTGTTTTCAAAAAAATATTTAGAATCCCATTGCCTAAAACATACAAATGCTAATTTCTATTCTCATTATGTACTGTCAGTGAAAGTTCATTGTAAACTGTAAAGAATCTCCTATAGCTCAGAAATTGTTGCATCATCATGCTACATTCTCAGTGGCAAAATCTGCACACTAAAAAAATTTTAAGGAGCCAGCCTGAGGACTCTGCCCTTTGTGCGGTCTTCCTTGTTTAAAATAAATAAATAAATAAAAAGTTAAATTAGACTTTAGCTATCCTTTTTTACCTTTACACAAAGAATGTATTTTTGGCACAATTGATTCTTGCAGGTTTGTTACAATTTTCCATTTGATATAAAAGTTCAATGATAGAGGCAGTATTGCTTAGTGGCTAAGAGCACAGTCTCTGGCATAAGACTGCCAGGGTTGGAATCTTGGACTACTCTACACCTACTAGAACTGTGATGGGAAGCAAATCATTTAACTCCCCCTCAGCTGTAGAAGAGGGACAATAACAATAGTATCTGCCTCAAAAAGTAGTTGGTCCTATTTAATGAGTTAATACATGTAAAGTGCAGTGAAGAATGCCAAGCACATAGTGAGCACTCAGTAAATATCAGCTACTGTCATTATCATGCTGGAAATCTACTTTCAAACCATTGCAAACTGAGTTTCTGGAAACAAAAAGATAACAGTGCCAAGGGGAACATTGTGATCTCTTTACAAAGCCCCAAATATCTTCCACTTCTGTGAAATTGTTTACTATTTAGCTGAAATTACTGTGGATTGTTTTGATCAGTTAGTTTTACGTATGTTTAAAAGCATGTTCACATGTCTAATAATAAAGCAATGATTATGTTAGGGTAATCAATAATTAGTTTCAATTTCAATACCATACCATTGAGATTAATGAATTTATTATTTTTATTGTTAGCTTTTCCCCTATGTAGGCCACTCTGACTCTATTATGGTTATCTAGTGTTGCTTCTGTCTAAATTCCTAATGAATTTCTTTCTTTTCCAGGCAAAACATTGGAAGGCACAGTCCATACAAGTTTATTAATCTGCAAGCATCCAACTCCAAATCAGATTCCAGTGACATCATCTCTTTGTACTTTTACAATAGAGAACTGATTTGATTAATCAAATAGCTGTGATTTCTACATTGTCTCCAGAATGGCTCATTCTGACAATGCTTCACGGACTCACAGAATTTTAAGTCTTGGCCTATCCAGCTTCTCACCTTGCCAGAAACTGCTTACATTTCACTCAATTAATGAATGCCTGAAATAGCCAAAATGTGTCTTATGCAAAAATCCTAGAGTGTTCATTTGACACAGATCAATTTTTTGTTTTATATTACTTTTATATTCTTTATAATTTCCTGTCACATGCATTAATAACATTTAAAACTTGGGAGATTTTATTTTTAGCCTCCAAATGACCAATATTTGTGGAATGGATATTTAGAAAGCATATCATGTCCATAGAGCAATGTGATTATTCTCCAATAATATATTTGTTATTTAGTGTTAATAATATTTATGTCCTTTTTTTCCTGTATGGGCAAAATCTCCATAATACACAGGCAATTTTGACCAGACAATTTGATATCAGTATTTGGTTAGGAAACAAATAAGTTGACACAGGCACTGATTAAATCATTTGGCACTACAAAAAGGTTTCTCTCATATTTTCTTTATTGCTACAAATAAATGTACTACTGTTATGAGAAATGACAAAGAATTGGCTGAAAAAAATTAGGTACATTTGCTGATGATCATGTTTGAATATGACAAAAAAGCATGCAGGAGCTGGCACTATTAGAGCCCTTAACCAGAATATAGATCTTTGATATGAGTGGTTGGAGGAATATGTATAAAGAAAAGCAAAGAGATAGGAAGAGAAATCTGTATTTGTAACAGTACTGTGTTTACTGACATTGTATACGTTGCGGACACTGCCACATCTCTGCTTTTGTGTTGAAGCTGGTCATTGCAGACTAGAAAGCACATGATTTCTAAACTAACTTTATTTCAATGGTACTTTAAATGAAACTTTAGACTATAAATTTTATAGATCTTTCATATCTCTCAATATTACCTATAACATCTGCTCCTCTATTAGGAAACATTCATATTTTGCCCTGAAAAACGCCAGAGTAGTGTCCTGAAAGCCAACACAAGGCATTGCAAGAACAGAACTCAATAAATCCCCAGTATTTGAGTCTTGCAACTAAGCTATTACTCAAAATGCCCCACCTGAGCACCACGTATTTGAGATATGTCATTGGCACACTTGGAGGTCTATAACGTCCAAAGACTTCCTCTGGAATTTATGTTTTCTTTATATGATTTGTTTACCACATCTGTATTTTAATCCCTATTCAAATTGTAAGTGTCTAGAATATTTGAAGGAGGGTGTATTTGTTGCTGTACATTTAGGATATCAGCCTTAGACAAGGCTGCTTAATATGATAAAAATTTGTCTTATGGCCAAAATGCTGCATTTCTGGAACTACATCTCCTCCATCTATGTTAACTTTCCAAACTTGCAAAGTAACTCCTAAACCCAACCGCCCACAGTCTCTTCACCATATCTCCACCAAAAACTCTAAAATAACTGTTTTTATTTTCCTAAACTTGTTGTAAGATGAAAGAGCACAATGCAGTAAGCAGTGATAAATTGCAAGCAAATGGAGAGATTCAGAAATCATGGAGATATTAGAGAGTAAGTTTTCCTAGGCTGCAATCCAGGTTTCAGAACCATCCTGTTGGTCCTGGTTTCTGCAGTGTTTTGAAGAGAATGTGGTAGGCTCTTCTATGGCAAAGTATAGTCTTAATTTACATCCATGTAACCAATAACACTTGTTTAACATTTCAGGTAGTATATTGGGGTACTATTTCAGCTAATTTGCAATTCAGTCCTTTAATCCCAAATTTGATTTTTCCTTCAGCAATAGATTGGCAATTCTGATTATTCAGATTATTTCTTTAACTTTATTTTTTCTTTGAATCAATGGGTTGCCTATAATCAATGAGTATTATTTGATTTAATTAAATAATTTAATTAAATTCTAAGACTTATCCTGATAACTAACATTATCAGTCAAAATTACCACTGTTTGATATTTATTATATTTATACATCTCAAAACTATGTGCAATTCTCCAACATTCACAAAAGTTGAAATACTAAATTCATCTTAATGTCTCACTACAGACAATAAAGTCAACCATAAGAGCTATATTACTGATAAAAAATATGGCAGCTACATAACGATTTCAAGTTGATAGTTTTCCAAACTATAAATACTAATAATCAGGTTGTGGTTTTACAGTTCTGTTTTATGATTTCTGATTTAGAGCAAAAAGTTAATTTTCTAGTTCAGAGGGGGAAAATTAATCAGGCAGAGGCCTTTAAGAAGATAAAAGCAATACTCTGTTATCAACACTAATGTAACAGGTGATAACACAAATCATACAAACAATGCAAATATTGCAAATCCTTCACTGTTGGGAGGGACTGAACCATGTGATTTACTTTGTAATTGTGTTTCTTGAGCCAATGTTAACATTGATTTGCACTATTTGAACATATATTAATTGATGAAAGAAAGAAGTGGGCCAGATGGATGTTGGGTGGCAAGAGAAAACCTGCCAAGGAGTGATGTTTCCCTAAGTAATTAACAAAAAGCTGCAGTTCAATTTTTTAATAAAAGAAATGAAAAAAAAATGGCTGGGTCCAATTATTTAATTTTCAGAGGAGAAAACTGAATTCTCAAGATGCTAAATGAAATTGTAGCAAACTTTAAATGGTTTTGAATAGACATTATTGTAGCCAAAAATGAGAATATAATATATATCAAATTTTAGAAAATGGGGAAATCTAAACATTGATTTTAAAAACCACTACTGGTTTAATTTCTTTGTTAATGCATTGCATAGTCACTTATCAAAATCATAACAAGCAAGGAACTGAAACTACGTAAAAACACCAAGTTAATTACCTGTGAGTAATGGTGAGATTGCCACATTTCTGATTTTATGTAGAAATCAGTTACTACAGATAGGGCAACACTCACGTGATTTTTATACATACCTTTACTAAATGTATCTATCTTAGCTTAATATATCCTGTTTCTTGATTCTAAATTAGTTTACCAAACAGTAAATATTTTCATATTATTAAAAAGTGAATTACATATAGTTACATGATTTGTCATATCAATCTATTTCCGATTTAAAAAAAAATACTTATAGTTTAACCAATTAATTAACAAGTGCCATTACAAATTTTATTACTGAGGTTTACATATTTTGGCAGGTTTCAATTTTGTAGTTCATTTAAATTGTAGTAATTACTTGGTGATGGTTGCCTAAGTCTATGCATCCACAGAACAGTTGGAAAGATCCTTTTAGAGTTAGGCACCAGCTTGATGGTTATCACAGAAGTCTAATTGCAATTAAAATAGTACATTTTCTGGCAATAAAGATTTATCTGTTAAAATATGTTTGCACAAGAATGTGCAGGTGAGGCATTATGTGCATTACTTTTCAAAAACCAAAGATTTTTGCTTAAATATGGTATTAAAATTTTGGAATGACCTGCTTATAGAAACATTCAGCCATATGTTAATTAGTGATTTAAAATGATTGAGTTAAAAATAAAATAGTCTGTCTTCCCTAAAAAGCCCAATTATGACATTTTCATCTGATAGAAAAACAAATTTTCAAGATATGAATGTTTCTTAATTCAGGAAAAATATATATAATAAAGACCTCTATTTTCAACATTTATGTCATTGCATTGATTCCTTGAAATATTGTGATACATATTCATAAGAAAATGGATTTGCCAAAATCAGAACCATCTGGAGGCAAAAGCCAATTAAACCAAAATTTTATTCTAGCCAGAATTTGAGATCTATGTTCCATGTCCATGTTAAACTTGTGTCTTTTTACAGGGTGAAGGTTGAAACCAGACATTCTTTTGGGAATACTATCACTTGAAATAGCCTTTTCAAAATGGATTTCTTTACCAGTGAAACTCCATTTTTAGAGAACCACTGTCTATTTTAACTTGGGTTATTACTCAACATTATCAATGTATGCCATATTTTAAGAGTAATATTTAATATGGCAAATATGCTAATCTCATAGTTTTAAAAAATGAAGTTTTACTTACAACTATATTTTATTAACACCTTTGCCTGTAGAAGTGTGATTTTAAGGATGAAAAAGTGCATTTCTCTCTAAATTAACCAAAGGATAAATTTAAACCTGGCATTCTTATAATTAGAGTAATAGATCTTAGAATTTTATTACCCCATTGAAAGATCAAGTCTCCAGCAGCAGTTAAAAAAAGAGAGAGACTTTATAAAATATTATATATTTCAGGGAAATGATGACATCTATTTAAAACAGCGAGAGAACTCATATTTTTTTAAATAAGGAAATTCCAAGAAAAAAAGTATTGTGCTAAAAGTTCACTGAAATATTTTAAAGCAAAGAGAATGTCTTTTTAATTTTTTAAAAAATTCTAATTTCTAATACTATTCCTGGATCACAGAAGTTACTCATTAGATGTATGCTGAATAACAGACTCAATAAAAAATTTAAAAAGACTAATTTGTGTATATATCAATGGATTGTATTACAGGTCTTTGGTGGCAGAAAATTTAACAGTTATATATCAAATAATTTAAAGACAATACAAATTTAAAACTATACCATATATTTCTAGAATAAGTATTGGTATCCATTAAGGAAAATATAATATGGTTCAGTAGTCTAGTGATAAAGTTGGATATTATCTAGTTGTCAGACTTATGTCCAAATAAGATAAGTGTGTAGCAGGCAGAAAAAGTCCTTTACATTGCTGTATGAGAAAATCAAGTGAACTCTGTTCTGATGGGGAAAGATGTGAGAGATGGAGTACAGTAAATATAATTTTCTTCATAGAGTAAGCATTTGGCCATTATCTGAACTGGAATTTACATAGACTTTCTGGGACAGTTACCTCTCCATTATTAAAAACTAATGGAGGAAACCATTGATATGGACAACATAAAATGATAGCTATCTTAATTTACATTTAGCTGTATATAATAAATATATGGCTTCATATGGTATGCATGTATATGTACTTGATGCCAGGAGAATGCTAAATATTTCACATAAAACAATGAATCCAAATCCTTAAGGCCTGATTTTTACCATTTAAAACGTGTTGAACACTGTTATTTAGCCTGATTATTTTCATGTTTGCTCTCATGGTGGGATTAAGTAGAATGTATTGAACATCTACTATATGCCATGCTATAATCTTTACAACTTTATGATGTCTGGTACCCCAGATAATATCCACACTATGTCCCTACCCTGTTTAGTATCCCAATGCTATAAAATGGATATCATATCTTAGAATAAAACAAGCAGCAGCCTAAAGGAAACCATGCTACTTTTCCAGGTTTTATCTGTTTCATTAAACTTTTCTAAGCACAAAATGGGTATTTTATTGCCAGTTTGTTTTGTTTTATTTTAAAGTCCTTTTTCTTACTGAACTGTTACCACATAAAACTAGAATGAAACAAAAAGGCCGATCCAAAAACAACTGAATTGCATGGAAAGGCAGTCAAGGTCAGGAAGAAGTTAAAAATTTAATTATGCCATCTAATAAGACCAGTGGAAATTTGACTATATCTAGTTCTTATTCAGTTGATAAAGTTAATTGAATTAGTAACAAATGCCCACTATATTCTGCTCAATATCCAAATCAGCAACTTCATCTTGATGATTTCAGCTATTCCAACAAAAGGAAATGATTTTTGCCCCATGATATTAAGAAAAGGTATTTGTCAGGTACTAGCATATGTTTTATTATATTTTTATTTGTTGGGTCTCATTTATGTCAACCACATACTCAAATATTATAAATTTATATATCCAGACATTAAAATCTTACTTATAAAATGGGTATATGTTATTTTAAAATTAAAAAAAGTAATAAAAGATGTTGGTTATTATGCTTCTGGCATAAATTTAATAAATCCCAGAAATGTAATCCATATACTCCAAGGCATTTAACTAGTTTAATTACACCATGGATGCCATTACTTCAACAGGGATGCTTTCTAGTCTATGGAATAATTGGAAGCAAGAACCAGCAGGTTTCAAATGACTCCAGCTGTGTTAAGTAGTGACTGTGAAACAGATTCACTCTCTTATATGTTGTTTTATAATAGGAGCGATGCATAAGGTGAAAATCTCCAGACGGGTGGAGCTTCTGTGGGTAATGTTTGGGGAAGTAAATGAATAAAAACTACTAAAAGGAACAGAATAATTTTAAAACATGACACACAAATGAAATAGGTAAAATGCCCCAATGAAAGATGAAACAATTGTACAAATGTGAAATAACAGGGACTAAGATGGAAACACAACATCCTAATGCTGTATTCTGATACTGTTGTTACAAAGATCAACTTTTCAAAAGTCCTAAATAATCAAGAAATAGTGTTTTAAACCAAAATCAGATTAATACAGATGACTTGCTTGTGAAAAAGATGTAATAAAGTTCAAATTCAAAAAAGCCACCAAAAACAAAACTAAGAGAACAATTCATTAAATGAACCTGCAAACCTCTGTCCATGGTAAGCTGGAATTCTTGGATAAAAGAAGTGGAAAAATGGAAACTTTTTTTGAATGTCTGCTTACAATCAGCTAGACATTTACATATATCTGCTCATTTAATCTCATGACAACTTTATGGATTTGGCATGATTACATCTATTTTATAGACAAGGAAAGCAAGGACTAGTACATTTAAATGATGTGCCCAACGTCACATAGTCTTTATGTAGCAGTTCGCCGAGTCATTTTTCTTACTCCAAGTATCAAACTAGTTCCCAGTCTCTGTTTCTTCAGTTGGAAAAAGAATTAAATAGGCCAAATAATCTCAAAGGTCCATTGGAGTCTTGAGAATGAGAAACTATTCTATGAGTTCTATTGGACACCAAATTTACCTTTCTAAAATTAATATAGTAGCTAGATACTGCCTTAATCACTATTCATTTATTATTTTGCTTCTTTTTATAGAATTTATACTTGATTCTAGTGTACTGTATGAATGATTCAAAAAAGAGGACTTCAATGTTATACCTTATTTTTCTTCTAAAACATATATGTCTATCAAGCAGATCAATTAAAGTAAATCTATGGAGCATTATGTTTAGAAGTAACCACTCAATAATGTAAGTATTCAAAGATTTAAATAAAAGTTTTGCATGAGGCGGCTTTGAAGAGAAGGAATCTGACCCTGTTTATTTAGGTCATCCTCACCACATTATATTCTAATATGGAAAACATGATATGACGAACATAGTGGTGTGTAAGAAATGAGGGAGACTGGGAACCACAGATACCCCTAAGTGACAAAAGAGTATGTGTCGAACAAGAATGATAACATCTTCTTTCTATGGTTGTTTTAGGAATTAAACCAGTAGAAGATATTACACATATAGAAAGTATAATTCCAATAGCTGCTGATTTCTCACGTTAGACCCACATTTACTGAATTCCTGCTAAGTTCACTCTTTTTGTTGGTTGTAGATTCAGTGTTGGAAATATAATGGTAAGAAAGACACAGTCTCTTACTTTAAGTAACTTTCCTATATTCTTTGTAATTATTATGCTTTAAGTAATGATATAGCAGTACTCGGTTTGACTGAACTCCCATTTGAGACTGAAAGATCATCAGGAACCAGGGCCCTGTTTTGAACAATCCTGAATATACGCCTGGGGTTGACACTGCATCAGCTGGAGAGGATGCAGAGCCCCTGCCTGCCAATAACAGATGGTCCTGCAGGAATAGTTCAAACCCTGAGGACTGCTGCTCCCAGTATCATCCAGAAGTCAATAACCCTTAGCTAAAGCAGAACTCAATAGTCTAAAACAGAGTCTTTAGGTGTTAAAATGCTTATGCTTAATTATTACCATGTTTAAAAATCAGTGTATTAATTCAACGTATTTTGCAGCCACTGCATGGCAGATCGTGCCATCAAGACCAAGAATGAAAATGAGTTCATGTCAAACTAAAATATCCTAAAGACTGTGTCTGTTTTAACTTATTATGGTGTCAAGCAATTTTGAGGCAAAAAAAAGAGACAATTTATTTTCATATAAATTCTACTACCATCTCTTTTATGTTGGGAATTTAAATGAGTTGGGAATGCATTGAAACATTATTAATCTACATATCTAAAATTTAAGATTATTCCTTAACTTTGAAACAGGCATCAATAAGAAAAACAATTTTAAAATTAGCAAAGGAGAAATATATTATCTGAAACCATAAATCAAAAATAAACATGAATTTACTATTTCTACCAAGAAGGACATATTGTGGGTCTTATTTGGTATATTATGGTTGCCTTAAGCAAGAGAATATACACACACACACACACACACACACACATATTGGGAAGATATACAGAAATGTTTATAATTCTGTGTCATTTTAAAATCTATCAAGAAACTAAGAAACCAGATATATATTAGTAACACAAATGTATTCCACCTAGTGAATGACTAAGAAATGGAACAAAGAAAAGTTGCCAGTGCAGGTATGTTCACAGCTGACTCATACAGGAAAGGCTATTGTAATTCTAGACTTAAAATGTGAAAATTGGTTCAATGACATGAATATGTAACACAGGAGGGCATCCACTCACAACTCAGAACTCACTCCATTTTGTCTCCATTTGTCACTTGCACCTTCTACAGAAAGTTTCCTGCAGAATCCTACGTAGCTCTGTATTTGAAAGTACTCAGCATGCAGCTGCTATCACACAGAGGCACAGATTGGTTGCATCCTCCGAATCCAAAAAGCCACCAGTACTTTCTTTTTCCCAAAAAAAGATCTACTATAGAACTACTACTGTCAGCAGAAGACATTTTCTTTCTATAAAAGATACAGCTTCATTTTATAAACTCTTCTGTGTTTCCATTCTTTTCCTTATTGAGGTTTGTTTAATGAGAAGAAAAAAAAATCATTCCTTGAATTGTGGTCGCTATTGTCTTGCACAAAAACTGTTTTGTTTTAAAAATCAATCATTTATGATGACTCTCACAAGCCACTGTGCCTACTGTGGGCTGCACATGGGTTGTATATATTTTTTTTCTGGTAGGCAAAAATATAGGATTTGTAAAATCACTTTAAAATATGCATGGCTATTTCCACCGATTTATATCTAACAGGTCTAGCCAAAGACATTAAGCATTAAAAAACTCCAAGTCATTTTACTGAACACTGTCGTGAAGGTAAATATATTGAAATCTATGTATGTCTAGAATGAAATGCTGTGCTACAAATATGCACTATTTACAAATGGAGCAAAGATGGATTCTAAAAATACAGTTTGAGAAATGATTCAACAGCAATTCCTATGAGGATGAAAGCATTCACTTAGTACCCAGACCGACCTCTTCATTATGGTAATGCTACATAGTCTTACAGATACCTAAGGTTTTAATCTGATTTATGTTCAGAGGAGAGTTTGCACACACAATTGAGAGTTTCTTCTGAGGGACGTGAAGGCCAGATCATGGGCACCAGAGGTACCACAAGTAAGTACAAGCAGGCCTGCATTGTCTTTCTTGAATAATTAGAATCATCAAAGAGCAAATCTGCCCATTCCAAGGCATGCATTTGAGATTTTTATTCTTTCAGACACATCCAATGTATCTGCATTTGGAAAAAATAGGCAAGACTAATTCCCTAGGCTATAAATCACTCTAATGCGGAGGGAAATGTGTTAGCTAGTTGTATTACAAAGCCTTTACTTCATATTTAATAGGCACCTGCAATACCAGAATTATACAAAGCTCTCTACTTTGCAAATCTTTAAAACCCCACTTAATTTTCAGCACTGATTTCCTGCAATCTAAGAGCTTATGAAGGGTTCACTGTGTTCATACAGATCTATGCAAAATGTGCCAGAGCTTCCCTGTCTGTGATGGCATTCATCTGGAGGTGAATCCCAAATTTCTATCACTGGCATGCTTATTTCCGACTAAAATAAATATTCTCAGAATGAAAGCTGAAGATTAAGCGGACAAAAAAGGAGGCAAAGTAACTAGCACTGGGAGAGATATATGCAAATATCAGATCAATGACAATTCTTCATACCGTTTACAATAGAAGCTTAAAGACCCAAATACTCTGCAATCCATTAGTTCCTCAATACCCTGAAAGGGATTAGAGTGTTTCTTAATCAACTGCTACCAGACTGAAAAAGGTCCAGAGAGTGGATAATAACAAAGCAATGCAGTACGAAAATGTAGAGATGGTCAGATAGAAAGAGAAACTGTGGAAGAATGTTAAAATATAAGATATTATACAAACATGATAAAAATTGTTCAAATTTCCATTCTTTGCTGCATCCCACATAATTAAAAATATACCAAGTGATGAAGCTGTATGTAGTGAAGTCCTTTCAAGAAGAGATAAATTAATTTCTTATATTTTCTCAAGGATCTGGAAAAATTAGTGTAAAGTGACCTGAGAGAATCAATCAAATATGCCTCAAAGATCTTGCCTGTGCTTCTCTCTTCACCATTCCTAACCGTACAGGTGGTCCTAAGTCCATCACTTTACATGTGATATGTGCTTATGGCACTGTGATCAATCAAGCTGTTAAAGATCAAGGGAAAATATTTTCACATGGCATTTAAACAATGGATAAATATATAAAAACAGATTCCTAATGAATAACTTTGAGTTTGGAATTCCTTAAAGTTACATGCTATGGCTCAGAAAATTCCACTGATTCTGCTTCTATTCTTGTCTGTAGGAGACAAACTGTGTATAGGACAAAAATATGAATGGGAAAGATTAAATATGGGTTGTTTTTTTCGGTTCATTCCTGTCATCACTCTTTACTGTTGAGAAAGGACAGTTGTTTAACTTATTTAGGAATTTCAAATTTTAATGAATCTTGGCTTAGGGAAAAAAAAGAATATAAATCAAAAGCAAAATGTCAATCATGGTAATATATCTTTTTTGTTCTATGTTTCTGATGACTGGCAGCCCAATAGGTTTGTATCAAACAAAGGCGAAAAGCATGTGTTCCTTTCCAAGTGAAATGTTTGACAGATTTGACAGTTTTCTGAAATAACAGCTGATGAAATCTTAAACAGCAGAGTATATCTCCTTATGAGAGATCATATTTCTACATTTATATTTACTTCTATAGTATGATGCAGATTTGGGAAGTGCTATTAAAAAGGCCACAAGACATTAGCATTATTACTTATTAGAAAGTCTGACTCCTATGCCTCCATGAAACTTCAGAGCAAACCTCCACCTGACTTGCATTCCCGAATGCTCACTAATACCTGGCCTGTGATTAGAGTCATATTTTCACAAACCTGATATAAACTGTAGGGCCCTGAAATGTAGTAAATTATGGAAAAAATATTAAATGTGAAATTAGGTGTGAAGAATAATTTGAAGTTTGCTAAAGACTTGTTTAAAAGTTTTTTCAAGTCTGACTGAGAACTCTGACATTTAAAAAAGAAAAATAAGAAAAAAAAAGAAAGGAAAAATTTTTTAAAAATCCACATTAAATAATTCTTATTTTCCAACTCAATTAAATATATAAGATATTAATCAATTTACTAACATTGACAAGAGACTATATTTTTAATAAAGGATCACCTTCAAGAAAACAGACTAAGTTAAGAGGAAGCTCACCCCAAGGATTTTAAGTGAAAATAGCAAACTATCCACTAGATTCACAATTTCGTTCGTTTTTAACTATACAGAGGCTAAGTGCTTAACAAAGTAAAACTGAGAAATATTAAAAAGGGAAATATGGACATTTGACCTGGCCCTGAAATCCCATAAACACCCAGATTGGTACGGCTGGACCAACACAACCACCACAACCACTGTAGCTTTCAGTATTCGGGGAATTTTCAATTCCTCCAACCAAAAAAAAAAAAAAAAATTTAGAAACCAAAAAATTTAAATAATAAAATAAAAATAGCTGTGCAAACATAGATTACAAGAAAATACAATTTAAAGGTGTCACTTTCAAACCTAAGTATTGCAATGTAAAATAATGTAATGTAATGTAAAAATGACAGATTAAGATGCCATATCTGATATTTTGGGTGTACTTTATAGATATGTACATCAATATGAAATCTCAAAATTCAATATAAATCTCAACTGCTTATGAGAAAATCATATTTGAGGTTCTGCATTCAATCTTAATTCTATTTTATTTTTACTATTTCATAATTTTAATTTAATTTGTGCAATCATGAGAAGACCAATGATAGTTTAAAGTTATTTAAATAATAAGAATATGCATATACCACAAGAATAGAACATATTATTACAATTACAATATTTACAAGTTATTTTTATGATACCAAAGCCTCTCCTGTAACACCATGAGGATGACTGATGTGAAACTGAGGGGAACATTAATGTACCTTGTTTCTATATCTAGAATTGATTGCAACAAAATATAAGAGAATAGAACATTTTAACTACACAAATTATTTTCTCTGTGTTAACAAGTATTCAGGAATCAGCAGACATGTCTGTGTTTAATACAGTTTTATCCTTCTTAAGGTTATTAGGAATGAATGACAAAATGCATCTTGAATTTCATAGCTTAGTAGTATCAAGGGGAAAAACAATAATCAAATATTTGTCTCAGAAATCCCCACAGGAAAGATAACCAGTAAGAATGGTTGGCACATTTTAAAAACTTAAATCAATATCCAAGGGGTTCTGGGTATCTCCTATCCCACAAATATGAATACTGATTTCATGACCATAGGGCACTTAGCCAAAGAGAAGCAGAAATAAAAATCATAACTGGTAACATTTTAAAAGTAAAATTTGCATTTTGGGGAAAAATCTTTCTCCACATGCCACCCATGTTCAACTATCACTATCGATATACTCCAAAATTTAATAGTTGAAAATATCTTAAAGTTTTTGCTTGTTTCACATTAGTTAACATTTGCTCCCTTCACTTTAAATTGCATTTCTCTTTTTGACTGTTCTAAATATCATCAATTCTGTGACTGCCTTGTGCATTTTATGTGACATAATAGGCATTTCAGTAGTGGTTGTAGTGGATTACTCAAAAATGAAAAGTAATCATAAATATAATATAGTGTCTCTAAATGGTTTGTAATAGAAGCAATTCCCTTTACACTGCAAAAATACATGTACACACGTAAGTACAGCATGCATGCACATTTTCAATGTATAAATTCTTCAATATATACACAAATATATATATAAGCAAATACTCTAGATCATGAAAAGTCAGGATGTTTAAAGCTCTAAAATGAGAATTTAATTTATAAAATTAAATATGACTGTTTATTGAGAACCAAACTCTAGTACAACTCATACAGATTGTTTTATTACTTGAGGAAGTTGTCAAATGTAAATGGGTCACTATTTTTTTTTTTACTTTAATATTTTCATTTATCTTCCCTCCCTCCTCCCCCCAAAAAAGCACACAGGGGCTAAGAAAATTAATTCCCCAAATGCTGTCAAACGGGTTGGGAAGCAGCAATAAACAGCTTACTGTAAAGCCTCCAGCTACAATAAAACAGCTGTCAATAAGTGGGCTGAGAGTTGCACGGTGCAAAAACAAGTCCTCTGGATATGATGATATGAAAGAGAGAGGAGCTGACATTTCCTGTTCCTATAAGCTAAGGCAGTGGTTCTCAAAGTGCGGTCCTTGGACTAGCAGCCTCAACATCACCTAGGAACTTTTTAGCAGTGTAGATTTCCAGGCCTGACCCCAGTGGTATCGAATTAGAGCCTCTGGGGTAGGGACAAAAAAATCTATGTTTTAAGAAGTTCTTCAGGTGATTCTGAGATATCTTACAATTTGAGAAATAATGTCATATTTTAAAATTATATCCACTGATGATACTGGTTTTCTTTTAGGCAAATATACCAATGTATCTTATCATTTAAAGTCTTACTGGAATTATGTTGTCATCCTCTTAGCCTTTATGGGTATGTGTGTGTGTGTGTGTGTGTGTGTGTGTGTGTGTGTGTGTGTTTATAAATAACTACTAAGACATAATCTTTTGCTAAAAAAATAAATAAATAAGAAAAAAAAATCTCAATCTGTAACGGCTAAGGGCACTTCCAAAAATTTGTAAAAAATAATTTGTGGAAAATCCAGTGACACCTCTGTTATGTTCAAGAAAAATGAAAGCTTAGTAGAATAAAGCGAATGAGGAATATGATTTACAATTGTTTCTTTGCAGGTTAACACAAGGGAAAAAGAGCAAGGGGAAAAAAGAGAAAAGAGAGGAATTCATGCATCACAAACAAACCCATGCTGTAAAAGTCAGACACTGTGTTTTCACTGTATAGGCGATACAAATTCGTGATATTTAACGTTGTTAACCCTTTACTCAAGAATCTTGCATTTAATCCAGATATCAATTAGCAGCATAAAGTGAAAGAGGGTTCCTGGTAATAGCAATTGTGCCCACTCACAAAATCTTCACAGATTATATGTGAGTTTATAAATTACTTTGAAAGCTTTTGTAGTAATAAACATTACTTCTTCAAAATTGTGTAGCTTTGAGAGTACATTTTATATAAAAGCCACTAGTTGAAGTCAAGGAGCTAAAAAAAGTTTTTACTTTTTAGTGTAACTAGAATATCTTTAGGTAAAAATTATATAGATCAATGAAAACACATTTTTAAAGGGTAGTATATACGTTCTTCATTCATAAAAAATATGCTTATTTTTCCTAAAATTATACATATTGCTCTGTATATCACCACCTCCTCTCTACCTACTTCCAATATTCCTTTTCTCCAACATCACAATTTTTCTTTTTCAGCATGAAAACTTCTAAAAGGTATAAGCAAAGGCATTTCAATAGCTCTTTATCATAATAGTGAATTACAGCTTCATTTGAACATTGGAATGCCTACAGGAGAACTATAAAGTGACAATGGTCACAAGGAATGTCTAAAATTCACTTTCGTTCCAGTTAGAGAATTACTCAGCATCCTATTTGAAAGATTACATCATATAAACAAATATTTTTATGACTGACTAAGCCCCAACAAAAGATCTTTTCCATACCTTGCGGAAATGCACTTAACATTTATGTCACTGTACTATATATAGGCTCAACTTTTGGGGGAGAAGTCAGAAAAAGTGGGTCTGTATGGCAATGCAAATACCCACCATACTTATATGAAAAGAGAGATGATATGGAAGTATATCAGATTATTTCCTTAGAAAACAAATGTCAGATTTTACATGAAATGTTTTAAATCATATTAGTTTCTTCAAGATAATTATGAAAATCATCAAATACCATAAGTATATTGTAAGCGACCTTCACAATAAAAGTAAATAACAAAATCCCATTTTCTTTCTTTCCATTAGAATAGCAATGTTTTAATTAAACCCCTTTAGTTTCATAAATTACTTTTTCTTATCATAATTCACTATTTAATAACTTTTAAAAACCGTTACTAAGTCTGAACAATTTCTAAATTTTAAAACATTCTCTTTTCAAATGTTAACAAAGTTAAAACAAAAAATTAGTTATTTGAACTTTTACTTATATGCAATAACCTCATATCCTCCTTTATAACTTGTATACTGATTTATTTTAAATTTTTTTTTTATCCTGTGTATTTAAGCTGTAAGCATTTGTACTTTTAAAATGTTTTAGATGTTTAATATTCTACTTTAAGAAATGGAAATTTTAGTTGTATACTCATAGACATTATACTCAATATTCTGGGAGTATCTGTGTGACTCACTGTCAAAATTATTTTTATAAATATCTTATTATCACAAAGCCTTAAAGTCATTCCAGAGCAATAAATAATAGATGTCAAGAGGAAAACAGTTTCAATAAGACACTAAGACACACTACTCCACCCTGGCCTATAAAGAAAAACTCTTGATTCTCCAAAGACTAATCAATGACTGCAAATTAATTTTGCTTTACTTGATTTTCTAAAATCTATATGTTCCCATTTTTAACAAGTACAGATGAGCCATCACCATAGGTGGACTCCTTACTAACAAAGATTGAACTTGCATTACAAAATCCTAGAAAGTTGGTGTGGTGAGAGCTAATCACAAAAGAGCAAGCAAATGAACTTAAATGCTAGTTGCTCCAGAGCAACTATCATTAAATAAAAGGTATCTTTGGCTGTACTACCAGCTTGATCCTTCCCTCCCCCCTTTCCTTGCTACTGCGGGATTGGCACCTGGCCAGCACAAGCGACATGATACCCTAGTGCCATCTACAGGCTATTATCGATATTCAAATTTTGTGGCAACAGACAAGCACCAGTGAAATAAATTAGACAGCGCTGCATTTAAATCTTTATTAACAAGGAATTATTAGACCTAAGAAAAACTAATTCTGGATTTGGTTGAAATATGAGTTTCTCAGCCTCTTAATCCCTCTTCATACGGCATATTTCACAGTTTAAAATGAGTTATGACAGATCACTTATGCATTACTAAGATGAGAGAATATTTACAGTGGATTCATTCTTTTCTCTATAAATCAGTTATATTAGGCAGAAAGCATTTCTTTTTTTTTTCTTTTTTTGAAAGAGTAGTTGGCCATTGTGGACACTAAAAATCTTTCTATTAAATACCCAATTTAATATATTACAATAAAATAATTTGAAATCAAAGAGAAGACTTCCTATATGGCTTAGTTGGAATCTATCAACGATCATGTGCTTCACAGTTGATGTACATTTAATATTCTACTATCTTGTTCAGAGACTAAAAAAAAAATTAACCCCTTTAGCAACCACAGCTCTGACCGTAATTGCAGTCAGACCTTCAAACGTCATTTAAAACTTGAGATTTGAAGGTGACTTTTTAGATCAAAAGGTAATGTGAAAATCTTCAAGCAGTCAATTTGGAAACCCCAGGAGCAGAATTTGGCATATCAGGACAGGTTTTCCTCTTCAGCAAACATTATCTTGGGACATTTTGGAATAATTTCCTCTTTTCATCTTTTGCCATTTGAAGGAAACTGGGAGGTTAAATAATTCTCGGAACTCAGAAATTTCAAAGCTGTTCTAAAAATTCTCGACTGAGCCCCAGAGGAATCAAAAAGGGGTCAAGTTTTTTTTTTCCTCTTTGTAACTAAGCTAAAGTTAGGCCAAAACAATAGATACACTGGCACATTAATACTGGTTGACTGGGCACTTGTATGCAGTACTTATAGACCAGTAAAAGTGCTCGTTTACCTGTCTGGTGTGTAAGGGGCCCTTTGTCTTGAAGCCTCCTTGGGAACTGCACTCTGAGGCACTGAAGTGATCTGAACTAGTGGAAGAGCGTTTGGAAAGGGTGTCACAACCCCCGACAAAGGTGTTGTCCAAAGGGAGCTCCTGAATCACATGATGCTTTTTCACAGAAACTGGAGTGTCTGGTTTGAGATGAAAAGCAGGCTGTGGAGAAGCAGATTTGTAGTGCTTGGCCAGGTCAGGGCTGTTAGGCTTGAAGGTTGTTGGAGGTGCTGGGCCCCAGTCAAATCTTCCTATGCTCTGCTCCTCCAGCTCAGCCGGCAGGCTTATTGTCCCATTGATAGGTTCATGAACTGCATCGTCAGGTTTGGACTCTTCAATGGTAACAAAGTTCAAAAGAGAGCTCTTGGGAGACTTTCTTTTCTTCCTTTTCTTTTTCTTGTTTTGTTTGTTCTCCTGGTTTGGGGACATCCATTCGGCACCTTGCTTGCTCCTCTGAGCTGCTTTGAACCTTGATGCATGGCGACAGCGCACCAGAACGGTGACGAAGATCACAACTATGACCACCATGGCACCTGCGATGATGGCAATCATGATGGTGAGATAGTCCTCATTTTGGTAGGGTTGGCTACTATCCCCTATGTTCCTGTCCAACGGGGTCTCCATAGTCCTGCGGATCAAGTCATAGATATAGGAGGCATTTCCAGCAGTGTCATTAACATAAAGAAATACAAGCACAAGTGTGTGCAAAGACTTAGGGTACCCCAGGTCACTTATGTTGACTACCAAACGGTGCAAGCCAACATCAGTAGGTGCTAGTTTTTCTTCCAGAGTGATGTTACCTGTTACTGGATCAATCCGAAACAAGCCTTTGTTGTTTCCGCTCACTATTGTGTACTTAAGTTCAGCGTTCATTCCAGTGTCGATATCCACTGCAAAAACTTCTGCTACCACGGAGCCAGGAATGGCTGAGAGGGGCACCAACTTAAAGGAAGTGTTAGATGGTGGAGAAATGACAACTGGGCTATTGTCATTGACATCCATGACATTGATGGTTACTTTTGCAGTAGAGGAACGAGGTGGTTGTCCTCCATCAGTGGCTTTGACATCAAAAGTGTAGGAACTCTGCTGCTCTCTATCAAAGGAGACATTTGACTTTATGACTCCAGAATAGGGATCCAACACAAAATTATCATTGTCATTCAGAATGGAAAGAGTCACAGCCTTATTCTCTCCAGCATCTGCATCTGTCACTGTGATCACCCCCACAGTACTATACTTTGGCAGATTCTCAGACACAAAAAATTGAAAATGATTATGAGTAAACTTGGGGCTATTGTCATTCTCATCCAGAACAGTAACTATCACAGCCGCTTGGCTTTGGAGGGGAGGGGTCCCATTGTCCCTGGCAGTTACTGTAAAAATGAATCGTTCTTGTTCTTCTCTGTCAAAGACTCTGGAGGCTGTCAAAACTCCTGTCTTTCGGTCCAGATCAAAGAAGGAGGCATTCGGTCCAAGCTGATAAACAATGTCTGCATTTTTCCCACTGTCTTCATCTGTGGCACTAATAGTTGTTAAGTATAACCCACGTCGGTTGTTTTCGGAAACTGACAGCTCAATTACAGGCTGGTTGAAAATTGGTGGGTTGTCATTTTCATCCTCAAGCTTAACCCTTACCAGGGCAGTCTGATTTAAACTGGGCTTCCCAGAATCAGAGGCAACAATTTTAAAGCTGAATTCTTTGGTGCCCTCATAGTCCAACAAAGAAGAGGTCTCTAACAAATATTGGTTGTCATATACTGCCTTCAAATGAAATGGGACCTCTCTTTCAATAAAACAGATCACTTTGCCATTCACATCTGTGTCCTTATCTGAAACTGTAATTAGGGCAATCTTTGTATTGATGGGATCTTTCTCAGATAAGTACACAGTGCCATTGATGGGACTTATAATGTACCTGAGGTCTATGTTAGGAGGGTTATCATTTACATCGGTGACATTGATGGTAACCGTTGCTCGAGCAGGAGTGGAGCTGCCATCACTAGCCAGCACTGTCACTTTGTGAATGGCTGTCTCCTCTCTATCTAAGGACCTCTGAACTGTAATCAGCCCAGTAGTATTATTTAAAGCAAAGAGTCTTTTCGTTGCAGGGGCAACCTGGGCACCAAAAATGTACCGGATTTCAGCATTACTGCCTATATCTGCATCAGTGGCATGGAGCTGAATTACAGAGGTACCTACGGGAGCATTCTCTGGAATATGCACCTCCACTTGACCCTCTTTAAACACTGGCCTGTTGTCATTTACATCACTTACTGTGACCTGCAGTATGGCCGTGCTGGATTTCTGTGGAGTGCCTCCATCCTCTACTTTGATTTTCATCACATAGGTATCTTTCTGTTCTCTGTCCAAGTTTTGCTGAACAATCAATTGTGGCCACTTCTCTCCCTCCGGAGTTTCCACGATATCCAGTCCAAAAACACTCTGCCCATTTAACAATTCATAATGCTGTACACCATTGAAGCCTGTGTCAGGATCTGTTGCTGATGGAATTGGAAAGCGGCTGTTGATCAAAGTGTTTTCTGGAATGGAAATATTGATGACAGGAGATGGAAACATGGGGGCATTATCATTGGTATCCTTGACAATTATTTTTATTTTGATCAGCCTGAAAAAGTCATTGGGGAGGATCACGACCTCAAGTTCAAAGAAACACTCATTCTCCTCAGCATAAGAGGCTCCAGCACAGAGTTTTTCTCTGTCTATTCTATTGGAGGTTGTGAAAATTTCTCCAGTGCTGCTGGATACTTTCACCAAAGGGGCATCCCCAGCTTTAGAAACCAGTCTGTAGACAAGGCTGGCACTGGTCCCTGTGGCAGCATTGATGTGAGAAATGTTCAGATCCTTTGGTATGTTTCCTATGGGCACATTTTCAGGCAATTCCTCTCTAATAGTGTATATAAGTTCTTGAGCTATTGCAGAATCCAGCCTTAAACAGGCAATCAGAGCAGCCAACAGGTAAAAATCCCTCAGGTCCATGATAATGTATTTATTTTCTTTTCCTGGATTTTAGGGCTTAAAGGTTTCCACTGAGGAATGATGCACGAATTGCAAGAGGAAGCGTGCATGGACTGGAGGATGCATTACATCTCATCACTTATTTGGAGACAGCCACTGTCAACACAATCGTATAGACAATATTATTCTTCGGCAAATAAAAACACACCATCACAAAATATCACAAAATATTTTCCACTACATATTAGTAAACATGGCAGTTTGCTCTGCCACTGTTTGCAAGTTAACTCTGTGGATAAAAACACTAAATATCCCCTGCTTGTTGCACTTAGCCAGAGAAAATGAAATTTTCTACTTTTGAATTAAGGACAGCTGCTATTTTTACCTATATTCACCCACGTTGTTTTTTAGATTACTATTTTAATTCAAAACATGCATTCTTGTTCTCCTCTTCCCCTCCCCCTGTCTTACCCATCTCCTGGCCTCTAACCCATCTCCCTCAGTTTTTTTAGGTGCAAGTGAAAAACCCTAAGTATTTAGCTGTGGTTCCTGCTAATTGCTTTGTCACATGTCAAATGTGTTTTCTTCTCTGCTACACTGAGTCATCTCTTTTTTCTAAAAAGACTACATTTCTTTCCTCCCAGTTCTTCAACTGCCTTCTAATACAATCTTACTGGGAAACGAGCATCCGGACATGCTGCTGCAGCATCAGAAGCAATAGTCACCGGCCACTACATATCCTCATTGCCTAAAAGCACAATACCAAGACTTCAAATGCCTTACCCAGAGCTTGCTCTCCTTTCTCCATATTGACAAATTATTCCCATTAGGATTACTAAACACATTAAAACTTTTAAAAATGTATAATACAGCATTCCTTGTCCTAGACGTGGAAGAGAGTGCCGAGATGTAAGTGAAATGCAGCTAACATTCCCATGTAGCACCACAATATTTTCTACTGAGCATAAAAGAGAAAAAAAAAAAGGCAGTTTCTTAATCCTGATCTCTAGTTAGAATATTAGTAACATTTGCCACATATAAATACTGCAAAGCGATAATGCAGGTAAAAAGGCTTCTGCTTAGATGCTCCCTTAACTGCAATTTAAATGGGTGCAAAGGCTCCAGGCAGCTACCTACTTGAGTAGGACTGGTCAGTTCCCAGGCTCTAATCTTATCTGCATTAGGCTGCACGGTAGCTGATGCCCGCGATTAGTTCCGGCAGAGATGCAGGTAGGGATGCAGATACAGCCGAGTAGGTGAGCTCTGCCCCAACCGTCCACCCAATTACAAACATCCCTTGTCTACACCGAGGACATATCTAAACACAGCATTTACAATTGTGCATGCAAAACTTTACACTTACGTTAGTTGCCTCAACCTTTCCCCTTTCCCAGTATGCTGCAGTTAGGAATGATTTGTTCCAACACATAGAAAGCCATGCATCTGGTAGCACCAGTTTGGGGAGAAATCAGAAGCAGGAAAATGTTTCCTCCTTGTAAAATGTGTTGCTTCGGGCTGGCAAATTAGCAACTCCAGAGAACAAATTCACAGATTTGTCGTTAGTCATTCTCTCCACGTTCCGTCTCTATTACCCACTGGGTCTGGGTTCTTCTGGGTATTTAACACACATACAACATCCAGTTGCACTTCTTCAGCTCAGGGGTATTTTCCACAGCATCAAGCATCAAGCATACCATTTCCACCCGATGTCAATACTGCTTAAGTCTCTAACTTCTTGTAGGAAACGTCAGAGTTGGGGTGATGGTGATTCTCTGGCTGCTCTCAGGGTGACAGTTGCCCAAAAATTCCTAATCGGTTGTCTCTTTCGTGCTTCAGAGACTCTAAGGCGCTCCTTCCTGTCTCGAAAGCTCTCCCTCTCTCTCTTCTCCTCTGCCCCCTCTCTCCTTCTCTCTCTCCTCTCTCCTCTGAACTGAATTTCTTGATATAACTCTCAATAAGCCCAGAGGGAGGGCGTGACGGCCCAGGCCACGCCCCCGGCCCCTGATTGGCCTGCATCTTGCGGTGCGGGCGGCCGCAGCCGGCGCGAGGGAGGGGGCGCGGAACAAGGCGCTGACTGTCTCCCAGCTTCCCCTCCTCAGCGCCCCCTCGGCAGCCGCGAAAACCCGGAGATCTGATCCTGGCCCCGGGAGAGCCGGGTTCCGGGAGGTGCACTGAGCATGCCCAGCAGGGTCTGGCCGGGGAGCGAAGCGCTGGCGCTCCCAAGGCCCGCTCGGAAGCGGCGCTCGCAGGCAGGCGCTTGCGGGGCAGCGAACCGCCGAGCCCGGGCGGTCTGGCAGGCGTGGGCGGCGCGGGAGCCTGGCAGGGCGCGAGCGCACGGATCCGGGGAGCCTGGGGCATCGCCATTGGCGGATAGGGGTCACCGAGGCGGCTTGTGTCTGGGCGCACGTTTCGCACTTTTGCTTGCTAAGTGGAGGGGCCGAATGCACAGATGGGGGAGTCTACCCGGGATCCGAGGCGCGAGAAGCATTGCCACCCCTCGGTGGGGAGCACGGGCCCGCAGGTGCCCGGAGCGCGTTAGACGGACAACACGCCCGGTGCTGCACACAGAGGCTTTTGCTGGCGGGGACGTTGGAAAGAAGGGCGGAGAGGGCGGATAGTGAAAGGCGGGGACAGCGGATTTTTGCATCTCAATCGAGACAGGAAAAAATATTAATGTGAGCACTTCCAACATGCAGGGTCACGGAAACTGCCAAGGAAAAAAAAAGTAGCAGCCTGTGGGATCCCTTTGGTCAGCTCTGGCCAGTCCGCTGTGCGTGCGAATTCTCCTCTCGCTCAGCAGGACTGGCCGCGATGGCCCATCCTGGCCGTCCCTGCACTTCTGCTCCTGCAGCGCCCCGAAACCTGAGAACCCGGGCTGGCCCTGGCAGGCGACTGCAGCAAAACCCGCTTCCAGTTCACCTAATTGCAAACTTTGCTTCCGAGAGGCTGGAAGAAAGGAATCCCATGCAGCTGCTTCCCAAGCTGTGGAACACTTCCTTTTCCCTATGCATGCTGATTGCAACTGTACTGTCATACTTGTCTTTTCCCCGTGCAATTCATTTCTCTCACTCCAGCTCTATAGTATCCTCACGTTTCTTATTTTCATACAAGAACTGGATGGAATGACTCCCGAAAGGATTGACCTTATTCCTCAAATATTGGCCCCCCAAGCACTACCTACATTTGATCTTTTAATATCAGTAAATAACGAAGGTTTGTGCAATGGTTGTACCTACAACACAGATACCTGAGTAAAGTTTGAGGCATTAATATAGTGACAGTTTATTTGGAACAAAAAAATGTATTTTTCTCAGTGACCTATAAAGGTTGTTTAAGAAGGTCTTAGTGCATGATTGAATAACTTGTACTTACAGGAGGAATGAAGGGCATTTATTTTAAACCTCTGTTCCTCATTTGTACTGGGATGTATGTATACTGAAGGCTCTTCATGTACGTATGCATTGTGATGACTTGTTTGAGAATACGTCTTGTTTTTGAATACATTGGTCTTCTCTTAAAATAAGAACGTATATTTAGGTGTTTAAGTTAAAAGTAAAAACAAAAGAAATTACTGATCAAACCTACCAAGCTATATATTGTATATTTTATTTAACCAACTCCTTTGACATAATTTCCACACATGAAATTGTAGGTTCTTTTCTTTATTCAAACTTTTCCTCAGGTGAATATTCACAGTAAAACTACAATGTCTAAAAGTCCACTGTAAAATCTATTAATCCCTTATATGTGAACTATAAAACACTTTTCTTGCAGGCAGTATGTTGGTATTGTTTTTAAATAGTCAAGCAACTCTTACTATAGTAACATTCTGTCTGCTTAGAATATACAAAATTAAGAATAAAAAGAACTGCTTAAGTATCCAAAGTCAAGAGAAAAATATTACCTTATACAATACCAGTGAATTAAAGGATGATTCTATTATCTTCTAACAGAGAATGATCATTTTGCCATTCACAAAATCTACAATTAAAGCTAGTAGGTTGTTCCAATCCTCACCTACTTTATGCTCTGAACTATTCTTAAATAAATGAACCATCATTCTGATACATTTACAATAAACAGAGCAGCACAGCCACTTTCCAGTTCATTTCATAAGCATCAGTTATATCATATTCTTATTCTAATCATACCGTAGTCATTTCAAAGTCATGTTGCAGTGGCAACATATAGCTTAGCAATAATTATTTAACATCATTATCAAGCGGAATTGTTTCTGTTTGCTAAGGGATAGCTTTACTTGTTAGAAGAACCCATTATTACATCTTAGTAGGAACAGAAGATGTAGGTTAGGGAAGAGAAAAAAGTCATCACATGATTTAATTTATGACTATGAGACTTCAATTAAAGAAAACCACAGGTCAAAGCCCCAGAATGAAATATGTCTAGATTCTTTTTAAAGGAGATTGAATATAATAAATAGAGCTACCGACTCAGGGCATTCTATCTTATAGGTGTTTATTTGACATATCTAAATTAGTGGAATTCCTCAGTCATATCAGTTTTCCCTCTTAAAGCTAGAATAGTTGAGATTTGGTTGCCCTATTATATTCCAACTTCTAAACTCTAGAGAACTATTATTAGAAATCTTATTAATATTCCTAGAAGAAAATTAAATATAAAGGATCTATTCATACCCTGTCTATAACTTGAGGCTTTTGTCCAAAACGCTATATAAACCATTTGCATAATGACAGCTGTTCACAATCCACCTCTCCTACACTATTTTTTAAAGTTATATCTGCATAATTATCAATTAGGAAAATATTAATTTTCATTTTTGTAAGGGAACATCTATTGGTATTATGCTGCATTTTATCATTTTTTTCTTTAGTGAATTTAATAAAGTATTAGATTTACAATTATATGACTTCCAATATAGATCTCTCAATACATACTTATATTAGACTTCCAATTAGATCTCTTTAACACTTATCCATCTTTATCAATGCATATTTTCTATAACAAGGAATTATGATGTTCTCGTCTGTCTTGCACCTGATTAGTACTTTAGGAATCATGCCATATGGGCTATAGTAAAATTGCCTTAGTGTTCTCTGCTGGTTATATAGGTCTAGGGATACTTGTGAAGCTAAGTCACCTTTGGTCAGCTAACTAAAGACCGAAATGCTATCACAGATATATACACAAACAGATATTGAGTTAATGAAATTATTTTATATCCCACAAATTTAATATTGTTCTATTTGTATATTTAAACAATAATTTCCATGTAATGGTGTTTAATAACCTAAATTATTAAACAGTTCAGTTTGTTAATTGGATTTTCATCTATGATTTTCTAGTTACCACTCAGCATTTTGAAATTACATTTCACACAGAGATTGTAAAGGCTTCTTCTGTAAGTTACACTTTATATAAAAGACATAGTCTTAAGTATTTAGAATGATCAAATGACCTCCTCAAGGACTTCAAAGCTAATATTTTCAACTTCTAATATACTAGTTCTATATTCAAATCAGTTAAAAATTAAATTAAAAAAAAACACTTTTGTGCCTGTACTTCTAAAATTCCTTTAATCCAGATGTCTTATTGTGTCTAACAGACATTAATCAATCACAGGGGCTCTTAAGTCACAGCAGGTATTATTGCCCCTGTTTCACAGAAGAGAATAGGCTATTGCACTGTACTGGGGGGGGGGAGGTTGTACTAAAAATGCTAACGGTTATTTGTATTATCACTGTTTAGAAAATGACAATGCAGAATTTTAACACCACAAAAGGAAAATTAGCACCTTTTAAGGCTGTGCAAAGTAGCAAAGTGGAGTAAGTTCCTTGAATAATTCTTTTGCTTCAGTATTTATTATTAGCTCTTTCCTTTTGAATACCATTTTTTTTTCTTTTCACTCCTTTTCTTAAGGAAAACCTAGTCCAAAGTAATCAAATAACAAAGGAAAGCAGGTGACAACCTTCATTCTCTTTGAATGATTGAACTAAATTTATCCCAATTTGCTATAATTTTATGACTGACAACGATTATAAATGTCAGATTTGTAGCTCTAACAGTTATCACAATATAAACTGACATTTACCATTGCCAGTATTTTATCATGATTACTATATAAATAAAGAAAATATTGAATTCTCAAGTTTTGTTATTCCTCCTTTAAGATTTCAGATTATATATAGACATAGCTTTCATAACAAATGGTTTCCTCATCACAGGTAGAGCTAAGCAATCATGTAGGAGAACATGAAAAAATGTTTTAAATATAGTATAAAGAGAATAAATATATATCATGTTTAATCTTAAAAGATTTGATTAATGTCATAATTTTCAGTGAAATGCAATATGAAAAAGTTTCTATTTCTTGGGACTTTGTAACATTTATTTCTGTAGGTAAAAACTGTTAGATTAAAATATCAAGTATTATCTATTCAATTCAGATTTATAAAATGATAAATTTCCAAAGACATAGGAAAAGCATGCACATTGTTTGGAAGCACCTCTGCTATTTACACTTAAAAATAGAGACAGAAAAATGTTGAGAGAAGAACACATTTTGAACATAATAGCATTTCTCCAAAAATAATTAGGAAAATTATTTTTTTAGATATTAGGATTTTTTAAAATATAGTACAATAAGTTTTTAAAATTCTTTCATTGCATTTCAAATATGTTGTAGAAAACTTCATGTTATCCAAAACATTATTTCGGGAACTTTTATTTCCTGTTTCTCTGACCAACCCTTCTTCATTTTTTTTTTTTTT